>OY744476.1:196008922-196456422 GCA_963556175.1 Tipula confusa | reverse complement strand
ATATATATATATATATATATATATATATATATATAAATACATCTTTTCTGAGACCGAAGCTCTCCCAACTCTTTCGCAGATAATTATTCACGTCCTATTGATTGTATTTGTTGAGGTTATATTTAAAAAAATTTTAAGCGCCTATGACTACTAACTGCACGTCCGACGTGCATGAAATATAAACCTGAAATAGTTCAAAAACTAACACTTGGTTTGAACTGTGGAAAAGTATTATTTAAGTTGTATCGAAACTGATGTGTTTTCGAGCACTTAATTTGATCATAATATGTGAATGAATTATTTTATTTCTTTATTTTGTGCAAGCGCCTCTAATACATGATAGGAAACGTTAACTATAGTTAAATCAATAGTTGAACTATTTTTAAT
The DNA here is from genome assembly GCA_963556175.1 of Tipula confusa. Taxonomy (NCBI): domain Eukaryota; kingdom Metazoa; phylum Arthropoda; class Insecta; order Diptera; family Tipulidae; genus Tipula; species Tipula confusa. Next base: position 196,456,035 of record OY744476.1, on the reverse strand, counting down.
AACTATTTTCATTTTTTCGGAAAACTAAATTAAAAATAACACGACTACCCTTTAAAATAGTATATTTAGTCATCCTAACTAGATACAATAGCTACAAAAAACGAGTAATTAACAATTATTCTTCCCAAAATATACGAAACAATTTATAAAAATACCATTTTATACCGAACATTAGCATAAAACACAATAAAAGTGAATGTACCACGTCTCGTACACATAAAATGTATATGCTGATATTCCCAAGCCACATTTTTCAAGCTAATTTATCACCCGTGAGACTTATGAAACAAATACAAAATTCTTAAAGTGTTTATTATCTCTGTACACAACTGAATGAACTCTAAATAAAGAAGATGAGCAAAAAAAAAAATCATCGTTAATGGATTTAATTTTCAATTGAATTTCAAAATATTTTTACAAAAAAAAATTCACTGTACAGAAATCTGCCATATAGATATTATGTAAAACAGATTGTGTATTTTGGGTTTGTATATAAAATGGGAAATAGTGAGAGACGGAAGAAAAATAAATTCAGGCGAATTTTTGTCACCAAAATGTATATATACACGTACATATTATAAAGTGAACACCCATAAATTATAAATTTTGTGGTTAAACATTTATAACACACTAACACCTTTACCATATGCCAGAATATTTGGTGACAGTACACACGTTTTTCACAGAAATTTCGGTTTTTCGTTTTTTTTTTAAATGTAAGGGCTTGGTCAAAAACGTACATATATACATAAAATAATAAAAATTAATTTTCATGATTTTCATTTGGATATTCATTATTTAAAAAATGAAAAATATAAAAAAAAAATTGTCTCTCCACCCCTTCTAAGATTTTTTTGTTGCCAGTAATAATAACAAAAACAGACAAAATGAACAAAAAATTACTTAAGAGATTACACAAGTTGAATAATTGTTTCAAAAAGCAATTTATAAATAGAAATTCATAGTGGGAAATTAGGAAAATGGGTAAAAACATTAAAAACATTCTATAAAACCATTAAAAATCTAATAATTTAATTAATTAATTAATAATAATTTAAAGTATTTCTTTTTTGTAAATATGACGTGATAAGTGTTTTTGTGGTGGGTAAAGGTTATCTAAATAGAAAATTGTGTGTTATTTAAATAAAATATGGAATTGATTTATGCTTTTGTTCAGGTTTAATTTTCCAGCTCATAAGAATCTAGGGAAATTAACACTAAATTATAAAAAAATAAAGCTTAGGAGTAGGAGAATTTATGTTTGGAGAACTAATTATTTTATATTCATAATTAGGCATTTTTGCTATATCTAGGATCTGAAGAATATGTTTTTTAAACTACTGAAAAAAGTGTAACTATGAGTTTTTGACTATATTTTGGGTTCATATTCAATTTTTCATTTCTGTTGAAAATGCATGTCACATAACTTATAACTCTTTAGCACTCTGTTATTTTACTGATGATCTTTTTTTAAGTTTAACGTTTCTGTCAACACGATAGTGGACACTCCTAAATGTTTATTTCAGTTTATTAATATAAAGCACAATTCCTATAGCAGCGCATATATTTTTCAGTAGTCGTCTATATATTCAAAATAAACAATTTACAAAAAAAAAACTAACCACGGTAATGCCGCTCTCGATACGGAGATGTTGACTTTGCTCCTATAATAACGGTAATGTTTTCGACAAAGAACATATGAACCATTTGTTGCACGTGATGTAACAGAATGAAGCAGCAGTCTACTAAAAACATTATATGGTATATGTTATATGACATTTAAGTAAATCTTTTTTAATATTTGAAATGTGTGACATAGTCAGAAGGCAAAGAAGCAGTAAATCTCAACTTATATATCAGCATTGAAACAATTAACAACCGCACCTTCTAATACAGGTTGTAAAAATTCGAGGCATCATATTTAAGGATGCTGCATTATACCGAGCCAGTCATAAATTGTATCACCCAATTCATAAGATTTGAGGATGATGCTTTTCAGGAGGAAAACGTATAAAAATTAATAAATCAGGGATTTGCTGCAAATGTTAAATGCTAATCTGCTGAGAAACTTTACTCCATAAGCTATAGGTAGTAACGGTTGATGAGTTAATACATTCTTTCCTATAGTTAGGCAAATATGGCATGAAATGTTAATGGATTTGGGACACAATGACATCATATGCATTGGCAACCGATATATAGCGGAAAACTGTCAAATGAGCAACGAGAAAAAACCAAGGTGAAAAAAATAGTTGAATACACGCAAGTGGAATTTCATAAAAAGCCTGGACGTACAGTCACCATAATTGTTGATATTTTGACATCGTTACAATAAATCACAACAATGTGATTGTTGGCACATTGTGAAAAAATAAAACTTGTATAACCAAAGAGTTTAAATGGTCAATTGGATAGGAAGTTGGGACGATAAAATTTGTTTTCAACGTCATGTTATAATAAACGTCAAACCAAATGGTAGCCCTTGGCTTTTTAGAACTAGCGCTTACTTCACTCATTATATTTACCATCAATAATCTATAGAATGATCTAAATCCACCTGTAAAAGAAAGAAACATTTGCAAGAATTAGGCAAAGAATTATGATTAAATAATTGGACTTTCTATGACCAAACTCTAGACCCACCTCTTTAATAACGCTGGGTCGATTCATACAGTAGTTTTACATAAAACATGCACATATACAATCATACACGGGAATCCATGCATATGTTTCTACAGTATGAATGCTCTTGTATGTTTTCATTAGTACAAATTTTTGAAGTAGCCTAGCAGAATTTGTAAACCAACATTTTTTTTAATGGATAGAGATTTTAATGCATTATTCATAACAAGCTTGAGAGCTTTTGTGTAAGATATCAATTATTCGACCCTCTAGTATGTGTTAAGTAGTTTTAAGAATGAGGCATAGCATTATAAGTATAAAATCTAGAGAGAAATCTGCAGCTATCTCAAACACCAAATATATACAGGAATTTAAACAACAGAAATGGTATCGAGGCAATGTTTCATCGCAACCAAGGAGTTTCTAGTAAAAAAATAATTATACCAATTGCATCAAACCCGTTTGACGAAAAGAAAAAATCGGGTCGCTGTAATTTACAACTTTTTATTTAAAACGTACTATAAAATTAAATTTATAAATACTGATGTCTGCGTGTTGATAAAAAGTTGATAAACACGAATGTTAAACACGTGTTCATTATTTAATGGTTAAAGTATGTCTATTTCAATCAGCTGAATTATATACCAGTTTAAAACAGTTTCGAATTATTTTTCTAACCCTGGTCAGAAATAATAGATTCTAAAAAAATCACTATAATCCTTAAATTAAAAGTTTAAAATTAAAAGTTTTAAGAACATCCTTGTAATGTTTTTAGCAGATACGCCTAAAACCTTTATAATACTCGAAATCAAAACCTTCTATAATAAAAGACGAATTCATCCAATGCGTATGCTGTGCAAATTTCCTATAAAAACCAAATGTAAAAACTATAAAGAAAAATTGGATGTATTGTAGTGTGTAATGTATTGGAACTATCATAGCAACGAAATATTTTGAATTTTTTTATATGGTTTTGAATGTACTACACCAAATCGAGAATTTTATATAATTTTTTTTATTTAACGTAGTGTCCTACGCGAAGAGTTTAGCTTTTACTATAGACGGTTTTGCTCGAAATCAAAAAATTAGTTGGCCACTCGTTTGTATATAGTATTCAATTCATTTAGAGCTTTTACCTATTTTGTTTTGTTCTGTTTTGGATCTCGGCTAATTCAAATATTTACATTTTGAACCGTTTCCTGAGAAGATGTTCGGCTCACTGTTGTTTTATCGTTTGATGCGGCTTGTTTAGCAAGCCAATTGCTTACTGGTATTTTGCCACTAGTAAAAATTCATATGCACATTTTTCCATTAACTTAATTTAACAACGTAACTTAAGCTAGTTAAAATGTCTTTAAGCATACTATATAATTTAAATGTGTGTATTCATTTTGCTTTATTGACTGCTGCAGATGACTAGAAACATAAATCTGTTTTGAGCGATTTTACAAAAAGACGCTGAAATGATAATTTATAGATTAATACATTAGTTGGTTTTTGGTAACGAAAAGTAATTCCTTAGGACCAGGAGTATTTTATACTTTATGTTTTGGTTAGTTATGTGAAGCTTTTACACTAGTTAGTTTACAATGATTTGACAACTATTGCTGAACGTAAACTTCTCTAAACGTTCCCCATGATACACTACATTGTTTTGCCAAACATAGTTACAAAAATAGTTTTGCCACTGATCTCCGAAAATATATCTCTTGATCTGTATTTCAAATTCAAAATTTTAAAAATATTTGAAAAATTTATCATTTGGGAAATATTGAGCCAGTATTGAGGTTCAATTGCATGATGCAGTAAATTATAATTTACTGCATCATTTAATGAGTCAAACTGTTATAATCTTTATGTTTTATTTAAAATTACCAACATCTTGAATTGAACGTAGGTTTATAGTTCAACTTTTAACACTCATATGGTTGTTTTAAGATGGAACTTTGTTAGACCGAGAAAACATTTTTTTATTTGCAGAATATTTAGCCTGTACTAATAATATGTATTTTTTGCGCATTAGTTGCCTTACACCTTCAGTACACAATAATATGATGGGGTGCAATAAGCTTAGTAAAAGTCAAATAATTCAATGTTTTGTTAAAAATAAGAATCGTTTTTTAAATTATTAAAATGTTGAAACGTGCTTGTTCCCTAACATAGAGTTAAAACTCTACTTCTGATTTTCTAAACAATGATGTTTTAAGTTATTTTTCCTATACACTGGACCTAGCTTTAAATCCATTTGTTCCCGGATATTATAGACAATCTTTTATCAATATTTTCAAATGTTCGATTAAATACTTTAATGATATTCTGATTTCTACTTAGTTAAATAAACAGTACGTAGCTTTACTGAGTAGCTTTTGAAATTTGAATAATTATTGATATTTTTTTACATGAAAATGACATAGCTGTAAATTTTCTTAAATATCGCAAATTGTAGGTTCAAATAAAATAAATGCTTCAAAACATCAGAACGCAATATTGTCAAACATTGATGGTCTTTGAACAATTTGAAGGTCGTGAAAATAACCAAATGGTTATCCATCAATAGGCCATAAATAATGTAGACATTAATGGAAATTTGCTTAACAAGAAAAATTTGAAAATCAAAGAAGATATTGAATGTTAAGGTAAGAGAATCTGAAATTATCACCATGAAGTTGTATTCATTACTGTTTTGTTTTCAATGTGTAATATTTTTGAATACCCAATTTTCAATTTGCCAAAATGGGAATAACTTCAATAATTGGATTGGTTGTTTCTGGTTGTTTCTTATCCGAAATATTTTTAAAGTGAGGACTTTGATTTTACAATCCTTAAGAACAGGGTTAACTATATCCCAACATGCTCAAAATTTCACTTTAGGACTCCGATTTGAAAGTAATTTTATTTTGTATTGTGTTCATAGGTTTTTTTTGTAAATATTTCCTCTAGATTCTCGCATACAACTTTTTTCTACTATATAAGAAACATTCCTGCAGCCCATTACATGTATGTCCTTTGGATTCGGAAAAAACACAATGTCTTTTCTCTTTGTGTGTAATGTACATAATTGTTACTAGCTGCCAAAGTAGCAACAATGTGTGAAAAGCAAAAAACGCTTTTCATGTCATATTTGACACTTTATTCTGAGAATTTGTCAGGATCTTTCAGATATTTCTTTTTTTTTTTAACTTGCGATCGCTCTAAGTGTTCTGCCTAATGAATTACCTTAGTGACAATTGGCTATGTCGTTTTAGGAGCGGCAAGAATTGAACTAAAAACTGCGGTGTGTTAAGAAAACAGCTTAACGATCACTTTATAGGAGCAATAAATTGCAAATAAATAAAAATATAATTGAATAATTTTACAATCATATTACCTAACTAAAATAAAGTAGTAATGTAAGCAGACTATATAATTACACTAATATCTTAACCCTAGACCCGTGGCCTATATAGCTTCTTACTTCTAGGGTACTGAGGTACCCGGTGCCCCATATTTTTTTTATACAAAATTGCATTACAGTTGCAACGCTGATGACTTTTCAGTATCATTTAATACTTGTAGTTCGGGTAAACTATTGCTTCCTTTTGATATAAAACCAGAGAGTATATATTCATATCTACTCTCTGATAACATTCTGTTATTTGTATAGTAAGTGTTTACAAAAAAAAAAAAAAAATTATGTTAAAAAATTAACAAGCCTCTTGTACTAATTAGTTTTCCTACTAATTAGTTTGTAGCTGTAAATTTTATTTTTTTGGTCAAACATGTCTATTCTTACTTACCTAAGTCTTATTTTAATCTAATATTACTTGTTTTTTTTTGTTGTTTTTTTTTGTTGTTTTTTTCAAAAACTTCTTTGTTGTGGTGTGCACTGGCTAGCTAGTAAAATTATTTTTTTTTCGTATTTACAGAGCAATGGCATAGATCGCAAGAAACAAAATAATGAGTTGTAGGTTGTCGAGTATTTCTTAAATCCCTCTCAGGCATTTTAAACTGCATTGGCAATTCATGTTGACAACTTTTCTGGTTCAGATCACAGTTGTTTTCTGTATTTTTCTACAAATGCAACAATAGAAGTTGTCCATCGGACTATTGATGACATTAGCAAGATATTTTTGTGATGACCGCATGACTAGTTCATGTGATAATAAAGGGGATCAGTTCTCACTCCGCGGCCTACATTATCTTATGTAGTGAATATTTGGTTGTTTCATCGAACATCCTACAAATCTTTATTTCATGTTTACTGGTCATTACCGGTTTTTGGTCATTGATGATTAACTCTTTTATTTGTTGGTAAACTCCAATTTCATTTTGTAGAAATCCATTTTCTACATGTTTCAACGCAGCAAATTTTTTAGTTTCGAGGCGTAGCAATCTCGGAAGAAAATCGTCAAAACTTATAAACCGGCTCAGTTGACTCGTTTTAATTTAATCACACATAGTGGAATGGTAGGTAGGGAAGTGAGCTAAACCTCAGTGTTTTGATTTGGAAATCGCTTGGGGCAATCAGTATCAAAAAATTGAGTCTGGGTATGTTGTCAGGTTGTCAAACAAGTTTCTTGGTATATGAAAAATATTCGGTTTGTAATAATCATCTTTGAACGAAATGTGATTTGTTGACCTCAAATTTGTTGACCAAACATTTTAATACATTAGATGTTTTTTAAACCAAATTTATGTATCAGATATCTGATTGATTTATCATATTTTTGGTAAAGCTCTAAGTTCTTTTCATGATCCAACCTACAATATTTGTTGAAGTTATATCGAATTTATTATTTAAACTGGCTAAAATGATCTGTCAAAAATTTAAAAAAATTAGCCGATATTGAAATACCATGGTTAACTTTAATTTCGATCATTTATTTTAGTTTTGCCTCGTCAGATGCGTACATTAATATATAATAATTAATTTGCATAAAATAAAATTAGTCACCCGTAAAACATAATGCCTGCAAAATAATTTGATACCTTTCAGCCTCCCGTTAAACTCATATCCAAATCCTATTGTATCCTAAATATCACCATTCAATTTATTTATTTTTGGCTGTGTAATTTTTAACGGATTATCAATCACACTGTGCCCACACTCCATTGCTGAACACATCATTGGAACGAGTAAGGTGTACATATAATTTTGTTAAAGCATCGCAAGGGAATTAATTATAATCTCAATGTTTTTATACCCTTATCACTGACGTTTTATCAAAATGATGATAAGAAAGCGTGAAGCACAGATAATAACAAACAAAAAGTTTAAGTCATGGAAAATGAATTTTCCCTTTATTTAACATGATGATACTCTGTTTTATGGAAATTAATTACATTTCGTATATATATTAAGAGGTTCAACTGTAGTATAGAATTTAATTTGCTTAATTAAATTGTGTGTGCCATCTAATGATTTTTTTTTCTATATATGGTTGAAAAAATTTGTCTAACAATTGATTATATTAAATAATTTTATGTAGTTAGTAGACAGTTTTAATGTTCTGTTTGTGCATGTGGCCAGGTCAAGGTGGGTCAAGTTTAATTTGCAAAAATATATTTATTTAATAATTGGAAGTAGATTATAGTCGCGAATTCTTTGATCTAAATTTAGAAAATTGTTTGATTTGTTATGGGTTTGGTTTTTTGTGCGGTCATCGACCGTGTGCTAGTTTTTTCACAAACTAGTTTTGTTATCTAAAGTTTTTTTTTTTTCATTTTGCACACCTTATTGTATAATTATGAATATAATTATGAAATAGAGATCATATGATGTGATAAAGAGGCAATAAAAATAAACTGGCATGCAAAATCGTGAAGCGTTTGTTTTTGTTGATGGTACGAGACTGACATGAATTTGCTTTTTGGAGACAGATATTACGTGTACTATTTTAAAATTTTCCTTTATGAAAATAAAGTCAAAAAACAAAGCCATGGGTTCTCTGTGTATATAACTATATACGCAAATTTGAATGGAATTCAAATATATACCTGTTTTAAAACTAATATTTAATGTTTTGATTTACGTCGTTACTATTGGCAAGTGGAAGGTTCCTACATCGTTATTCGCCTTTAAGTTTACGTTTTTGACGAGCAGATAATATATTTTCATTCCCAAAATTTGTCTTTTCTAGATTTCCATTACAACGTATTCGAGATGTGCAAAATCGGAAAACCGGATAGGTGCTTGAATAAAGCTTGCAGTGCTTTATAAATCACCTCAAATCTATTTGATCTTTACCCTATAAGTGTTTTGAATTCACAGAAACATCCGCAGTTCATATATTTGAAAAGTATACAAAGTTGTAAATGTATGGCTTATGAATTTCAATTTGCGCAAAATCCGTTCAATCCATAAAATCGTTTTGATTTTGTGGAACAATCAGAAAAAGTATATCGTACACTACATGGAATTCTTTACAAAAATAAATATTTAATGAGATATCCTTTTCATTTAATTTAAATACTGAATCACACTTGTAGATTTCAAATATCATACCAATGAACCCGTTTGAGTCTTTTTTTATTGTCGTTAATTAAATATATATTTTTTTTAGTTTTTATACCATGCTATCTGTTCTGGGGGCGAAGTTCCCACAGCTCTTTTGTGGCTAACTTGCAATAGGCGATCATAGTTGTGTTCATCGTCATCACTGATCACAACCAAGTGATGGAAAAGTCCTTTTTCTTTTTTACTCCATTAGGATTCGAACCCGGTACATCCCGATCCAAACATCGCAGCTACAACCACTGTGCTAATTGCATGGTGTTAGTAAAATTGTAAAGTCAATACACTCTAATTTTAAAATTATATATTATTAAGTATTATAATAATAACAGCACTGACCGATAACCAGTTACGGTTTCTATTTTCAGACCACAGTTGCTCCACCATGACGAAAAGCCATAATGCAGAATTTCCGCTCCACAATTGTATTATGTGCAGTAATGCAAAAGAAATTTTCACAAATTTTTTATAGTTTAAACTTGTTCTAAATTTTAGATTTCCCATTTGTCAGCAACTCAGTAAAGCATTGAATCATCATCAGTAGCCAGTAGTATCAATGTTTTTAAAAATACGCCTTACTTAAAAAACAAAAAGAGTTCTCTTGTTTTCCAGTTTCTCAATTTATTTATGAAAAACGTTTATTAAAGAATGATGAAAGAACATTTCTTGTGGGTTCTCAAGAACTTTATTAATATTATGGGGTATTTATATAGATTGATAAAAAACGAGGGCTGTCCAAATTTGTTTTTTTCTTAAAACTTGCCAGATTTATTTTATCTAGAGGGTTATTAAAATTGATTTTTTCTTTGGATCTGCCAGATTTCATTAGTAATATTGGAAGTTGTTATCAGAAACTGACAACATGTTTTACGAAGAACAATAAGATAAAAAAGTAGATGGTTAATCAAGTCACCAAGACATTTCGATAAGAACGTGCTTAACAGATACAATAATCGAAAATGTGTATACATTCTTATTCAAAATCCAACGAACAAATTAAAGGTTTTAAGAAGAAAATGTGCCAGTTCTAACAAATGGCATGTATCTTACACATGCCATTTGTAAGAACTGACACTTTTTTCGTACGGAAAAGAAATAATTACGGTGGTAAAGACACATGCAGAGTTGATACTCTTGCTCACATCTTTGTCCTCATGGGGGTCGATATCGAGATTATAAAAAACTGAACTTCCTAAATTCCAATTAAAACCCATAAATTAATTAAGTTTTCTTGATATATGCTAACTGACCAAGTCATCGGCAAAGGGGTCAACCCCATCGCATGGAAATCGGACTAATTTTATTTTGTACAGAGCAAGTCTCTAGTCTATAGAGTATACTCATGTATGCTATGTCCTTGCGACGCCTCTGTCAGTTAATATACATTCAGTTGATTACATTTACATAAATTTTAATTTTTTTTTCTGAGACTTATACGAATTATTATTTTTTTAATTTTAGAAGTGCATTTTTTCAGTTGTAGTTAGTAATAATAAGATTAGACATTTTTTTTCTAAAGATACTTAGAACTACCTTATTATAATAGTGAAATAAAAAATGTTTGGCCTACTGTAAAATAAATTAGCAACATTTTTTGTTATTTGTCGAAAACATCACATCCGTGTTGTCCCACATTTTTTGAAAAAATTATTAAAATCTCGTAATTCATTAAATTTTAAAATTTGTTAAATAATTAGACATTCACGTTTTCCAATTATTTGTAAACAACTTTTCTAATTTTTATGCTACCCAATAATTAAAAAACAAAATCCTATCCATATAATACAATTGACCTAATTTTCATTTCAAAACGTTTCTCTCGAGTAATCACCCAAACCATAAATCAATACAATTATGACATAAATATGAATATATAACCCCATCCCTGTCGTTCGATATTCAATACACGATATATCCCCATATTTTAGTGGGATAGGTCAATATGTTATATATGTACATACATATACAAAATCCGATTAAATTTCTCATCCGCACATGACAACTAGGTACTAATATAAAAACATGTACATATTTCGAAATCATCTGTTTGGCTTCCGATGTCATATGATACCTAGTTTTATTGATTACGAAGGGTAGCAGTACAAGTTCATATTATATCTATTTTGTTAAATATATATACACATCCGGAAATAAATTTGGAAACCCTATAGTATATACTATATCAATATATAAAAATGCACACCTTATGTTCAAATTAATTAATTACCGCACGTCTTATCATTATCATATCAATATATTATAGCACCTATACGTAACAATTCAATGAACTCGAATCGCGTAATGATCTTGAAAGTAAAGTTAAAAAAAAAATATCGACAACTAACAACCGCGCATAATTAAAGTAATTCTAATAATTTCTTTGCTCCAGTAACACATAATTCGCTTTTCCTATATCTATACTTAAGACAGAAAGAGACCGCGATATTTACATACATTATAATTTACTGTGTATACATCAAGTGCACAGACATAATTATTTTATGCTTTGTAATTAAAAAATAATTAGAAAAATCATCATTTTTTGGTTTGTGCTGTTGTTGGAATTAATTAGCTAATTGTGGATAAAAATAATGACAATGCAATCTTAAAGATGGTAACAAGTATAGTAAAAAATTTAAATTTCAACCGGTTTTTCTTTTTTATTTTTAAAATTTAAATATCTTGAATCATTACGTAATTGTATTTCTAATTCAAGATACAGTTCTCTAACTAAATTATATCTTACCATAATATCTTTAAGAATTCGATATGGCACACGATTTTCTGATGAAGATTAATAGTGGTTTTTTGCAAGAATTTGTTAAGTCATTTTGAAAAAATGAAATTTTTCGGTTATATTTGCGAAAAATCTTAATTCATTCAACAGTTTTGTTTCATTTAAAATTAGAATATTCAACTGGGCTTACAAAATATTGTAACTATTAAACATTTTGTGGGAGATTGCTTTATTGTACAATAAAAATAGGTCAACTATTTTTTTTTTGTTTGTAAGGAAGTTGCTAGCGGTTGCATTGTATTCTTAATGAGCCAACGTAAATTAAGATTGTTAAACAAAACTGAATTTGTTTGTCGATTACGTGCTTTTATTCTTTGGCGTGTTTTTTTAAATTTAATTTCAGGTAAACATATATACAGTTGGGACCATTATGTGTCAGCCAAAAAATAATTGTTTCGGGTTACGTAAGTTTTTTGATAACAAAATTTAAATTATATGAGTTTTGGAGGACCACTGAAGATCAGCAGTTAATTAGTCGATGAGATAATGAAGAAGTGGCCTCTATCGATAATAATATGAAATTTTCATCTGAATGGCAATAGACCTAGCTAGTTCAGAAATTATTACGAATTCTTTAAAGAAGTTAAGTCAAATATGCTCATTCCTAAGTTGTTGTACTCTAAAGACTTCAACGTGCTTTAACTTTCCACTATTTACATTTTTTCCGTCTACAAGTTCGTTTATGAACGAAGGGTCATTTATGGTTAAATGTGGCCATACCTAGAGTCGCTTTAGCACTACTAATAGCTGAAGTTTTAAATAATTTTTATAGAGCGTTCATATCATTAGAATGGTAATTGGTTTACACAATGCTTTTGCACGCTTTTCTTCTGAAGAAACATATTCTCATTGGTTGTGGCTGTAATATTTTAATATCATACCAATACGATTGGCCTCAAAAGTAAACCAATGATGAGCATGCGATGCCAACCAGTCTAACACAGTTTTGTCCATATGTCCATATGTTTGCATTATGTATACATGTTGATTTCTTCGATCAATGTCACCGTCCGAACAATTTAATTTGCAGCCTATCTCAGAGATTGAACTTTGGAGGGTTGTGTAAAATAATGTTGCCACCCACAACTAAAACTTGTATTCTAGAAAATCGGCTCATTTTATATTTATTGGATTTTACCTTTCTTCAAGGTATTGAGTATGTACTCTATTCCGATAAGCACGTCTATATCATAAAGTTTGGTAAAATTTAATTAGCAATTACCACGCCGCGTTCACGATTTCGATACTCGTCATTGGCCAAACAATTATAAATTAAATATTACATCTTGTATACGACCAAATTGTGTGTAAACAAACGTTGGGCTAACCATCTACAACATTCACCAATTCGTGGTTCAAAAAGTCTCTTTAGAGACGCGTTATGGGACGTTTACGGCCTATATACGATAGTTTATTTTTAAGTATTGCTATTATCATTTAGGACCACGCGCACAAATTAATTGCTTTATTGGAGCTTATGAAGCAGTTAATCATATCACATAGATATGTGATATCACTTCTTAGCAAAATTTTCGGGATCAGTTAAAAACCAAAATAAAAAAATCACGATACTTCGGTAAATCCTTTTTATGATGGACAATGTTAAAATGAATGCTTTATAGGACCAAATAAAAAGATGTGCAGGATTGGAGAACTGGATAACATGTATAAAAACCATTAAATAGATCCTGCCAAGCAGGAAAGGCGTGTTGTATTTTCAGACAGATGAATTGTGCTAGATAAAAACGGAGTCCTTTTATTCATTAGAAGGTATTCAAAACCGGAAAAGGAGAACCGTCACGTTAAATGCCAGGTAAAGAACAACTATCTAAAAATTGTTTTTATAAATTTTGTTTACAGAAAATAATAAGAGATCTAGCACGTAATCCCAACCAATGCTGAAAGTACCTAATTTCAGTAGGGATGGAAAATCTAAACTGAAAGATTAGCTCATTGAATAGAGTTCTCGTGATTTTTAGAATTTCCAATTAATTTTCCAATGACTTCTTTTGCTCTTTTATATGTGTTAGCCATAGATTACTCCTGCAACTTAAAGTTGGGGTATGTAGTTTTTAAATTTGACAAGAAACTGTCGACTTCTTTATTATATTTCAGTTGGCGGTTTACCTTTTGGTAAGTTTATTACAAATTTTATGGTTTTGTTTCGTTTTGAGTGAAATTTCCTTTCTTCTGCTGAATCTTTAAATTTGAATCTATAAATTTTTAGCATTGTAGATAATGATGTATATGCACTTTTCACTACAAACGAAAATTTAAAGTTTGTATAAACGTTTGAGGGTTTATCTAAATGTTTTATCTATATTTTTGGTTAGAGTTCTGTTTAAAATACCGTTATACTCACAAAAAAGTCCTCTGAATTTTTCCATTTGAGTTCCACTGAGCCTAAAACTTATATGTAGTCTCCTTTTGAGTTATACCTTAAATGTACCCAAATTCCACTTTGCTTCTAAAACTTTAAGTGTGGAGATAATCATTTAAAAATTTGATTATTTATTTTTTACTTATCACATTTAACTGATTTTAGTGAAGCATAGGATGATGAAACATTATAAGTTTTTTTTTACAGTTGATTAATGATAAATCCAATTCGGTGGTTTATCATTAATGGCCCGTTCCAGAGAACCAAAATTATGCTACTATGATTTTGTGTGGCTCTATAGATAAATTAAGATTTCACCTAACAGTTTGAGTGCAATAACAGAACCTAACTTACTTTTTTGTTAAAATTAGTTTAGACTTGACTTAATTTCTTTTTATGAATTAAAAACTCTAAACTATTAACCACTAATTGCATATACCAATTATTTGATTTAATTGGTTTAATTCTAATAAACTATCATCTTAATTAATGATTGCGTATGGTCGATATAAAAATAATAAAGATTAAGACAAATTATTTATGGGTCATTTCATTTTAACAATTTATACGTTGTGCTCTACTGGCCAATCAATGTTAGTTTGTTTCGCCTCTCTTCATCGCTATAATTTAGTTTTAGTTTAAGTTTAAAATCATAAAAATATAAATTAATTACTAATTAGAAATTAAGTTGTATTTTTCTTTTGTTTTACGCTATTTATAGTTTTTTAATTAAGTAATTAGATTGTTAATAGTTGATTGAATGGTAGAATGGATTTATGATCGCAAACACACCTTTTTATTGTTGTTTTGTTTTTATAGTTTTTATACGGTTGGGCGTTCTAGTAAAGAAGATAGTAAAGCTGCGTACGATATACAGATTAATTAAAGGTTCAGTTACTTTTAATTGTAATTTATTGAACAAATAGTATATATGTATATACAAACTTAAACTTGCTTTGTTAACTTTTGGAAACTATCTCAAAAGATAGCACCGAAGTAAACAACACTTGAATAATTCATCCTAAAACAATTAAAAACTTGTCTTTTACGATATTCACCAATGTGGGCTTACAAAATAAAATACCATAATATACATTTTACATGTTCAGCCTTTTTACCTTTTATATAGGTATATATGGAACCTAACTATTACCTAAATATATGTTACAAATTTCCATAATTTTTAATTTATTTTAAAACGTTTTATATAGAAGTTACATACTAACTATACTCGTATGTTTATGAAAAAATAAAAGCAACATTTTTCCATGGATGGCATTTAGCCTGCATATTATAATATTATACCTGTACGTATATAGCTCGTAACTTACAAGTTAAAAAAAGAAAATTAAAAATTGTTTGTTGTTTTTCTTTTTAATTATATTACGCTCCTATGAGAGGAATATAATAATAATAATAATAACAAAATTACCAACCAGCAAAGTACACACAAAAATTATTTTGTAATTTATTATTAAAAATAACAAAATTCTGTATTATATAATGTTAGGTTAGGTTTACGCTGTACTTAATGAGTTTTATGTATCGTATAAGTTATATTATATACAAAATGATATACTAAAATCATTAACATAACCCAGACTAACGATAAAAATAAAACTAATGTCGATATCTTGATTACGAAGCAAGTAGAAAACATATAAATATTAAGAAATGTCTTAAGGTCATGGGTAATGTAGGAAAATTTATGAATTTATTTTTTTTTGTTTTCGATGGAAAATTGGATGTAGATAAAAATAATGCTTAGCCGACAGTACATAATGGTAAGCTTTAAATTATCAACTTAATATAAGTCATACTGTATTGGAATTTTATTAAACTTTGTTGGTTTTCCGTTCACATGTATCAGTTACCATTTATGAAGGGAAATTCAATGATAACGTTGTTTTACAGCTTCGATGTAAAATTGGATGCAAGTGAATGCATTCCTTTGTAATAATTTATAAAGTAACATTGTCTACTCAGAGGGAGATTGCAAATTCTAAATTTTTATTTCAATATCGTTTATTTACCTACAATTCTTAGCTTTGTAGCATACCTATTTCTTTTTTTATTTTTTATTTATTATTACCAAATTTAGGTTTAAAATGCTTACAACATTCATAAAGGGTGGGCCATCTGTTGGTTTATTTCTTAATCAATACTTTCACTACGGAATGCTTGAAATTTTGACAGTTCCTCAATCTGATCATGTTTCACTTCAAGAGCGTTTCGAAATATTGAAAACTTATTTTCGAGGTAAACCACCCGCTTCAATATCAATTCTCTCTATGGGTCATAGACCAACTTGATAATGACATCGATTTTGGTCGAAAAACCCTCTTTTCTCACAAAACGCATTTCCATCTCATGCGTTAAAGCAAATGACCATCCGCTTTGATACCAGTTCTCTGCGTGGGCCATAGATAAACTTGATAATGTCGTCGTTTTTGGTTGAAAATTATCTTTTCAGACAAAGCGCGGTTCCCCATTTCTGGGGATATTTATTGCAGATCTGTGGTATTTAAGGTTCAAACGCTGCCGGAAACGCCGTTACCGCCAGTCACAAGCTAACCAACTTTTTATGGCCTCGAATTGACGATATCACGACTTTGGTTTCATCAAGATGTCACCACTATACAAGCCGGCATACAAGCCGACAGACAATCGAGACCTTGGCCACCAAAGTTGTTGGACTTTTTTCTAAGGGGTTTGCTAAAATATAGATGTTATGTGAATAATCCAGAGACAATTCCGTTTTTAAAACGTAACATTGCGACTATAATGTGTGAAGTAGATGCCGATGCCCGATACCAACGATAACATTCTTGGAAAATGAATTTAGAGGATATCTTACAATCAGGCAGAAGAAGCCACATACACCAAATTGTTTTTAATTCTTAAATCGGAGACGTCAACCTTTTGTAGTTTTCAGTTTTGGAAACTAAAGTAAACGACGAACAAATATTGCGCCAGTTTCAGTCCTACGAATATAATCATTATTTATTAATTTACATCTCGGTCGATATGCCGGAAGTATAAAATAATGTAAATTCGGATCTCCAAAAGGTTTTCGTAGCACGTACATTAAAAAACACTTGTGTACACTTTCTATGCGATCTAAATAACTACCATAAAACGGGTTCCAAATAAAAGTACCATATAACCCAAAAACGATGGAAAACTATTGTTAACGAACCCGAACATTGTTTTAGAAACGCACCGTAATCTGTTCATGGAACTTTATATTTACGGTTAAAATAATACTTAATTTTCTAAAGGTATCCACTGTTTCAATAATACTATCATCAAAAAACTAATCGTATCTTACATATGCACGTGTACGTGAAAAATATATTGTATTCGATTTACCAATGTTTAGCAGTTTTTAGCTTTACACAAAGAAGTAAGAAGCTATTTAGTTTCGATTGGAGGTCCATTACATCCGTGATGCGTTTAAAAGTTTTGAAAATTTTAAAGTCAGCATAAATTAGAATATCGAAGTAACTCAAACAATTGAACTTATCATTTAGAGGCTACCTTAAGAAACTTCCAAAGTAGCTTCAATCACCTTCGACGAGAAACTACTAATCCTTACTCAATCTGAGATCTGGATACAATCCAAAGCATTAAGATTCTGTAACGTCAAGTTATGTTTAATCATATACTAAACGCCTTACTGAAATCAGTGTAAATCACCTGCACAAGATTACTGTTTGATAATTGACTCGAAATACTGTTACTATGAGCAAAAGTTAATTAGTAACTGCTCTGGTAACCTGCCGAAAAAATGCATGCTGTCTGGGAGAATTCAATTACTTAACTGAAAAGAATAATTGACATTAACTTTTTTCCCAAAAAGCTTCAAAACCAGTATTATAAAACAAATATATCTATAATTCTGAATAGTAAAACGAGCGTCTGATTTAAAAATCTCACGTTAGCTCATATTACTGGTTAGCTTAAGAAAAATAGGTGAAATAGAATCAACGACAGCACTCGGCCTAATGTCAAGATTTAACATCTCCGGTAATATGGTATCAACTTGAAGGCACAATTTAGACTTTCTGACGTTGTTCAAATCACAATCAAGAGTTACCTTTCCCAAAGAATCACCAAACAAATAACAATTATCCAAATCATTATTACAAGACCGGTCATTTCATTACATCATTGAAAGATAACCAATTTAATTTTATTATTAAAATTAACAAAGTTCCAAAAGTAATTTGTCTTTAATTTAATTAAAGACTCAATTTTCAAAATAATATTTAAAGAAATCAGCTAACTCAACATACATATACTTTTTACATTAAACCTATCTAATATAATAAATTTAATGAATTATAATCGTCCATTAAGAACGCCATGTCCGCAACATATTAGCGAAATTATTTTGACATTAATACATTGTTTTAACCTCAAAGCAAATATTTCAGAGATAAAGTTTTCAACCTCATCATTCATAATAGTAGGGATCACATTATGATCCACAAAATCTTATACAATATCAAGCATATGTTCGACATATATTCTCATACCTTTAACAGAATTGATCAAAGAACAGTCGACACTTGACAGCACTTCATCATTATTCATTTGTTTATTTAAAGAAATTAATTGGGAACACAAATTCCAATACAATTTTAAAAACACATTAAGTATAATAACAATTAAAATAATAAAATTAATTATAATTAAATCAAGTTAAATTAATTCGACACATTTAAAATATTAATTTTTTAATGACAGTCTGATTTCATAATTTTAACTATTAACACCTCAATAGTAGCACACTTAAAACTATTTAGACAACGTGTCACAATATGCGTAATTGCTTCTATGCGGTTTTTTGGTTTTCAAAACTCTTGCAGTGTAACTAAAATTGCTCTGAAATATTGGAAACTTTGTCAAATGGCGCTTATATTTAGTTACGACAGTCAAGTTGATGATAAACACGTATATACAAAATTAAAAAGGAGATCTGTACCGTTTCAATTATTTTAAGGTGTTTTACATAAAGCGAAGGCTATATGCTAAAATATATGCTGATATATATTTTAGCTGTGACTAGACCAATGAGAGAATAAATATGGTGGTTAATAGAAATGCTCTTGGATTGTAAAACACTTTTAATGTACACTTCAAAAATCCAAGCATAGAAGCATAAAATTAGCTCTATAGTAGTGATGAAGTCAATATGTCGATTGAACAAAAGGATCTAAATTGGCTGTTAAACATTTCTGCCTTTCAAATATTTCTTATTTTATTATATAGGAAATTAAAACATAACATGTACAGAAGTATATGCTCAATTGAGTGTACAGTACAAAGTTTCTATAGTTTTTTTTAAGTTTTGAATATGACCAACCCCTTCAAAGGACATTAAAAAACGATGCCAAGCAAAATACTTGTTTCTTTTTAATGCTTGCTTCTAACACTGCTATATACTCAACAAATATCGAACTTCTGAAGCCAGTGCAGATGCTGAGTGAAAAAATTTTATATTTATAGTTTTTATAATGGCAGAAAATGTACGATATACTATCAAGGGATTTGTGTAAAAATCAAAGCATTAGATATCAACTATAGTCCCATGATAATCATCGAATTTTACTGCAGTACATATACTTTGCTTATCGTATAAGCAAGTTAATTGTTTACATCGCTAGACTGACAACCTGGATCCTGAATTTTAATAGAGTAATTTATTACAAATATAAATCATCTATTAATAGATACAGTTTAAATATAACTGAACCTCCACTCTCTTACAAGTACATATTCTTAGTAATAAGAATTGACTTTCGAAGTCTGTGCTGTATTATCTTGCCTCAACTTAGGACACTATCAATTGCATTCCAAAAAACTTGAAGGCCAAACAGTGGAGTTAAAGTATTTCAGAGTATAAACTTTATAATGAACTGTTAGCCAGCCCGCCAGTCATATATGTATTTAAGTGCCTAGGAAATATAGCCAACACACAAATAAATACTCATTATTTTTCCATAAAATCATCCAATTTGAAATACAGACATACCCGCTTAAGATGACCCGAAGTCAAATAAGTCCTGGCACTTCACACACTGCATGGGAATTTATTGGTTAAAAATGTAAATATTGGAGAGCTAAAGAGATCAATAACTAAGTAATGATCGCAGGTTAGGTAACTTCTTTAAAAAAGTCACTGGTCTGCACCATACCTTCAAAATAAAGCTCTTAAGAGATTATGAGTGTAATCTTTGTGGTAACATTGATGAAGTTCTAAAAGCCGCCGAAAAAATACATAGAAGGGCCATCTTACGAAACATTTAATCTGTCCATGCTACTTTTAAAATTAATTTCGCTTCCGGAGTTGATTGCGTTAATTCTGCACTGTTGATATGTTGAGGGATGATTAGCGGAACAATATTTTCAATCTTATATTCATTTAATAAAGCAAAGAACAAAAAAATCGTAAAAAATTAATCGTATTCCTATATAAAACAACTTAAAAAAGTTAAAGCTTTTGCTGCATAGGTTTCACTGATCAAGTTTTTAACTTCCTTTGTTTATCCTTCAACCACTACTAAAGTCTACATACTGACACCTTTCAAATACCAACAAACGTTATTTGCACAATATGTTGAAAAGGCATATTGTCATGTTTATATGGTTGTGACAGAAAATACATTTGAGAGGAGGGTCATGCGCAGGATATATAGCCCCAAACGCGATGATGAGTGTTATTACCCAATTTTCTTTAATCATTGTACATATCTGAAATTTGATGAAATTTGATGAAATTTAATTTTATTATTTAATTTTTTGAAGAGATTATATCGAATCCATCAGCTAACACTTTTATGGAAAAAGATGATAATCTTATTATAGCTAAATTTTAAATTTAGTCAAATAGTTACTTAATTTACTTTTACTTATATGAAGGACGTAACCCTAAAAAACATATCGAAACTGAATCTCTTTCATTATCCATCAGTTTTGTGCCCTTGATATCTGAGATTAGTGTATTACGATTTTCACTTACCAGGTAACCAGCAGGTAACACTACATCACTGTAATCGAATTTTGATATTATGATTTTCGTAGTGAGTGAGTTTCATGTCATTTATTGTCACCGTCAATTTGTAGGTGACTTGAAAAAAACTTTTCATTATTTTTTTATTATCAGGACTGGAATGTAGCCCCCTTGTTGCTAACAAACGGCTACATAGACTTTTGTATACTCCTATGGTATGCCATATAATTTTTCGAGTGGAGGAGTGAGTTTTAATTAATCGTGCCTGCCTTCTGTCTTGTTCTGGTTGCTTAACCATATGATAAGATGAGGCACAATATGATAAGATAAGGCAGAAACAGATAGCCTGAATCACATGTAAAAATACTAAATCAAAGTTGTGCCTAAAGCATCATCAGCAGCAAAGTTGTGCATTCAATTTTATTTTTGAAACAAAACATGAATTGCCATAACCAACGGCAAGCGGTATAGTTCAATGAAAAATAACTTCTTGGGGTCTAAACTGGATGATATTTTTAAAAATCTACGAACTATCTTGCAATTTATGAATATTTGATCCAATTTATGGATATTTTGTTATATTTCTATTAAGTAAAGAAGCCAAATAATTAAGAATCAATTTAAATTATTTAATTGAACTTAAATTAAAGGTCATCTCATCGCAATACAAAGTGTTTTTGAACTTTGTTAGTACTTTATTATGAATTTGATGACCCCTCACCCCTCTTTTCCTTACATATCAATTTTTTTCCGCTCATTCAGCAATTATTCATCATCACAATGTCATTACCATTGTGCACTATACAAAACTCATTATTATATAGAATATTTTTTTGGTTTGTTAAATTTCATGACAGATTTCAACAGATGTTGTTGCCTCTGTTGTTACGTGTAAAAATTTTCACACAAGAAAAAACTAAAACCAAAAATAAGCAAAAATTTTAGCAAACGTATCCGATTCTATATTTAGATTGTTGGAATATAATGAATTAAGTTTTATAATTTTTTATTTTGTCTTTTTACGGTTTTGCTGTTGTGTTAAAATGACGAATTGGACAGATAGTCGTATTTACGTTGATAAATAGATATTTAATTTAATTTTTATGTTCGAGTTTGACAGTTGGTAATATATTTTTTTTTCATTTTTGTGATGGATTTGAAAATTATTGACTGGTTTATTGAAATTTGAAATTGGACAACTTGGTAATATGTAGGCCTAACATTGAGCCAAACATGTAAAACATAATAACAGATGTGTGTATAACCTTATATGTACCTATATAAAATAAAAAGAACCAAATCAAAAAAGGAAAATTCGAAAATTTATTGATGCTATATATAATTCTAGAAGAAAAACAAAGAGTTATGGTATAAGAGTGGCAGCAAAAAACAAACCGGTGAAAGTCGAAATGTAGATGAGAAAAATATTCTTTTTATAGTTGGAATATTACTTTTTTTTGTGTTCAAAGTCGCTGGAACGTTTCAAAATAAAATATATTTTTTGCTGTGTTCAGTGTTTGGGGCTAAAAATGGAATCTAAATGTATCGTGGTGTACACAGATGATTGATGTGTATTTATATTAGATGTATAATTTAACATAGCGCACAGTATAAAAAAATTGGTTGTAATTTATTTGTATCTCCAGTTTATATATATATATATATATATATATATATATATATATATATATATATATATATATATATATATATATATATATATATATATATATATATAAAGCAATAAATATCATCGACAAATAAGAAACATCCAATCAAAATAGTTTCTGATATTGTTTGTACCTATTCAATCAAAATTTTGGAAATGGAAAATAATGACAATTTTTACTCTATTGACATCTAATCCACTTTAACAAATCTTCAAGATATATCATTTTAAAATATGTTTTTATTATATTACGAGTTGTGTGAAATTGTAAATTTTTTTTAGAATTTTATTATTTTTTTTTTATTGTAAACTTTTCTTCAACTTACATACCAGATGTTCTGATTCCGCTACAATGAATCCTAGAAGCTGTGTCATATATCTCATTTATTGATCCGTTTAAATATGACTTTTTACATCCAAATGAATCACGTGCATATTTCGTTTGCAGCTAGTAGGTTTCGTATTTGTGTGAAAACACCTTGAGCAACTAACCTTGCAAATTTTGTAGATCCATTTGCAACCAACAGTAATTTTGCCACTTAACAGTTTTACATACGTTTCGTTTTCTTTATGAATAATTTATTATCTCACTGCGCTGATCCATTCTTCATTATTGTTAATTTTCGAAAGTTGTGATCTAAATCTTTTGGATCGTCACTTTTGCAATTTTAATTTCTTGAAATTAGCGAGCTGGCGGTACTAGTTAGTTTACTTCATATAATATGTTCTGGGGCTGAAGCCATACTCAACTCTTTCGCGGTTGGTTTTTCACGTTCTACTTCATCCTACTCTAAATGAAGGACGCACGAATATAGGTTTGCTTTAATTTACCAACTACACGTTGCTTTGCACCAGCAATCCTGTACTGACATGAACGATGGTTCGGACCATGGATTCTGCACTCCAACAGAGGATTATAGTTGTGTTCATCGTCATCATCGATCGCAATCAAGTGATGAAAAATCACTTTTTCAACCCTCCTCCGTTGGGATTCGAACTCAGTACTTCCTTCATTTAAATCTATCAAATGGTGAGGTAGGTGTATATATTTTGATGGCAATTTCTATTGAAAATAATTGGTTGTCATAATTAAAAATAGTATTGAGATAGCACATATAGATATTATGTATATAAATACATATATATATATATATATATATATATATATATATATATATATATATATATATATATATATATATATATATATATATATATATATATATATAATGTGTACGAGAAATTCGTGTGTGTATGTGGCAGTATTATCTTTATATTATAGTCAGGCCGTACTGATAAATTATTGATATTTTTCTTGTTCAGTGATACACAATTTCGATAATAAATTATGACTGTAATAAACTTTGCGCGATACATTTTCAACGGTTATACAAATTTGATTGATTTGTTGTGAAATAAATTGATTGAAATAAAGAAACTGTTGACCCGGAAGATTGATTAGTATACACACCGTACTAAAGTAAAACCAATCGATTAATTTGTTAACATGCTGTAAAATACTCGGTAATTTTCACAATGTAAAACAATTTACGATGAATAGGACGAAACAACCCAAAACCATTCGTCTTTATTTTCGACCCTATAATTTCCTTTCTCGACATTTCGTAATTTATTTTCTTTGGCATTGGCTTCGTAATCAAGTTGTTAGCTATATTTTAGAATTATTTTTGTGTAAACAGTAATGTTTATCCAGAATTGTACATTATGTGGAAAATTAACTTATTTATATAGTAAATCTGTATATACGATTCAAAAACACATACGTTATTTACAAAACATCAATCTCCGGTTCTGACAAGATAGACATTTCAATTAAACGAAAATTCCATTCCTTCATTATTTCTTAAATAGACATTGCAAAATTGAAAAAAAAAATCCGAGTAACAACACGATCCACCATTTATATGTACATTTTTGTTATTCAACCAATAAAGCAAGCCGGCAACACAAAAATCTCTGTAACTGACAACTGTAACACACAACACTAACAAACCTAATTTTATATAATATCTCGCATACATATATCCGAACACGTCTTTCGATAGAACAAAGGCAAAGTCAAACATCTTAACACAAGTATTTTTCACTTATCTAACTGTTGGAATCGCGCACACATATACACTAACACAAGAGGAAGAAAATTAACAGAAAATGTATAATTCCCTCGACTATAACATTTTTAAAGTATACGAATATTTTAAATTCTCAAGAAAAACGAAAACGGAAAAAACAAAGAAAATTCTCGTCTTTTCCTAAAAAACAAAACCAATTTTATTTTACCATTTTCGTTATTTGAAAAGAAAAGCAGCCAAGAAAATTCTATATTCTTTGTTATTTTGCCCAATTCGTTTTCTATACCGCACACACAAACATAACCAATTTTTCATGTATATAGTTCGGTTCGTCGCAATGCAGATTTTCTTGTGAGTTTTTTATGGTTGTTTGCCGGTTGTTTTGCTGTTTTTTTTTAGTTTTTACTGTTCATAATACATTTTCCGTTGAGTATTGGTAAGTTTTATATTCTTTATGTTTTTTTTTGTTATTTTTGGAAAATGTTGTTCTTACATGCGAACATTAAAAAGAAAAACTATTTAAGATAAGTGGCAAATAAATAAGAGGGACATCATACAATAAGATATATAGTTGAAAAATCATATAATTATGGTTTGAGAAATTTACATTTTTTGATGACACTAAGGAAAAAAGGAAAGCTTCAAGGACATTTAATTGACTAATACCATAGAGAACAATAATCATTCTCTTTGATAATACTTAGAATCGTAAAAGATGTTAAGCAAAATAATTCAACTTAATGATAAGGTAATGGTGTGAGATTAATTATCTATGAAATTCTCCAATAATCTATGAAATACTGAAGATCAGTATTTATATATATATATATATATATATATATATATATATATATATATATATATATATATATATATATATATATATATATATATATATATATATATATATATAAATGTCGCCTCTAAAATCTTAATGACAAAAAAAATTGAATTTTCTTTTTGTGATTGGGTTTGTCTCCTTCTTCGTAACTTTGAAAAATATGTCGAAAACTTTTGGTCCTGTTTTGTGTTAATTTTGATGTTTAATTTAACGGAACATAATTTCCTTTAGATAAGTGTATTATTTTTTCATGGTTCATCACCTCAATGAAACAGCATAAAGCTTGATGCTTTGTATGCTTGCTTTTGGCACGTGTCGTTTTGTTTTAGGAATGTTTTATTGAGTTCGTAACATCGAATTTGAAAATTGGCCCAGAGATATTTTGTTATATAAAGCTGTAATAAGTTACATAAATAGGTATTTGTTCTAGACGATTTCACGATGGCTATTTTAAGCAAATGGAAATCAATAGGCTATAATTTTATATATTTATATATATATATATATATATATATATATATATATATATATATATATATATATATATATATATATATATATATATATATATAATCAAAGATGTTTTCTTTACCTAAACTATTTGCTCATTAAATTATTTAATTGATTTAACAAAAGTTATCTTCAAATCAAAGAATTGTTTAATTCAAAGAATGATATTTTGTTTTTCATTTCAACGAAAATTTAATCATTTCAACAAATATCATGTTGAATTCCTTTACTTTAGTTGACTTAATTTTGTCAATTTGACAAACACGTTTGTTTTACGTTTCTAGGATATAAATCTAGGATATTTTACTTTATCGATAACCTTAATCATAAATTTTTAGTTTGAATAAAAGGAAATTAAATTAATGATCTACCTTCGTTTACCTTAGTTTAAACACATTTTCTTCATTATAAATGTACAATTTGTCAAATTAATTGCTTTATTTTTTTGAGTACAGATCTTTATAATATAATGTAGGTATTATGTGAATGTGATTATGACTATAGCGATTATATGATAAACTGCAAGCCAGTAATTTATATTTTTAATTAAAAATTTCTAACGTATTGTTTTTCTTTATTTATTTTCAGGTAACATTCAGTTATACAGATCTCAACTAATTTCAGTAACGTTTTTTTCCCTTGAGTTAAACTCTTTAAGCGTCCTGACCTAATGGTAAGTGATATACAATTTAGCTTAGCCAACTATTTTGTGATGTGGTTTTTATATTAGTGGATATTGTTTGAAATGAACTCAAATCTCTTAAGCAATGGCGGCCTCATAATGGCAAAATATTTGGAAAAATAATTAATGTTTCTCTTGACGTAATAAATTATGTGTAAAAAACGTCATGTGAGCAAAAATTCTTTGTATAGAAGGAAAAAACCAGTTGTTTAAACTTAATGAGGTCATTTCATGATACAATGTTCATGAAACTGGATAAAATTGTACGAGTTTACTGTAATTATAATAGTACATCAATTTCAAAATAGCATTCTTAGCAGTGAATCTGTGTGTAAAGTGTAAAAAGAACAGCTTAAAAACGGGAAAATATCAACTTATGGATTTGGAACTACCTTCTTGAGGTTCGAGCTTCAATCTTCTAGTGTTGAGATTTTTGGCCTCTTCCATTGGCCTTTTCAAAGCCCTCTTCCTATTTCATATTGCGGATACCATTTCTATGTCAACAAAAATGTTTAGTTTTTTTTTGTCTTGATTTTTACAGCAAATAACGATTAAAGTTTAGGATTTTTGCTGGAATCAGACTCTTTCAACACTTCCAATCATTTGATGCAGTCTAAACTGATGATAATTATAATGAAACCCCAAACCCTTACTATCCTTTTTTAAATTTGGTAATTGATGATCTCATTGAAGGCTCAAATACACTTTTTTGTCGTAATTTCAAGACCATTTCAAGGAGTTAGCTGTCATCAACTTGTTGGCATACATTTTCGATTTGAAAAACTCTAACAAAACAAGTCCAACGTCGTTAAATCGCTGAATTAAGCGGTCATTTCAGCGATCAACAAAAAGGGAGATTACACGACCAAGATTTAACTCAAGCAGTGGTTGAATTGTTTTTCCGTCTGTTGGTCATATGAAACCGTATTGTTACAACCACATGTACAAAAAACTATATTATCATGTCCCGATAGTTCGCACCCATTAACTGTTATTGTTTGACTAGCTGCATTTTCAAAGAAGAATGGTGATACCTTGAGCCCAAAATAAAATCCAAATTTATTTCTCAACAACCACTCGTAGATTGACCCTACGATACCAAATGTATTTTCCTGGATTCGAGCAAATTTTCACCAACTGCTTTAACGTAGTGCATTGAACAACTTGTTCTTGGACGGCTAAAATGTCTTAGTTCGTTAATTAATTCAGTCTCAATAAATTAATTAATTTATCTCTGCGTAGTTGTTGAACTTAAATTACTATTCCGACCATATTTTATAAAACAATTGCAAATCTGCCAAACCTCGTTATTTTTAAAATATTGCTCAAAAATAGTAATGCGTTGCCCATTTGTGTAACACTCTATTTGTTATTGGTAGCACGATTTTAATTAATCCTCAACAATTACTGTCAAAAAACTTGATGAGCGATACTAAAACTTTACATACATGATATTCGCTTTAGGTAAAATAGACACGAAATATCAAAAAATAACGATAAAGCAAAAAAAAATATCCTATAAAATATATAGCAACTTTTAACTGCTTAGTATTTAGAACCGCAATCAGAAATTTAATGAGACTGAGAACCGACTAGTCGAACAATAAGTTTTTAAATTTCTCGTTCCCCTTTGTATAGGAATGGAACCTAAGTGCAAGGCCCGTATTCTTGAAATTCGATCGAAGTAATTCGTCGACGGGTATCTGTCAATATATGCCATTTCAGTCTAAAATTTAAAATGTTGACTTTGAAAAATTTCGCCTACTTTTTTCTTTTTTGTGATCTAAATAATTCGTCGCTACTCGGCATTTGTTCTGGGACGTCATTTAGAGGGATCGGATGGACAGAAGACAGTAGATGTAAACACGTATAAATTAACAAAAAAATTATTCAAAAAGAACAGAAAAAAATGGTGGAAAAGGAGTCATATGTTTTTTGGTTCTTGGAGTTCAAGTTTCATTAAAAATTTCCGTTTGCGAAATATTATAAATATGCCCTTTCGGTGAAGTTTCCAACAAAAAAATGACCAGCTCAAAGCCCCGATTTCAATCAATAAAAATGGGTGAAATCTAAATATGATCGATATTATGCAAGTTTTAAATTAGATCCCTTAGTGTCACTAAGGTATATAATATATATACTATATATATATATATATATATATATATATATATATATATATATATATATATATATATATAAATATATATATATATATATATATATATATATATATATATATATATATATATATATATATATATATGTATATATATATATATATATATATATATATATATATATATATATATATATATATATATACATATATATACATATATGTATATATATATATATATATATATATATATATATATATATATATATATTTATATATATATATATATATATATATATATATATATATATATATATATATATATATATATATAGATATATATATATATATATATATATATATATATATATATATATATATATATATATATATATATATAAATATATATATATATATATATATTTATATATATATATATATAAATATATATATATATATATATATATATATATATATATATATATATATATATATATATAAACAGATACAACCACAAAACAAATTTCAATTTAATATTTTATTAGATCAATAATTTTCAGTTGAGAGAAAATTCAATTTTCTGTAATAAAATATTACTAAAATAAATTTGGTTTTATTTGCTTCATATACATACACAGCCACACATTTATTCACTAATACATACAGTAGTAAATACAAAATTTCAATTTAAACAAGATTTTTCAATTTTTCATCTCTTCTATATGTGTTAATACCAGTACGAAAATTCGTGCGAACTGTTAGGTGATAGCTTGGTTTCTGAAATTGAAAAAATTGTTAAAATTTAGAAATTTTTTTTATTTAATTTATGAAATTTTAATTAAATTACATTTATTTATATAGAAATAAATATTTTTTTGGATGTTCGAAATCTGTTTTATCGCTTACGGTGTATACCACTCGTTATCTAATTTATGTTCGGTATAGGGTATATAATTATGCTGTAATGATTAGAAATTATTTAAATTGATTTTTAATTTTATTGTGGGGGGCTAAAAACTTTTTTTTTTGGAAGTGGTATAGATTATATACATAATATTGAAAAAAAACGAATGTTTGGCTACCCAACAATTTTAATTACTAAATCCCCCATGGTAATAACGATTTCTTCGCCGAGCAGTCCTCCAATATGCTATATATGCTATAGTAACTTATCTGCTGTAGAAAGGAGAACATGAAATGAATCTTATCGTTGGGTTTGCTTCTTTGTCATAATACATAAATTATAGTTTATTTTACAGAATGCGACTAATCCATAAAATTAGGTTTTGGAATTTATCGAAATTAAGCGATATAAGCAAAATAAATCTAAAAAATGTTTGTGACTTTATTTATGTTTTACTAACTACATTTAAATCGTTTCGTTCATAAAACTTACATAGTTTTAGAATATTGGCTAGTTTTAATTACAGACAGATTATAGATAATATTTTCTCACGCATCACCTAATCGTGGCTTTTCATTTAAATGATCATATAAATGTTGAGCCTCAACAATTTTGAGATGCATTTTGAAAAGTTCTATGAACTCAAACAGACTTTGATTAGTCAGCTTCCTCTGCCAATAAATATCGTGATTTAAATATCATTAATTAATTAGTTTGTGCTTGTTCAATGTTTGACTCACTAAATTTAAATTTTAAATTTTAAATTGGCTTCATAAATATTACAAGTTGTCAGTTCAAATTATTTTTAAAATATCGCATCAATGCCTTTAATATCGAAAAAAAAACAAATTTTGGTGCAGAATTTCAATTTTGTATCTCCCAATACTTTGGACTTGAACCATAGGAGTACTAAGTAACAATTAAAGATGGAGGATAATTTTAAAATCTTGGGTTTAAATCTAAATCTTGGATTAAGCAATTTTGCTAATTACAAATAAAAATAAACTTCTAAATTTTATAAACCTCTGATTAATGCTGAAAACAGACATGTGGAAAAATGCGCGTTTAAACGCGTTTAAACGCAAACCAAGTATTGTCTTCGAATTGTGCATTCAAATCCGAGTTTTTCCGCAAGTTATCTCTTTTTCTAAAGTTTAAACACGTTTTTTCCCCTTAAAACTCGCATTTTTTCGCACGTCTGTTTTAAGCATTGGATGAGTTTTTTTTCAGAATATCGCTTAGTTAGTTAACCAAAAAATGTTCGTACAAACAAAATTATATGAGACACATAACTGATACCATCACTTTACATCAACAGTTTTTATTTCATGTCATGACATCTTGGCTTTACTATTTATAGCCTGCCACGCAAAAACTTCAAATTTTTTGACACCCAAACCATATAATCACTTAAAATATTACCGGAAGCAAAAATGCCTACACAATTGAAAAACACTAGTTAGTGTCAAATGAACCTAACCTAAAATATCCTTTTTATGTTACTCTATTTATAAAATATATATAGTCATAATAAAATAATTTTTTTATAACGTTAACCTATACACGAAAAAAGGAACTAAGACATTATCTCCATGTTAGTACGCACTTTTACATCATTACAAGTTCCTGCTGACAGGGCATGTACATATAAATATACTCCATCTAGTCTCCGTTTCATGATAAAAGTATAATATAGTATATATTTTCCTATATCATTTTTCTCAAAACAAACACTCACACACACACATATAAAATTTCCTCACATATAAAATTTTATTCTCAAACCACTCGCTCAACGTTATTTATATCCAAGTTGTATTTTATTTTAGCCGAACGATCCCTCAGTCTTAACTAATCTGTAAAACTAACAAAGAAGTTTAGACGAGTGAAGCAAAAGGAATATAAATTTTCATTCCTTTTGGACATTTGGTTGTTGTTGGTGTTTTATATTTTGTAGTTTGGTGGTAATCAACAGTGATAAGGATATTTTATTTTATTTTTTAGGAATATTAAACGAGCAAAAAAACATAATACCAAAGTTAGAATGAATATTAGCCTTAAGGATTATAGTAGAAATTTGGTTATCGATTTTTTTTTTATTACTTCACGAACGGTAATACCTGGATATTGAGGCCCGTTTTTCAATATAAATCGTATAACTTATTCTTCCTAAAAGGGATTGCCAAATGATAACATAAAATATACCGCATTTAAATCAATATTAGTATGTCTTCCAGACATCAACTAACATAAACATATAACTATAATTCAACCATCTTATTCCATTAAATATTTTACTCGCTAAAATAACAAAAAAATGTATCCTTCAAATGTCTTTTTTTTGTGGATATATTCTAAGAGTGTGTGTCTCTTATTTAAAATTTATTACATTAAGACATCAAGCATCGTTTTATTATATTTTACGATTGAAGACAAATTTTCTAAGAATTTCTTCGTATATAGGTACATTAAAGACAGTAGTACAGATGTCATGAATTATTCTGAACATTTACATGTGCAATGTATAATCATTATTATAATGATAATCATGTTAATCCGATAATAAAACACAAAAGACGAAGACATACCTAACGAATCTTAATAGCTTAGATGTACACAAAAAGGATATTCGATTTCATGTTTGAAATATTAAAAATTAATTGAGACGAACAAAAATAAATAAAAACGCAGGGCTACGCCTTGTCTGATATCATATATGGTATTGTAGATTTTTGGTCTCGAAAGTCATTATATAGGCAAAGTGGAATGATAACTTTGATGTTTTTCCCATGAACATTACAATATTTCGTTTTTTCCAATATAGCCTTTTTTCTCTATGGGTGGGTATTGTATATCGACATTTTTAATTGAAGTAATTTAAATGACACACTATGTACAAGTTTCCATACGAAATTATACAAATTTTCCAATTTTCCATCAATATTTTATAAAGATTGTGAGATAGTTAATTTTTGTTTGAATTTTAATTAGATTATAAAAATGAAATAAAATAAAATTTATCGATTCAATTAATTAATTGTATAATTGAAATAATAAAGTTGGAAATAAATGATAATTGATTTTGAGTGATTTTATTTATTTTAATGTTGCTATCGGCGCTAAAAATAAACATGATAGCCATGATAAACGTGATAAACATGATCCATAACCGATTGCTGCGCTTTTTTCTATTTTTTTTGTTGTTCGTTGTAGGTGGTCAGCCACATGAGCGATTTTACACATAACTGGTCACGGCGTTTTGGTCAGCGGTGGGGATCGAAATCAAGACCGTGGTGTGTTTAAGCCAATACCTTAACCATCACTATACGACTGGTGATCTAATACTAAAATCAACATAATTCCTGTAAAGACGTCATGTGGTGTACTTATTTTAAACAATGATTTTGAAAGTTTTAACAACTTGTGGTAGACTATTTGTCTTCTTAATGTTAAAGAGAGTGATTTGCATTGCTAGAGAAATTAATGCAACATAAGTAGAGTAGAAAGGGCTTATTCACTTTTAGTTTTAATTTTGGCCAAACTTAATTAGTGAAATACGCTGAACTAGTCAGTGATAGGATCTCAGGTCTAAGTGCTCTAATGTCTTATCGATTATGCTTAAACTATCATCTGCGAAATGTTTACCAGATTTACCGTAAGTTGATTCCATGGAGCTTTCGAGTTCTTCTGGGAAGAAATTATTTCTTGATAATTTCATAAATTTTCAAGAATTGGCCAAATTGCTTTATTATTTCTCAATGTATCTAGCTAGTACTTCGTAATTTCATTATTTGAATCCTTATTGGCATTTATTGATTTCACCCAAAGTAAGTGGCACTGAAAGACGTAAACTAAAAAGATAAAATAAAGCTTCTGATGATTTGATTCCAGCGCATCTCCTGATATCTGACATTGAAATTTGGGTGATAATATTTTTTCTAGTGGAAATTTTACTTTATTATACTACGTTGTTATGCAACGCTCTTATTTGGACCATAGTGTGTACTTTTAAAAGTATAAAACTATAAGTATTAAAAGTATAAGATGTTCTTAAAATAATTGTTAAAACCTGTTATTCTCTGGTATTTGGTAAAAAAGCATAAGTGCTGTATATAAGAAAATTTATCTAAAATATTCTTTAGTGGTGATATTTGTGATATTTTGCGCAATTTATAATTTGGTTTAGGATTTAAAATTTGGTTGCTACTTCTAAAGAAATCTAAACATAATACAATGTAAATATATACATGTGTCTCATATGAAGCATCTTATTTCCATCGTAATTTTTCGAACAAAAAAAAATTTCGTAATGTTGGTATTGACTTATCAGTTAGATGTGAACTTACATAAGCTTTAAAATTTAATTTTGAATCTAAAATGAGACCTAGATATTTATTTGCATATGAGATCTATATTATTAAAACAGGCGTATTAAGTATTAGGCTAAACCCATATACTTAATTTTCAAATTAAAACCATTGGTATAAAATCATTTTTTAACTAATTGAAGTTTATGTTTCTTGAAATGTTCTTATTGTTTGACACAGGTTCATATTTTGTTTTGAAAATTGACATTAAATAAATAGAAAAAAAAATTGGTCTTGAAACCGATCATTGGGGAACACTAAAATCCACTGGTGTTACAGTGTTAAGGGCACAATTTATTCTTATAACTTACTATCTATCCCTTAAATAGGATTTCAGTAGATCAAATGAATTGTCTCTATAGCTATGGTTAACATATTTATTTGCCACATCGCTGTTTGCTCCTCGCCATTGATACATCATTAATAAATAGATAAGAAATAAAAATATCTTGCACCGCTAACCGAATTGTATGTAAACAAAAAATCGTTGGGTTGAGCACCTACAACGTTCGCCAATTCGTAACTAGTAGTATCTAAATTTAGGAAAGCAAAATGGGGAGTTTACGGCCTAATACTGCATAGTTTAGTTTTAGTTTTAAGATCAAATGATACTCCTCATATACCCGATTTTAATAAATTTTCTATAATAAAAAATTATGATTTACCGTGTCCAAGGCTTTTCAAATGTCCAAAAATAATTAAGAACGTCTTAGTCCACTGTTAAAGTGGAAATATACAATGGTGGTTTACGATTTTAGTGCACATTTGGTTGATAGGTTTTTTTCTAAACCAAAACTGTATTTTATCAATAAAATTGTTTTCTAGATAAGCTTGAAGCTGAATTTTAAGAATTTTCAAAAGTTACCGTTAAGTAAATAAATATTATTAA
The DNA here is from genome assembly GCA_963556175.1 of Tipula confusa. Lineage (NCBI taxonomy): Eukaryota > Metazoa > Arthropoda > Insecta > Diptera > Tipulidae > Tipula > Tipula confusa. The sequence continues at coordinate 196,420,651 of OY744476.1, read as the reverse complement.
TATATGTCAGAAAATTTGCAATATAAGGACTTTCTTTTTATGAATATTGTTGGTTTATATAACCAGTCACAAGACTGAGGTTTAAATTTTTTATTTAAATTTAGAGAAAATTTCGATTTCTTTTAGAGATTATACTAAACTTGTTGTTCAACGGTGGTTAACTTGTCCATCTCTAGCTAAGGTAATTATGCAGAAATTTTGTTTAGCAGGGAACCAACTCCTATCTCCGAATAGGAGATTCGTTAAAAGAGATAACTATAGCCGATTGGTCCAATTTGAAAATATATCATCAGTATAAGTCAATTTTGCGATTTTTCAACAAATGCTTATGTCACAGTTGTATATGCTAAGAACGTCAGGCTAAAAATCAAAATGCCTCTATTTATACCAAAGAAACAGATAAACTCATTTAAAACGATATTGTCATTACCACTACGTAAATTATGTGGATCCGCATTGCACTCTCATAGTTGCTGGTAGAAGTAACTAAGTTATTTCTAGAGTAATTCCATGATTCTAGAGTAATTCCATGATTAATTTCAGAAATTTGAGGAAGATCAAGTCCAGTACAGCGCATATATATACATTCTTACGATAATCCTGCTGATTGTGCTTCTTGAAAAATTCATCCAAACGAATTAAAAAAGCGTACATTATGGTTGACTGGGCCAGCATTCAATTAGATACTAAAAACTAACCGCAACACTTGTCTATGGTTGAGAAAGAAAACTGGTATTTCAGGCCCCTAGCTGTACAGTAGTAAGCTTCTTTGAACAGCTGATATAAATGATATTTAAGTGAACAAATTAGTCCGCATCATATGCTATTCTCGGTGCTTCACTAAAGATGTTTAAATAGGGGACTTAGACGATTATTCAGAAAACATTTTACCATCAGTAAAATAGCTCAAGAAATCTTACTATGAATTATGCAGAATAATTCAACGTCAAGATTTCCAAGAGAAAATTAGGTTTGTATTTGTATCATTAAATTAAGCACTTTTACAAAGTTTATCGTCCAATTAGTTAAATGATGAAATTAAAAGACGACAAAATTAAAGTTCGATTAATGATTCCTGAACAATATCGAACATCAAGCTAATATAAGCTACATTTTTTGTTTAATGTTGAGAACACACGTTTTTCACAACAAAATTGTAAGGGAGTATCCAATACATCGTCCGTTAAACAATAAATTTTTGGATGCCATAATAAGCATAAATCTTTTTCATGCTTAAAGGTACTTTATATAGGTATATATTTCTGTGCATGTTAATGTCGTATCCTAGTTAAAACTTATAAAAATGCAGCCAATGTATAGCCAAAGGCATTTACATTATACTTTGTATTTATATATATGTATATATATATATATATATATATATATATATATATATATATATATATATATATATATAAGTATTTATATATTTATACGAAACAGACATACAGGGTGAGATTATTTAATGTGCTTTAATCACGATACTTTATATAATATATATATATATATATATATATATATATATATATATATATCAGTTTTAGATAGACTGTTGAACTTTAGCATACATATAATAATAAGTTGTTCTACTGAATTTTATCACGAATCAATTTATTTTGTGTGGTATAAAATTCATATTTGGTATATTCAACCTAATGAAAATAGAAATGCTCCATACATCTACCATAAACAACTACGCGAAGTCCAATTCTGTAAGATAAAAATTGGCCGAATGGAAATTAAATCGAAAAAGCACAATTATTGAAAGTATTATTGAAAGTACCGAATGTATTACTGAAAAAGAATTGGAATCAAAATTTGTTTTATGGTTGAGTTAATTTGATTTTGACGAATATTTACTGTACACAATAAACCAATCAAATTTATTTGCGATTGTTTGACAAGACCTAACCAATCATTTCAAACTAAATCGTATTAATTCGTTTCCAATTAATTTAATTATTATGGCATACAAACAAAATGTAATTACTAATTTAGAAAAAAGCTCATAAAAAGCTTAACCTATGTTTTTTTAGTTATCATTTTGGTTAAGCTGTAGTCCCTTATATATATATATATATATATATATATATATATATATATATATATATATATATATATACATATATATATATATATATATATATATATATATATATATATATATATATATATATATATATATATATATATATATATATATATAGATATATTTGGTTTTATATAGGATATATGTGTGTGTGTGTGTAAACCTTTTTTCATCTAGTTTTTTGCTTTCGTTTTATTGCGTGTGAGAATTGTTTTTCAATTTATGAAAAATTCATTTTGGGATTTTGGAGCTTACAACAAGCTTTTTTATTTATTTAATTTTTAGTTTTCTATAAATAAGTTTTTTCTATTCACATTATATATGTACATATATATACTTGTGTGTTTGAATTAAAAAGTTGAGTTCATAGTTTAGTCTTTAGTATTTTATATATGAAAAAAATGTTTTTGGATTGTGATGAAAATAAAATTGGATTTTGTATTCGGTGCGGGTGGTAAATCTGGATGTGAATAGATATTTAATAAAGCATATGTTGGGATCAAAACTTGGACGAATGTGAATTATAACGCCTTTTTACTTTTTGTTAAAGTTTGGTATATTTCTAATTCTATTTAAAAAAAAAACTTTGTTGTATTCCATAGATAAAGTCATTTGTGCTCTGGTTGAAGAGAGTTTATGTGATGACTTAAAAATGTCGAACTGTTCAATAAACTAGAATTATGTTTTCAGTTTTAGATTTTATGTAAGTTGAATCATTTGTAAAATTTGTGATAGTTACCAAAAACTAAGTAAACTAATAATAAACGATGTTAAACCAGAGATCTTTATTCTTTATTCCACCAATGATGTTGTATACTTTAGACTATGACCTTTCATCGTTTATAGTCGATGTGTAGTTCTTTGTGATTTTTAAAAAAAAAATCCGTTTGTATTCTGTGTTGTTTTCCGACACCAAGACGGTGCAATATGATTATTTACCTTATCAATATAATTTGTTTTTTTCCACATTGCCTAGAATCAGCAACTAGAAAGCCATTTGCAATTTGTGATAAAAAAGATCCGGTACTCTGTGCGTTAAGTCTTACGTAAATGATGGACAAACTACTTATAACACAAACAAAAGTTGTTTAATTTTTCTAGAAGCTCTAAGATTATTAAAAAAGTTACGCCTCATAGGTTCTGAAATTTCCGGTTGATATGAAATAATATAAGTCGCACCATATTGATTCGGAGCCAGCATCGGATAAAACACGTACTAATTTCAGTTTTTATAAAGAGGTTTCGTGTCGTTTAGGTATTCTTAAAATTATGATTTTTTCAACTTCACATCGGTTATGTAAAACTTTTTAGACCACCCTATAAATCCAAAACCCCACACTATACTCAATATCAACGGGATTTCACTCACTTTGCATCAAAATAAAATCGAAAATGTGTATTTAGATTTTTCTAAATATAACTACAAGGCAATATGTCTCAAAATTTTATTTTTTTAAAATCAATATATTTTGAAACGTAATTTCAGAGATTTAGAACTTTCTAAATTTGGATACTTTCTTACCCCATAAATCCAAAAACCCAAACTAAACTCATTATTAACGGGATTCCTTTCATTTTACATCAACAAATCGAAAATTTTAACTCAGAATTTTTCTAAATATACATGCTATAGACTATCAAAATTAATTTTTTTAATTTTCCAAAAATCAAAATTTTTCCAAGCGTAACTTTCTAGACCTCCCTATAAATCGAAAAACTCATTCTTAACTCATTATCAAAAAAATTCACTCGGTATACATAAAAATAAAATCGATACCTCAAATTTTTTGTCAAATTTACAGATGCCCGTAAAAATTTCTTTTGTTTTTTTTTTTAAATAATTTCGATTATCAATAACGTTGGAAGCGAGCTAATGCAGATTTTTCAAGATCCAGATATCGAGGCTTGCAAAACGGATGGAAGTGTACTATCACAATTCTGTGAACTACATTATGCCTTTCCAGCAAGTCGCATCTTACTACTTGTTCAGTAATATAAATCAAGTTAAGCAGCTCAACCATTTACAGTTTAAGGTTAAGTTTATTAAATTTGCTAGGAAAATCTATCAAAGTAAGATCCATAATTGTCAAACTATTAGTTGGTGTTTTCCCAGTTTTTCCATTATTTTGTTACCGCCCAAACCTTTAGTATAAATACAACTAAAAATTCAGCCAAATAAGTAGCAGATCTTTCCAGAATTATTAGATTTAAAACTTGTAAATGACATTGTCGACTAATTAAAGTTCCGAACTTTTTGTGCAAATACATACTGATCGTTTGACAATACTTATGGGAACACTTCTTTTGAATTATTCTTACAAATTAGATAGATGGTTGTTTTAAAATCTATAACGCCATGCCATATCATATACACTTCACGAGTAAGCCCACGTTTTAATTTTCTGTAAAACTATACATAATAGATTTGACTCGAGTAAACGAAACGTGATAAACACAACGTGATAATAGTATGTTTTATGTTTCGATAACATAAGCAAATATTATCACATAATCTACTTCCTGAAATAGATGCACGTTAAAAATATCGTTTGTATGGAATAAAATACAATTTGTGTCCAAAAGCAACGTTTACTTAATATTTAACGTGGAAAACTGAAAATTGGAAAAATCCATTTCCTGTATATCCTTTGAAAATAATCGTAAACAAAAAATTAGCAAAACATTATATTTAGCAAAATATAAAATTTTAACGAACCATTACGAGGTTGTTAGTTAAAATTTTTTTGGGTTGGCAAAGATTTAAGACGGTTGAAGTTTTATATTTTTGTTTGATTACAGATTTAAGTTCGTGACTGCAAAACATATCAATTTCTGTTACTCTCTCATACATAGCAGACTCTGCTTCAGCAATAATATGTCAACGTGAATCACAATGAATGTGCAATGAATGCCATCTGCAGAACCATATATTTTTTTGGAAATTAAATTATTTGTTGATTGTTCTTCACCAAATTCTCACCACAACATAAAGAAAGGTCATCTAAATTTAAAATCCATAATTTACGAATAAACTTAGCTCAAGGATTTTCTAATAATAAACTGAATATTTTGAAGTATATTCAGCTCTTAAACTAACCCAATATTACGTTATCAAAAAATAAAAATTACGATAACAATAAAAATCATCTCTTGAGACAAAATGTCGTCGAAGTCGAGTTGATATTTATGAACAATTATTAATTGATTCGATTTTTATGAATCGATTATAACTCAATTTGGAGCTCAATTAGTTATACTGTATTCTAGAAAGAACCCTATATATGTATATACAAAATGGTCCTAATGACCTAAATCAATGTTTATATTTTGGTTTTTCTGTAACCCGTATAACCTAAGCTTTTATATATATATACGTATATATAGCAATTCATTCCTTATATTCATAAAATAATTTTGTACACTAAAAGAAAATGTTTGGTTATGTTAATTTTTAATATAAGTATAATTTTTCATTTTCCTCGTTTTCCATTTTTAAATATAAAATTCAAAGGCGGTGGTTTTTACTTCGTTTTTACCCAACATCGTCTTTATACGTAATTTATTCAATAACATAAAAAAAAATATCCCTTAAAATTATGTATATGAATTTTCATTCTTCGTATAGAAAAATGGAAAAGCTCGTTTTAATATTTGTTTCTAGGTCATAATTATAATATAATGCGGTGGCGTTTGAACTAACACAATGCACGAAAAATCGTTGAAGCTCAAAAATTAAGATTAACATACATTTTTTAATGTAATTCTTGCAATTCATATTATAAGCTTGTCAGCCTCAAAATATTGTATTTATGAAAAACAGGAATAAAGGTGAAAACGCATTGAATACCAATTTGGAATAAAAGTGTACTTAAAACTCTTACTATTTATACTTTACTTATATTTTATATGTTCGTTTTCATCAAATTGAAAGAACTATTTTCAATTTTACATCGAAAATTTAAGTTTTCTTCATCTGCCCTTTAAAGGTCATATACAGAAATTCGGATGTTGAAGACGCTTATTGGATCATCCTTCGGTTTTTTCATCTGTCAGTCACGTGAATATGTTGTAAAACGTCGATCGTAAGGTTAAATGACATATTCTAGAGTATCGGAGTATTATTACCTTTGAATCATTCTCCATTTGATGGTTGTTCCCTTTTATCTCGTTTAAAAATTTTTTTAGATTATTTTTCGTGTATAGATTGATAATATTCTAGATAATAAACTGGATTTCGATCTGATAACTTGAAAGTTACTCATGGTTGTTGTCTCGGAATAATATCTCTTAATTCTCGCTAAATTTACGATTAAGCTTTATGTTCACGCGTTGTCTTTGTTGTTTATGTGATCTATACTAGTCGGATCGCATAAAGTTTGATACGTATCTGTCATTATTTAAAAATGTAGCACGATAATTTCATAAAATTTTACGAATCTTATTGTAGCCGGAGCTCAAATTTAAGCTTGAAATTTTGAACATACCATTCCAACTGTCGATTTGGAGCTGAAAACTTCCACCTTTCTATACAAAAAATTACTAATTCATGATTTTGGAAGATGGAAGTACTGTCCGAAACAATCACTTCGGAGTATCCATGGTATGTAAAACTTTATCTTATTCTTCCATCATTATTTCTGTTGATAAACAGGAATTTGTAATTGCAAAATCAACCACAATTATAAAATATTGTGCATTGTACGGTCCTGAAGTGTGTTTCTTCCTTTTTGATTTTAAAACATGAACTACAGCTTAGATTTGTTGTCCGTTTATAACTTGAACTTTTGTTCATATAGGTAAATGTACAAAAATTTGACAGTCCAATAAAAGGCTAAAACTTTTCGATTTAATTGGCTGTAATTTTGGTCTGCTACAGACAGTGAACGAAAAACGAACGCAACTGGATTTTCTCCTCCTTGTATAAACTGTTTAAATATGCTTACTGGGCTTGAAGCGATGATAGATAGTGCAGAGTGTTAGACCAAATGGCAATAAAACTGATTACTTCACTGCCTATCGAAAGTTTGCTTTACTACGTAAAATCATGCGAAGCGGTTGTGTAATTATGAATATCAAAGTTTCTCAATTTTGAATGGTACGTAATTAGTCCCGAAAAAGTAATCCAGGAATTGATAAGCTTTGTACGCGTGTTTTGGGCGTGGTACCTCTCACACCACCTTTACTTTTTCTGGTGCTTCTTTTGAAATTTTATTTTACTCAAACTGATATCCAAGATAATTACTCTTTTTCAAGAATTTGCACTTTTTGGCATTAATATAAGATAAACATTTCTATGCTAGAGTTTATTTTGTAGTACCTAATCGAATATTTGATAAAATACACTTCAAACTGTGATTTAATGTCAAATGCGAGTCTGTTGAATTTGTATGTACTCTTGTGGGTAGTTATTGTTTAAATGTTTGCACTTGCTTCATCATTTGAAAGTGATGATTTAGTTTGTATGAGTCATTCGTTCAAAAACTCTTTGAATTACTTAAATTGGTCAAGTATTTCGGAAATGCGTGGAATAGGGAAGTTGGTTTCTTCCAATCTTTTGTTGACACTTATTTTAAAATCGACGTTTAATCGAACTTGATTCTCCGTATATTGATTATATCTCTTCATGAAATACTTTCTCGTTATGCAGAATACCAATTTAACCTTATTTTAAAGTTTTAGCGAACACTACACATTTGGGATTTTCTCCACTTTTTGTTTAAAAAAGTAACTATATTTTGTTTGAAGGTTTTGGGTGTCCTCTTTGATTATTTATTTTGCAGAAAGAAGTTCATTGGCTATTTCACTGAACTGAATTGTTTCGCGTGACTATACTGGAACCTGGATAATTCGTATATATCTCATGCAAGTTCTTGACGCAATAGTAATCTTAATATCTACGGTTATTCAATGGAGTCATAATACACGAACTCATTCAACATGCCCTATCTTTTTGCAATTTCTCTTTGTAGCACTTTGTTGCGAGCACAGTGTAAAGATCTGTGAGTTCTAACTTGCGAACCTATTTATTAGATTAACGGGAACTCCTCTTTGTTTATATGAAATTCAGCCTACAGCCCTGGATAAACTCCACTACTTTTTGCAATTTTGTTCGAATTAATTTATTACTTTTATAAATAAACTAACTAACGCTTTACTTAGTTATGCGATAGTAACAACCTATCTGCCACTGATGATGAACACTCTTTACAGTTGAATTAACATGTGTGTACGGATGCTCGAATGGCTGTAATGTCATTTGCAATTGATTCATTTAGTCGAAATTAGTTATTTTAGTCAAAATAGTTATTTAGTCGAAATATCTATAACCAATCCAGCAACCATTATTAACACGTTTTTAAATATATTAGCATGTCTTTTATACTATTCAAAGTATGGTGGAGTACTGATTATACTGATGTGTGTGCAATATTTTGATAACAAATAAACTTTAACTGCTACTCGAACTGTTCTGAAATTGACCTGTTTTTTTCCTACCAACTTCGTAAGATAGTTTCAATAATGTGTATATAACAAATTTAAAATTTTATTTAAATTTAGGATTACTATCTTTGAAACTATAAGCATAGCTTTAATGTGCTTTTGTAATTACATGCAAATATATTTATTTAAATTTATATGTTTATATATATATATATATATATATATATATATATATATATATATATATATATATATATAAATAAATAAATAAATAAATATATATATATATATATATATATATATATATATATATATATATATATATAAACAAATATTTTATTATTTGAAAAACTTTTGCATGAAATTGTATATTAAATTTGTATATTGCAAAAGTTTTATATTTTAGTTTTGCATGTTCATAAGCAAACGTGTACCCATCGTATCTTTGTATACCTAAAAAAGTTAAAATAAACTTTAATTTGTTTATAAAAATTAAAATGTTAAACACACACTAAGATTATCTTCAGATGTGTGTACACTCAAATAAGCTGCTTTAAATTGGGCAAACACATTTTAATCGATCGATAAATTATTACCCTTTACGATTTTTATGTTCTGCTATAGAAACAAAAAAAAATAAAAATAAAAATAGGTAATAATGGCCTAAAACAAAGCCATCGAATTTATAGCATCTTATAAACATCGGATATTTTTTGGTTTTATCACACCTCAACCTTGGTTAGAATTTTCTTTTTTGGCAGAATAATGAACAACTCTAATAAATTTTAATGTGTGCCAAATGTTTTTGACGTTAAAAGATGCGTGACTTTACATCTTGGTATAAAATATTGTGGCATTAAAATATTACATCAATGAAGGTCGTAAATTTTGGAAAAAATTTGATTATATTCAACTTCAAATTTGCATTCAACGAATGGGTTTCATGTTTTAACAAAAAAAAGAAAGTTTTGTAATTTATCATAAATATCTATGCACCACGGAATTTTTAAGACTGTGTAGTTCGACATGTTTTTTGAGATCTTTGTTTTTGTACATTTAATACGTTGGAGCTTTAATCTTAAGAGAGTGCTTTGAAAGAGTTTCCGATTGGCTAAGTCATTTTGCTTGTCAAATTGCAATTTCTAAGTTGGTTGAATCTACAGAAAAGTAATTTAGAATAAAAATTAACATCAGGATTTAAGATATATCAAGGATGTGGATCTTTATAAAATATTTAATTTAATTTAAATTAAATGTACTTTTATAACTATTTTGATTATTGTTTGGACAATCCCATGTGGTGTAGCAGGAATTAAAATGAGTTACAATAATTGCAATATTGGAGTGGAAGTGATATTTAATATGAAGTTTGTTTAACTTTCCGTTTATGTGATGCTTTAAATTCAGCTATATGGAACATATGGTTTGTTCAGGAAGTGTGGAATACCATTTGGAATTATGATGCAGAATCTTCAGATGTATTTTTAATGGTATCGTGGAACAACATAAATGTCAGTTTGTTTTGTCCATCTACTAATAGAAGACTTAACTATTGAAATTTAAAGCAATGAATAAAGTAGTGCTTTCAGTAATAAGAGTTTGATAGGGTACAGCAATGAAACTCATGTGGGTGACTTGTTGTTAATTGTGCTTTAAAATCGATTGTTTTATACAAATAAACGACCATATCTTTTTTTTTAGTTGGCAAAGTTGTTTACTAAATAACTTGTCACAGCATTGAAACCTTGAAGGTTGCATTTTTCAAAATAATTAAATTATCAACGAGATCAATGGCATATCGAATTTTACAAAACTTATATTGAAAATCAGACAAAAGTAATAAAAAGGAATATTATCCATTCCTATTACTAAGCTTCTTTCTTAGTCCTATGACGAAGCTCTTTTATTAACAAACTTCTTGAATTTGAATTTAGTTTAAAAGGCCATATTTTCTCGTGGTTAGTGAATTTTCACTTAAAATTGACACTTATGTTTTTGAAGAGCCATTTCGTATTTTAGCTATAAATTATATTATTCATTCTTTGCAAAAAGCTAATCTTTGAAATGCCAAATTAAGTACCAAATCAAAGTTAACGCTTTATTAGAAAGACCTAGTATATAGTTTTTACATCAATAAAATATTTATTTACCATGGAAGTCAAATACATATAATACATACATATAATACTTGAGATGTTATTTTGTTGGTTTGCTCATGAGCTTTCAGATAATGCATTTCCTTGAACTCAAATGTATCACCTGTCTGATATATCCTCTGTGGAACCGTAAACTTGATACATTTCATCAATATAATTTATAATAAGTTCGTGAAAATTTTAATAATTTTAGAAACTTATATTAAGTTCGTTTCCTTTACATGTGTTCCTTGTACCGTTGGTTATAAACCACAAACGGTACAAAAAACAAATAAAAACGAACAAAATTAGGATTGGATGTTAATTTCAATCAACAAAATATTAAACACAGGATTAAAGCTGGTGAGAATACATTTTAACCCATGAAAAATATTCCATTTTTAATGTTCCCAAATGAATTCTTATCAGTTTTCATTCTGAAATAACTATTTACTAGTATAGAACAACCCAACATGGGTGATGTTCATAAACAAGCTTTTAGTAATTTTTATAAACAAGGAGTAGTCCAAGTTGTGGCGTTTGGAATAGAAGATGAGAAGACGTAATATCAATCAACTTAAGTTTGTTGAATCTAATTTTGCAGACCATAATTTTGTGGAACGTAGTTTGAATGCAAAACAATTGTTCATTGTGATTTTCTGATATTTTGCGATTGCCGTTTGTACTAAAAAAATATAATGAACCTCCATCAAGTTCAATTTAATATGTTCCACAGTTGATCCGCATAAACAATTCTAATTTCATTCAATGTATAATGATATAGTTATGCATATGTGTATATTCACCAATCACCACTCACCCTTATGATACGTATGTTTATGGATCTAATCTAATTGTTTGCCTTATGTACCTTGACTGTAACTTGAGAGGATTCATAATGAAAATAAAAAATTGAAATTAAAATTTTCTTGGAATATGAACACAACACCTGAGAGTTATAATGAGTACAGTGAAACCCAAGCCTTTTTTTTTGCTATATAAAAAAATTTTTTTTACGCCTTTATTGAAACTAAATTCAAATTAATTTAAGTCTAGGAAAAATGGGTTGTTGTTATTTATTTATCTCGTTAGTTACAAGTATTTATGAGTCTTTATTTTTGTAAGTAAACATCAGTATCAGATCCGATTTATTTTTTCTCTTTGAACATCAATCAACGTGTTGGGAGTAAAAAACTTTATTGGTTTATTGGTTGCTATATTCGAATTTTGGAAATTTTTTATTAAAAAAACATTTGTTTGTAATGCTGGAGTTAGAACCAATTATTGTTTGGTAAATGCGATATTATTATTTCTATATTTATATATTTCTAGAAAAGATCACAAAATAATAATATGCAACAGGTCTCTGATCCAGATATCTCGTTTTAGTTAAAAAAAATTGTAGAAATCAAAGTGTACTTCATAGTGTCTTTGTAATCTCCATCTCCAATTAAAAAAATCTTTTCCTGCATATAGCGCAAGAAAAGAAAAAGATTCATTTGTTCTAAAGCTCATGGTTTGCTAGGCCGCAGCAATGTAAACTACCATGAAATTGTTTTCGTTAAAATTTAGGCAATACGTGATCTGCATTGTGAAAAAACATATTTAAGATCGTGGAAGGTCAGCTTATGTGTCAGGAAATTTTTTATAAGCTTAATCGAGGGTTTCTATTTCTGATGTTGCTGAAACGTTATTCCATTTATTTTTATTTATTTGGAATTGCAAGGTTTGATTAATTAAAGGTGGATAATAACATCAGCATTATTATACATTTTGTGAAGTCTGTTTTTTATAAACCAAATTTAAACCCAATGATCTCTTTCAAAATCAAAAATAGATTGTTTTCGTGGCTGGAAACAGAATCTAATGATGAGACTTATGAATCGTTAGATTTTGAATTTTAGTTCGTACCTCAGTATATTGAGGAATTTATTGAGAAAATGATTTGTGTTTTTATGGGATAATTTTTTATGATTTAATAATTATGTTCTACAAATCACTTGGTTTGAACAACTTTACCTCGTTTAAAATATTTCAATGACTTTAGATCTAGTTGGACATTGCGTATACACTTTTAAATGCTTTTAACCTATATAATATAACATATTATATATTCAAATAAAACTAAAACATTTCTATTTTAATTTATTTACTTTACAGGATTCTTATCGTGGGACTCGTCTGATTGTCAAGTAGATTTAGAAGAAGAATTGAATACAATAACATTGCATGCACCCGAAGGTGAAGAAGCGCGTCATGGTAAGTTATAAACATATACAATTTATAACCTTTAATCTTCTCCAAACACCTCTAATAACGAGTATATATAAGTATATAGTTTGGAGTGATATTAAAATATTACAGTGCACAGAAAATCCGCAATCAAGTAGATAAACATAATAATATATTTATTTTTGTTGTTGTCAACATGACAACAATAACTACTGTACAAAAGAAGGTAAAAAATGAATTGTTTTTTGTTGCTTTAAATATTTCAGAATTGTGCAAACAATAGGATTATCATAATAGTCGAGAGTGAAAAGACAATTTTCTGAGTTGATCCCGGCACCCAAATCCACGTTTTAATGTTATGTGTTTGTATTGGAAAACAATGCAATCTTTTGGTGGAATGTATAACTATAACAAGATAGTCCTTTTTAATATAACGTGTACATACACATTTTAATGTATTCATATCCGTTTTTTTGTTTAAAAGGATAATGCGGTAACACACATAGTGAATTTCAAAGAGTTTAGGTTTTATCATGTATATATATATATATATATATATATATATATATATATATATATATATATATATATATATATATATATATATATATATATATATATATATATATATTTATATAGTGTGTCAAAGTAGATGGAATCATTTTTTTGTGGCGTAACGTTATGCGAGTACGTGTCTGTGTTCGACTGTATGAAATTCTTGGTATACAAGGAAAATCACTTGAGAATTTACACTTGAATAAATTTCAAGGAAATTATTTAAAGTGTTTTTCTGAAGAATGCTATATAATATGTAGATATAAAGGTGTGTTATCTAACACACAGATAAAATTTAATATGCGATATCTTTTATGGGAGGTGTATACTCGTATTTATTCTCCATTTAATTTTGTTTGTGGTTTAAAAACAAAATTAAAATTAATGTTAGATGGATAAAGTTATCGTTACGTCCTAATCTTTGAGTAATTTATTAAATTATTTTCAAGACGTGATGTATGTGGTTAAAAATTTACGTAAGGATGATTTAGGTCAAGATGCGATTAAAGTGATGTTCTTATATATACTCGTACTTTTGTTTTGTTTATATTAATGAAGGTTAAGCTTTAATATTTTATTTAACATGAATGCAGTCAGAAAGCTTTACTAAACAACCACTGTTATCTAATTAAACCCAACAAATCAATTCGAGTCCTAACTATTTTAAATTTAAAGATGAAATGTGCGGTTCTATATATATAATAAAAAAACTCAAAGTGGATATTAGAAATAAATAGTTCTGCAGCTTAAATGCGTATCGATTTTTATCTGATATTTATTCTGGTTGGACTAATTTCAGTTTGAAACTTAAAGAGCAAAAATAATACAGGATGTGACGCAGCTAAATAACTTCAAGTATAAAATACAAAGTAAATCAATTTAGAGTGAAATAGTAAAGTAAAGGAAACAGTAAAGTGAATCTCTAGCAAACACAATAAAAATGTTCGACTTTTTTTATTACATATTCAAAGATCGTAGAATATCACGATTTAGTGGGAAAAAGACAGTACCAATATCCCAGTTCTTGAAAAAATAATCAAGGTAAAGAGAATGAAATCACTTCCATGACTTACTAAAATATAATAATGAAACAAACAATTAGAATAGTCGTCTCAAATTCAAATGGGCTAGTGCAACATATTCCAGAAATAGAAATATTTTTAAATACAGAAAAAATAGATATACGCTGAAGGTATTGTTATTACGTGATCCATCCAGCAGGAAAATCAAGAGAAGGATCAAATATATATGTAAAATAAAATATCAAACGCCATGAAGGAAGAAAAGTTGAAGAAGAAAATATGCAAATGGCCATTATCAATGTTCAACTAGATAACAGAAAATAATAAAATATTTCCTCAATCTATTGCTCTCCGCGGCATAATCTAAATCTCGTTGTTTAAATCGTTAAAGTTTTATTTCATTATTGGCGGTAGTTTTAAGGCCAAAAATACATTTTGGAGATCAAAACTAACAACCTGCAAAGGAAAAGAGATAATTACCGCAGGTCAAGCAACAAAATACGTCCTTCACTTTCACTGGAGGTAATCCAACATACTGGCCTATGGATCTAAATAAAATTCCAGATCTCATAGATTTTTATGTAATAAAAAGAGTATCGGGAAACAACGTGTTCATAGAAAACTATCGTCAGATCAGTCTCCTGAAATCATAACTCTCAGTGCAACCATTGTTAAGAAATAGTAGTTGCCCAAATTTACAAACAAAAAACCAATTGGAAACTGTTCTAGAACCTATGCAGTGACAATGTCAAGGTTCAGGGGCCAGTTAAGAATTAGCCACAATTGGAGGACGAATTACAATTTAGCATACTATTAAACAACAAGCAGCTTGAGACAGTACGCTTGATAGTCAAAAAGAATCTCGTATACACATATTAACTTCTCTTTAGAAGTTAGAGAATTGGTTATAGAAAAATGTAAAGCACGAAAAACTTGGCAAAGAAATCTGGCTCCACAAAGCAAAACGATACTCAACTTTTTTAGTAATAAACTAAATCGCAAGTACCTGCAATTAAACGTGATGGTGGAACTTGGGTTAGAAATGCAAAGGAAAAAGTGGGTTTGTCAATGAATCTCTAAGATTTGTCATCATATCTTAGAGATTCATTCAGATCTCTCCCACAGACGACATGAGCAATAACTTAAGCTCAAAAAATCTTCTAGTTACGATCTAACTACAGGACAAATAGTTAAAACACTGCCCAAAAAAAGATTAGAAAAGTTAGTTAAAATAATTAAAGCAGTGTTCGGGCTTAATTATGTTCCACACCAATGGAAAGTAGCAAAAGAGATAATGTTACCAAAACCAAGCAAACCACCTAACGACAAAAAATCGTATAAGCCAATTTCTTTGCTTCCAACTATTTCTAAATTATTCGAAAAATTGCTGCTTAAGAGGCTCAAATTAATCATAAAATGGAGAGATCTTATACCTTCCCAATAATCCGGTTTCAGAGAAAAACACTTGACCGTAGAACAGATCCCCAGAATCACAGACAAAATAAAAGATGCGATAGAAAACAAAAAAAAAATATGTTCTAGTGCTTTTTTGGATGTAAGACAAGCCTTCAATAAAGCATGGTACTATGTGCATCGCGATCTACCAAAGCAGTTCTATCAGATTCTGAATCCTATACTTATAGCTGACCGATAAATATAAATAAATACATCGTCTTTATCAACATAAAAATATTGAGATATTAAGAGATCAAATATTGAGCATGATGCGGATGAAACAAATTTAGTTAGGTATCTTCTAAAACCAAGCAAATGGATTATATCCCACAAAAATTGAACATCAATTATTAAAGGCCAATTACTAAAATAATTTTAATTCAGTTATAACAAAGCTATAATAAAATAATAATATTTGAAATATTACAGCGCAAGTGATGTGGAAATAGCCGTTTACAACCTCTATACCATATCAAGTTTAATTTGGATAAAGCAATTCCTAAGTGGAATATAATATATAGAGGAAACATAGAGATGAAACATAGAGGATAGTGCACACCAACTAATGGTTAATAACTTTAAAAAAAACAAAAGATTCTTTGAAAAAATGTAATTGAAAGAAAGAAACTACTACTACTTTAAAATTCAAAACTGCCTTTATTTACCTGGCTCTAGAATAAATGCCACACCATAATTACCGAGATCGTCACTATATTATAAAGCAACGTATTGCTTAATTAAGTTTGCTTTGCATTTTTTATCAAAGCTAAAAAAAAATATAACAGTATTCGAAAGAAGCACTTTAAATTTTAAAGCTTAGTTATTTATTTGATTGGCAAGAATCAGTAAGCTTTTAAATATTGGTTAACTTATTTTTATACATTTCTAACTCTGACAAACCTGAAAAAAATCACTGATAAAATTTTAATAAACGTATTAAGTAAATTAAAAGTTGATTTTTAAGTATCACACGATTTTAAAGCTTATTACTTTCATTGTCTTTCAAAATAAATAAACAGACGTTGTCCATTCTCATACGAACCTGGATGATAAGCAGATAGTATAGTCAGTTGGCACTATTATATATTTATCCTGTTAATTGCCGACATTATAAGACATCGTAAGAATTTTATAAATCATTCAGCAAATTTTACTACCTGATTTAGAATATAGGCCGTCAAAGTTTTCTCGGCATCTCTAAAAAAATTTATTGACCCACTTATGTTAAATGAATTATCTGTTGTATAGGTGGCTAGCCCAACAAATGTAGGTTTATAAATAAGTCGGTCACCGATGCAAGATGTTATTATTTAATTTCTATCTATTAATTTTGGTTAATGGCGGGTATCGTACTCGGGACCCCGGGAGTGGTCTAGCAAATATCTTATAACAATCACTATACGACCAGTGGCTATTCGATTCATCCTGTTTTTTAGTGTAATTACACGATAGTAAACGACATTGTTTCTGAATCAATTATTTGATATGTGCTGTATAGGTTTAGTAAATAAAGTTTTGGCCATTATATTGAGCTTTATTTTAGGAAGGTTTGAGGTTATTTTGTTCTAATGGAACCAAAATGTTCTCGTTATATTTTTATCAACCTTTGCTACCTTAATTAACGTTAATTGTTTCTGTTTCTTATGTCGTTCAAACTATTTAAAATTATTGAGTCCAATTTGAGTTCAATGCCTTAGTAAAGGTAAATATGGTAAGTTCCTTGGTTAATCACTTAAGAAGATGAATAAGTTCCAAAAGCTTTTATAAAAATGTATCGTATTTCTTTATTTTAGAAAACTTTTATAGAAACCATAATAAATTGATTGAAAAGGTTTACTCCACACAATGACTGTACAATACATATTGATTCATCTGGCTAACATATTATATCTTTATATTTTTTTTAGTTTCCTTTAGTTGTCCTAATAAAGACATATCTAGTTTAAAAATACTTTACTAATTGATTAAATTATATTTTAATGCAAAATCGATTATATTTTATTGCAAAAGTTTGATTTAGAAGAAACATTTTCTTCAATAATGATTAATGCTTTTGACGTGAGTTTAATTTAAAAATTACAGTAATTAAAATTAAATGTCAGTAACAGGTACTATTACCTCGTCAATCACGGCAATATTCGACATAATTGTCAAAAGTTTAACTAGTAATTAAACCAAAAAAAGAAAACAAACAATAAATTAAAATAAAATTTTAAAGCTGTGCCACAAAATAAAATCTTGATGATTAATAAGAAAAACAAAAATTTAAAATCATAATAAAAATTAATAATTAAAAATCAGATTAATAAATAAAAAAAATTGAAAATTTCAGTAAAATATTCAATGGATATGAATTTATTTTAGTTGAGGCTAATGTAGGATTATTATTTTGTATGATGATTAGAAGTTCTCCTGTTTATTCTACATCTTTGTGTGATGTGTTCCATGACAAATGGTGAAGATAAACCTTTTTAATATTATATCATCCGATAATATTTTTTTTATCAAAATTTCAATCAATTTGTTGCTTAACTTAAGTCACGTGTTTCGTGATATGAATTAATTTAACACAATTTCTTTGAGTTTTTATACGGTCAATGTATGATTTTAAAAGCAATGATAAGCTTACTGTGAATTATGTTATAACATATATCAAACTTTTCCCAAAAAATGTATCAAAATGACAGGCTTTGTTCTTAATTAAGTTATTAAACCGAATTCGATTATTCTACGGTTCATATTCAAAATTAATCTATTTAATCTATTATTATTTTAAATTCTTTAAGTAATATGTAATCGTAGATTCAGATTATATATTACTTAAAGAATTTAAAATAATAATAGTTGTAGCTCTCTTTAAAGTCTTTTATCTTCCAAGACGAAAGCTTATTCCACTCACAGTTTCAAAATTGATGGTAAAAAATTTCAAGAATACTCGTAAACATCAGATTGGTAACCAAAGAAATTAATTTTATTACTATAACTTACCACAAAACCCTGGTATACCTTTTTTTAACATTCGATATACCATATCTTCATAAAGAACCCGACGAACCCAAATAAAGTACGAAAAACCCATATCATCAAATCAACACCTCCATCCATCTAAATATGCATGCCATGCCATGTATGTGTGCACGAAAATAATTTTTTATTTATTTTATGTTCTCGTATGTGTATAATGTTGTAAACTCATAATGATATCTCAGAACAGCAAAAAACATTGAATAATTCAATACAGTTTATGTATTTCGTATTTTTATAACATCAAACATAATCAAGAAAAATTGTATGTAGTTTTATTCGTTTCTCTCGTATTTTGTGAATATCAGAGCAGCATCCCTCAAGGGATGTCTTTAGTTGTGTTGCGAATATATTTTTGAAAAAATTCGTTTTTACAAAACTAACGCTACGTTAAATAACTAAAACTAAGTAAACAACAATTTTTCTTTTCACATTTTCACAAACATATCAACTCAATGAAGCTTTTGCACAAGACGAAAGATGATGAGCAAAGTGGATATGATCGAAAGTTTTGCGTTCGTTTTAAATTTTGATTATTTATTCTTTACTTGGGAATGATAAGAAAATTTATCATAAATTTATGTTCAATTTGGGATTTATTTATTTTTTTTTCACCTAACTTTCATAATGTTACTTACACAACATAATATTTATGGATGCGAGAGTATATATTATAGTGTCAGGTAAATACGGGAAATTTATTTTGTAAAATAGTTTTTCTTTTTGTATTTTGCTGGTATATATTTTAAAATAATTCCTTTAAACATTCAGATGAAAAATGATTTCCACTTTTTTTTTAAATCCTGGTTTTATCATAAAAATTTCAACATCGGATACAGACGAAGAAAATTGGGTTTATAACATTTCTATGGTATTAAACTCAAAATATCTTTTCCAAATCTTTTTGATTTCGTCGACGTAATAATTAGATAAGTCCTGCAGTTGGAGGTTATTCGTATTACAAAATATATATAATATATTCTGGTCGTTTCAATCTACAAACCAGTTGAAGTTATAAAATAACAACACCCCTGCCTACGTAGGGACACGTGATTTATTTTTGGTTTATGAATAAATCAGTTGATAGACTGACTTTATCTAGCATCTAGGTTTATAATGATATTTTAAATTTCGAAACAATCAATAGTCGTATGCACTCGTTACATTAATGAGGATAATCAAAGGTTTCGGATACGTTAAGTCCTTGCCAATCATCTTAACTGTGTAGACGAAACATTGTAGTTGACTTATCCTTAATGAGTGAGGGAATGCGTCATTTAAATATAGGAATATGATAAAGATTTAAATCATAACCTACCTGTACATAAAAGGTATACTTTTAAAAGTATTCTAGATACTCTCATGCATAGTGGTGTGAAACAAATCTGTAATATTAAAATTGCCAGTGATACTGTTACTAAAGCTTTACTATAGCTATAGTATACTATAGCTTTAGTAATCTATCTAATAAATTCTTAATTGCAACAGACTTTAATCTTCCTTACATTTCGTGGTTTTTTGATACCGAAATCAACTGTAATATTCCTTTTGATGTAAAATATAATTCTGAAATATATTTATTTGATACCATCTTCAATTTTAGCCTCTAAAAAATTAACAACTTTCCATGCATGCTAGATATCAGGCATTATCCTCGCAATTCGTTATGACGAACATAATAAAGTAATGGAAATATCTTTGATCTTGGCAGTACTCTCATCATGAATATAGATCATCTACAAACGTGGAAACTCGCTTTATCTTCAAGGAAACCAACCTACCAGAATTAAAAAACTCGCTCTGAAGTGCATGAAGAAATTTATTAACAGTTAATTACCCAAACTTACCAGAACTATGTTTGTGTGTCCAGAGTATCATAAATCATCCACCGAGGTATGACCTAAAACCTAACAAATAAGAAAATTAAAGCAATCAAACGAATGAAAATGAACGATACAGAAGACAACAGGTCGAGGAGTATATGTTGAACTAAAATACAGAAATTATATTGCAACATTACAAGACAAAATCACGAACGATCCATAGCTTTTTTTTACGCATGGATGTCCTTCCGCAATGTACTAAAAAATAAAATGTTAAGTAACCAGAAGCACAGAAAAATTAACAAAGATTATTTTTTCGTCTATCAAAGAAACTACACAAACGCAACAAGAAGGTTAGGTATAACAAATTCTACAAGCGCTTAGTTCATTTGGTGATGGGTATGGTCCCTTTAAAGTATAATCTGTAATATTAACATTAGGACCTAAATTAGCTGAACCTCTATGTCTGCTTTTTAATCAATCGCTCCAAAGTGGTGAGTTTCCAACCCATTGGAAACTAACTAAATTAATGACTATTTTTAGGCCTGGTAAAACAGCTGACATATTATGCTACATAGAGGAATAACATCGTTATCATTAATTTGCCAAACTATTTAGATTAGTCATATGTAGCTCAATTAAAAAGTTGTACCACGTTATTTGTCAGAGGCCTAACACAAGCTTTACAACCGCAATCCAAGTGACCGTGATTATGAATAACTGTTTTTTTTTTTGCAATAAAATATTAAATGTGATCCAAAGGGTTTTTGGATCATTTTATATTAACTCAAGCCAGACAGTTTTTCAGTTTGTTTCCAAAACCGAACCTTATTAATCTCCTTCAATCATTTAATGAGTAATGTGGTTTGAAAGCCATATATTTCTCGTTATTAAAAAAATGTCAAATGTGGCAGCATTATTAAATGACTCTACGTACTGGTATGTTTCCTGACCAAATGTAAGTATCTAAAATGGATCAAGTTAATAAAAGTTACAGTAAATAATTGGTACAAACATTACCAATTATCGAGCACCAACTTATTATCTCAAACTTTCACTATATTTATTGTAAGTGTTACAAATGTTTAATCTTTATTTATTCACTCATTTCAACGAACTCAAATCGATCAAAACTCAAAGAAAAGTACGTTAAAATTTTTACAAACATGAATCGGCCAAAAAATATACTTTCTTAAAAAAAAGTTGACCTTGGTTAAACCTTCAAAGCATCTACCGAAAAAAATATTGCCATTAGGTATAGGTCTTTTAAATGCACCATCACGTTCGGACTCCGTGAGCATTTAATTTTCTCAAAGCAATGTAGTAGTATTTTTAATCGGAATAATTAGTGAACAACTTAGAAATAGTCTGTTAAAACTAATCATATAATAGTACATTAGCTATTTATACGAGTACATTACATATTTTGTATAGAAGCCAAAAACTTCTATAGATCTTTAAACATTAAATTGTACAACACAATATAAACGATTCATGGATCCCTATTTTCATATAAATAGGATGTGCCATTAAAAATCAATTCTACCCCCGAAAAAAATATTAAAACACAAAAAATCAATTATTGAACAGAACACCTTTACATTCCAAAAATATAACATTAGACTAATGTTTTCTTCTAATGTAATACCATTCGATATATACGTGTATACGGTATCTTAACATAAGTATAACACCTTTTCATTTCAAATGTCTTCATATATATTTATGTATGTACAGAGTACACAAATGTGTATTCATATCGGATTCGGATATCGATTGATTTGACATTTTATGTGTGAATAAAATTAAACATCTAAACGTTTTACATCATTAAATTTTGTCATTATTTTTTATCATCGTCTCAGTATACGTACATATAATATATAATGTATGGAACAAAACTAATAGAAAAATCATCTTAAAGGTGCATATAATGATACACCTTAAAAAAGGCCATAAAATGTCTATTTGCTTGATAGGAAATGCCATTAAAAATTTTATCCTGTCTCGGTTTTTTTGTTTTCTTCTTATACGAATATACACTTACGTATTTTAATACTTTGAATTGTAATAACGACATTCCATAAATTTATTTTGCTTCTGGTTGTGCCCTATCCCAACAATTTATTACATAATCTACTTTGCACATAACAAAAAAAAAATAGAAAAACGGTTTCCAAGCGAAATAGGATATATAATTGTAAATGGATGTAGATAGAATACATTTATAAGGGGCGGAAATGTTGCTGACATGAAAATATCAAAAAATACATTTTTTTGTGTTCCTCTATGGTTTGCCATTTTTATCTATATAATGGGTGCCCCAATGTGATATATAAATAGCACCCTTTACTATATAAACATCCACCAAATTATTATGGTTGTGTGGTTTTTCCATTTTCTATTCGGCCTTTTTCATAGTTTTGTGATGATGAATATTAAAATTTGTGGGGTACAGCAATTTTTATTATCGTTTTATGGTTAAAAAATTTTATTTATAGCATATCTATTTTGAAACTAATATGAAGCGAAAATTGGAAAATGAAAATATTTTACGTTTTGTTTTGGATACACCAAAATTAGACTAAATAATATAAGATCCCAAATTAATCAAATTTAGGTTGGTTTTATTGTTTACGACTCGTACTTACCGCATATGTCGGATACGTTAAAACGTTTAAGGAAAACGTGCAATTTTATGATTAAGATGGTATCGTGATCAATTCAGTATTTCCTGTGCGTAAGGTGATAAACTAAAAATTTGATTTATTATCTTGAATTAATGGTTTATCGATTATACATAGGATTACCTTAAAATATTGGAGTTGGAATAAAAGGTACCAACCAATTTTGAATTTAATTTCAACTTGTAATTTATATCTAAAAATATTATATTAGGGTGGTCTTTATATGAGATGGAAAATATGATATCTGTTTTGTAATGTTTCCACGTAATTAATTAACTTAAGTAGTATAATCATTGCCAAGTGTTTGTTAAACTTTTGGTATCTTTTCCTTATGAGTCTAAGGTAATTGCTAGTTTTTGTAGCCTCTTTAATTCCAATCTCCATTCAAATTTTTATTTTATAAAATATTAACTGCTCACTAAAATAAACGTGTGTTGTCTGCAACGATCATCACTTAGATGTTATAATTCGAGAAATGCATTTTTTTGGGAACTTACGAAGTTTTTTCTATTCCCTTTGAAATTTTTCTACTACAAATACTAATTTTTAAATGGAATGCTATATTTTACTAAAACGTGTGCTTTTAACTTTAAAATAAAAACTTTTTCATTAATTGAATAAATCTGTGACTAACCCAACATTTTTTAAGCAACATTTTTTAAGGGCAATTACATTTATTAAAATTATTTATTACGAAAATTAAATGAAAAACCTTTAAGCAACGCTTAAACCAATCTCGTTATTGTAATTAGGAGAAAATCTAATTGATATTTAGGTAAAAAAATATATGTAAAATGACACATCGCTTTGCAAATAGAATATGCACAAATAGAAAATATATTTAATTCCAATTTTTAAATAAAAAATATACATTTTCAATTCAATATAACCAGCACTATTGTACAACTTCACTTTAAATGCTAAAAACCTAAAATAATGTAAATAATTCCACTATACAAAATGTAATATGTACATTGCATGATACTATGAATATATATGCACAAAAAATTTAGTACTTCAATACTAAAAGTATAAAAAGCTTTTTTTTAAAACTAATAAAATTTCAATTCGATTTTGGATTCGTTTTAATTTGAAACTAATATTCGTTGTGTATTGTTTGTCGTCTGCAATATACTTTTTTTATATGTTTACCTAACTAAAGCAACAATGATTTAATGCATTCGATGAAAATTTATTTCAATTTCATTTTCATTCTGTGTGTATTCATTTGCAATGTAATGAAAAATTATTTTCATGAATCTCGGGGTTGGGGAGTAACCAAATGTTAATAATTTTGATTAATTTTAGTCTTTTACTCTCGATTTCTCTCTCTTCTTCAGATAAACTTGTATATATATATACATATATATATATATATATATATATATATATATATATATATATATATATATATATATATATATATATATATATATATATATATATATATATATATATATATATATATATATATATATATATATATATATAAACACTCATGTAATTATTTCTAGAAAAAAAAAACAGTTTTTAAAAACACAATTGTTTTACATGTATATCCTGTTAACTATGCTTTCCCACCCTTTGCGCCGATTATTTTGAAGATTCTTTTTGTTAGATTCAGGATTCTAAACTGTAGCTTCCCTTTTAGTATTTAAAATTAGAGCCCATTTTATAAATAATTAACTAAACTAACTTAATCCCCTTTAAATGCCTTGGCGAAGTCAATATAAATAGTATAGGACCATTTACTTGCTCACTGGTTTGCCTTCGATAACATTGATTCGATGAGTATATATAAGTGTTGGTTGCCGATTCGCTGTTCGTGAAGATCTGTGAAGATGAGTTGTTCAGTAGTGTGAACTTATCTTGGGTTATTAGCTTCTCATTGTTCCTAAAATTTGAGCATGAGATAAACCTCTCTTTTGAAATTCTATACACCCTAAAACATAAGTTACTGACTTATGTAAGATACCGTTTGCAACGACATCCTTGATTAAATCATCCAATTTTATCTTGAAAACTGTGTAACTAAATCGGTATAATCCGAAGCGTTCTTTCCTGATTATCAGGTTGATAATGATTCGTTCCAGCTTGTTTTCGACGTGAAAATGATAAACAAATCGAGTTTTACGAACACAATTTAAATTATTTGCTTACATAATCTGCAATTAAGTCGATTAATTTTTACCACTGCTGCGTTAATTTTTCATGGTTGATTATCGAATTGAAGTCGCCACTGAAGTGTTGCTACTTCTACACTACGAATTGGTCTGCCATCATGGTACACCGTATAAAAAAGTAGTCTATATAATTATGTCAGTGGGTTTATGTTTAGACTGAGCATATTAATGTTAATAACCTGCCGATTAAGGTATTTTGGGTTAAAACTATACACGTAGATGTCGCGTTCAAGAGCTTCAGTTGTATCTTCGCTTTTCGGATTTGTTCCTGTGCTGCTGCAACGAATTTAGCCTTACATGCTACAACGACTTACATCAATTGATATCTTTGTGTCTGTCTGTATTGCTTATAGGACAAGCAATCGATTTTATCCAACATATCACGAAGACAGTTTTTATTCGTGATGTTTTTTTAAATCTCTTTGGTATCTTGTGTGCTATCAAGCACATCAAAATCTTAGGTATCTTGTGCGCTAAAAAAATACAAAGCTGGGTAAAAGCTATGTGAAGTTCAAGGACATGTCGCTCCATGCTTTTTAAATACAACAGGGTTGTTCCAGGCAAATTGTACGATCGAATAATTAGTCGGAAATTTTGTCGGTCACGTTTGGCTTTGTTGGTCATGAGGCTTTTAAGAAATTCATAATAATCTACTCAGTTTCCATATATGTCAATCAGTTGTGCTTGCATAACTTTTTCTTTTCGAAAACAGCAAGTGAAAAGCATAGTGATCTAATTATTATCCCTATTATACATAATTCTACATGGTTTTGTCTATAATGGCGGAAAATGTTCGAGACAGACAAAGAGATATCACATTGTAATTTGCTGTTTTTTGATGACAATGGGAAATATATTGCGTAGAGTCAATTCTTCGCCAACGAAGATTTTCATGCGCAGATTTTGCCTTAGCCCACTGGAGTTGTACAAGCTGGAATTGAATTCCATGTAAACATAGACAAAGGCCTCGGAAGCCTAAAAGTCATTATAAGTCATTTATGGAGACATTCTTAAGAATTCTACTAGTAATTATATAGTGTGGAACACAATTTTTTCATTATTTATATTATAGATTTTCTTAGAGGTATTTTCTTAGAGCGGCACAAAAACATTTGGTTACATAGATGGAGAGTTTTACTTAACTATGTTTTTTAATTAAGTAAATTTTGTTTTTTAAATCAACTTAACCTCATATTTAGTCAATCTACCAAAATGCTAATTCTTTATTCACCCTTTTAACAAAAAATATCAAATTTTTAAATGTGTAACTTAATTAATTAAAAAAAACTGTATAACATAATTATTTGTATAAATCGTTTCACAGTAATTGATAATATTGTATTTATAGCTAATTTGAGCATCAAAAGTTCATAAATAAACAACAAACGATTTCTATAGTGTGGGACATAATTGCTAAATAAACTATTTATATTCGATTTTCTTAGAACTCTATCACGTACAATACAATTCTAATCAATCAATTAATTTCCAAACGTATTAAACTAATAACATACAAACGAATAAAACAAATGAAAAATTATTAAATTTTCCGATTCGATAAATTTTCATTAAATTAAAAAAAAAAAAAAAAAAAAAGTAAATTACAATTCCCACAACACTATATATTTTATTATATGTTCATATAGCTGTGTAAGAAAATTATCATTTTTCAATTTTTCATTCCAAATTCTTTAAAAAAAAAACCTTTATTGACTCGCTTCACGTTCTCACTCTATTTGTGAAAAACTTTTTTATGTATTCGTCTTGTAGCACAAATTAAAATTTATTAGTTTTAACAAGAATTATGTAGCAAAAGTATACGGGATACAAAAAAAAAGGGAAAAGCTTTGGAAAATTATTACTCTTACAATGTATATAATAATAAATACGTTTGAAATATATAATACAAGTTTTTGTTGTAGCTTTTTTTAATTTTCCATTAAAATAATAAGCCAAAGAACACTATGAAGAAAGTATAACATTCATTATATGTGTGCATGGAACTGTGAACTATGCTTTTCTTATTTTATACTCACTCGTTTGGTTTATTTTAAACAGACGTAATTACTGAAGGTTGGTCAATTTTAATTTATTACACATTTAAAAGCACACTTTTTAAACCATTATTCAATAAAAAAATTAAATGTGATGTAAATGATTGATTAATGCATCGAATATAACTGGGGTGGCTTAATGTTGTGTAGGTTCTAATTCAAATGTAAATACTTAGTACGTACATAGGTCTGAAATTAATATGCCTTTAAAATATACACATATACAATTTAACCTTAATCATAAAATTCCCATACATTTTAATCCTTTGGAAATCCTATTTGGATTTTCATTTTTGTTAATCCGAATTATAAATATGTTCTTTTAAAATGATATGAAAAAATATTTGTTGTTTTAAATTTGCATATTGAATTTTCATATATTTTATACATGAGATGATTTGAATTTTTAAAGCTTTAGACTCAACTCATCTGGTATTTTTCATAACTCTAGCCAGTTTCGTAAATAATTAAATTTTCATAATAATGCATGTTTAAGCCTACAAACGATTATTTTTCGAAAACTTATAGTAAATAGTGTATCATTTCTAATTTTTTTAAAACTTTTGACTACACCTTCAATTATGCGATTAAACAAGAAACAAGATAAAATAGTTAAATGCACAAGAGCAAAACAAACTTATAGTTTTCAAATCTTTAAGCTTTCACTTTTTGTTCAAATTATTCAAAGTTTCGTACAAATTTGACTGACCAAGCACTGTTTTGACTGAAAATAGTTTTACAAATTAAGTACAGTTAAAGCTTTTATCAACTTTTTATGCATCAACTTCTAGGTTTTAATGAGTTAGTTTTATTTGTAAAAACTTTTATTAAAATATAATTAAAGTTGTTTTTAAAACTTTATAACATTTATTAATAATCAGAAACTATGTACATTTAAAACGTTTTTTTTGCAACGTTGAAGAATCAGATAGTATTTACTACCTCGAAATTTAATTATCATTTGTTCGGAGGTTGTTTAAACACAAGAGGGTTGATTTTCTTGTTTTCTATAGTTAATGTTGTGCCATACCAACACGATATAAAAACTTGTCAAAATAACTGTAATTATTGGGAGTAAGATTTATGATTATATTTCTACAAAGTAGCTCGGATTCATTAGATTTCATTGTTAGTCACTCAAAAATGTTTGTTCTTGCTTACAAATTGCCCAGTTAAATTTTTTTCTTTGAAATGTTTCCATATGATTGTCATGAATTACTAACATTAAAAAATTTATGCGCAAGCATTTGCTTTACTTTCTTCATATTTAATACACACTTCGAAAGCCCTTTATGATGTAGTCTACGAAACATATTTAATGGACATTAATATTTAAGTTTTATAAAGTTTATCTCTGTTTCTAATCATAAAATTTCATCAGTCACCCACTCTAAAGCATTTTACTTAGTGACTTGTACAATTCTACTCAAATGTTGACAGAATATTTTAATAGTTGAGTTTTACGGAAACGTTACATTTGCTAATCTTAACTTTATTGAATTATTTTCAATCAGATGTCATATAAAGCAATTAAATAAATAAAAAATAAAGTTTGAAAACACGAAAAACAAACTGTTTTACAAACTTTTGAATAAACTGCTTAAAAAATACACTTGTAAAAAATAAGCACAATAAATATTTTAATTAAACTTACCATAAACTGATATAAAAAGGACATATTTCAACAGATTTTTGAATTCAGTTAAAGCTTTAAGCTATTAAAAATTACTGTTTGATTACAACATACCTACTTCATATGTTTATTGTCTTAAACTTATAAAACTCAAAAAAAAATAACTCACTGTATTTGCCCCATAAAAAAGATCCCTTAGAGTTTTAATATTTAATTGAAAAGCTTGTCTATTATACAAATAACTATTATTCTCAATTAAGAGATTCTTGAAATTAAAATAAATAAAATAAAAGCTCTTTATTTACGAAATACTTTTGATTAAATTTTGAAAACTGTATAATTTGCGCAAAGCTTTTGTCAAAAACTCTTACAAATGAAAAACTAAATTACATCAAATTTTAAAAAGTTTTTAAATGTAAACTAAGAAATAACTGTATTTAAAAGCTATACTTGAAGTAATCTAAATAAATTAGCTTCTTTTATTACTCTTAGTATATCTTTTGAGTTTATATCAAATAAAACTTATTATGCTTTGAAATCTTATAAATGTTTTAATATTTAATTTCAAGGATTATCTAAAGATTTTATTTAATATCTAAGAAATTCTTAATGAATATCTAAACTCAGAACAACAGCTTAAAGTTTAGTGAAATAATTAATTTTGTGTTTTGAGTTTTCCAAATATTTTTTTATAAATTGGGAAAGCGTAGGTTTATTTATAACTCAAAAAATTTATTCAATGTTCATCTTTTCTATATAAAGTAGTTCTAAGGCAGTTAGAGCTTTTATATAATATTTCAAATATTACATGATCGATAACCTACGAAGTTTTATAACATAAAGGTTACTGAACCTTTAATGCTAGTTTAAAATTAAGATACGATAATTATTTAATAATAAGCAATTTTCATAAAACTTTTACAATTTAAGCAAAATTTGACAATATTTAATATCTTTTAGCTTAAATAAGTTGCAAAGTAATAAGTAAATATCTTTTATTGAAAGCTTTTATCAAAGTAATATTTTAACGTGTTCAGTTATAATTTAATTTTGTCTACATACTTTTTTAAAAGACGAACAAAGTTTTAAAAACTTGATCAGCTAAAGCTTTTCTTTAATATCTAAGAAATGGTTTGTTCAGAAGTTTACAATTACTATAGTTAAGCTTATAAGAATTTGAATTCACTTGATTTTTATGAATCAAGTGATACTAAAGTATTTATTTAACAAATAAAGCATGTACTAAATTTATTCCAAAAAATAACAACACAAAGCTTTAAAAAAACTTTTTTTTATATAAAGATATTTCAATTTATTGCAACCATATTCATTTATTGAAAGCTTACATATTTTAAATTTAAATAAAAATTTAAGACCAATATCTAAATAATTAAAGAAACTTGTGTTACACGCTTTCACTTCTAGATGAAGTAGGCTTACAAAACTTCGTCTGTTAGTGCTTTTATAAAATATTTCGACAATGGTTTGTTATTATTTTATCTGAAATGAAGACTTTTCTGCCAGTGAAAATATTTCTTAACGACATTTTTTATGTACAGAATTGACACAATGAAATTATTCAGTTCTCGAATAGTTGATTTTTTTATAAAAAAGTAGTGTAATAAATATTGATTAGTTAGAGCTTTTAGATAATATTTTGTTTACAAAAAAATATTTTATCTGAATCGTAGTCAGCGAAAGTTTTATTATTATTTTATTTATTAATGCTAGGTAAGAAGCTCGAGCAATTTTAACGTGGTATCCACAAATCTACAGATAAATATTGAGCTACAAAAATGTGTAGAAATAAATTTTGACATGCCTATAATTTGACGTATCTTTTGGTTTTAATGGTGTTATGTTTAGATTTTGGGGCTTTTTAAGATTTTTGGCCTTCGATGGTCTTTTTTTACTTCACTATGTGGTAAGCCAAAATCATGTACATTATCGAAAACACCAATTTCGACATACTCCATTTTAACTCAAATATATTATCGTATTTAAAAAAAATATAGCAAACCATGAACGCGTAAAATAAAAACCTAATGAAATGTCAAGATTTTCCATTCATTTAAGCCGCTTTCATAGAAAAATTCTGCAGAATTCTTTAGTAATATTTCTTCGGCAAAACATGACGGAATTAAATATTGTTTATCTTTTTTAGTAATTGTTTAGTAATAAAAAATAAAATTCAATTTTAAGTTGGTATACACTTTCGGAATTTACTAAAAAAGATAAACAATATTTAATTCCGTCATGTTTTGCCGAAGAAATATTACTGAAAAAATTCTGCAGAATTTTTTTATGAAAGCGGCATTAATGAACCTTGCAAATATTGGAGACTTAATAGTAGTGTCTCTTAATAAATAAGCATAACTAATAAATTATTAAGCTTATAATAAATTTAAAAAAGCTTATTATTTCGTTATTTTTGATAGCTTTACTTATTTATTGTTTGACTAGTTTTTAAAAACAATTACTTAAAGCTTTAATTGTAAAAGTTGTTTTTAAATAAAATCACTAAAGTAATTTAATAAAATCATTTTTTAAATTTTGCCGTCACTTTTGTCTAATTTTTAAACTATTGACAAAATCTAAGTTTACTGTTGAAAAATATTTCAAAAGCTTGAAATATTTTTCAATCAGTTATCATGTAAAGTGAGTTTTAAGTTTAAAAAAGTAGCTTTCATTTTTAATAATTTTAATAAGTAAGAAATTTTAGGTTGGTAAAAAATGTCTTTTATTAAAAGCTTATAAAAGTTCTTTTAAACAAAAAGCTTAAAAACATCAGAATAATGTTATATAATATCCAAATTGTTTACTGTTTTTTTTCTGGGAAGTAAAACTTTACCACCAGGCTCTAATAATACCATATTTGTGGAGCTTTTAACGAGTTTCATTTTACAGTAATAAAAAGTTAACAACTATTTAGAATAATTTCTTATTAAAGTTCGGTGAAAACACAAATGTTGAACTAAGCTTAATTTTTTCGCCATAAAGCGCAAGTTATACTTAAGTTGAAAAATACTCAACTTTGTGACATGAAAATAAAAACATGAACAATTTAAAATAGAACTTAAAACTGTTTAATTTATTTGCAGCCAAATTAACCTGATCAAAATAATTTCTGGATTTTCGTTATAATAAGTTTTTAGAAAATAATTGGTGGATTAAGTGAAAGTATAAAATTATAAATTTCAACTACCCTAAACAGTAAATCTTGATTTAAGTTACGTTTTAATTGATAAAAATCTAGTTCGAACTATTTTCATAACATAAATACAATTCTGACTTCATATATTGTTTGTCCAACCTCGTTCAGTAAAGTGCTTACTCAAATTGATTGTAATTTTGTAAATTAAATAAAATAAAGCATAGTTCTGGTATTGTTATAACTTAAAATTTACGATCAATTAAATAATAAACGAATAATAAAGAAAGAAATTAAAATTTTTACTTATGAAAAAGTACTTTTAAAATAAACACAAATTTTTCAGCAAATTTCAAAAATCAAGCATACTATTTTACGGCAACTGTCACTAAACAACCGTTTAGAAGATACACCAGAGTGTTCTTTTATTAAAAAAATTTAATTTTAAAGTTGTCATCAGATATTGAAATTTCGTGAACGCATACAACTTATTAAAGCAATAATTTTATTGAAAAACCAAAGCAGCGAGTTTTAATCTAAAGTACAGACCTAGTTGTATTTTAAATTATGGGCTAAACGGAGATTTTATTGAACTGGAAACAACCACTATCAGCATGTTAGTTTTTTTACATCCTAATTACTTTTTTGCTGCCATTTTTGCGTTAAATTTTTGCATTTTTTGTTGCCATCGACATCCTCAAAGTGCTGCTTTCAATATGTTTTTATTTCAAATTATTCATTTAATTGTTGAAAGGTTTACCTTAAAAAATTACTGAAATATTATTATAATATATTTTTAGGATTTAGTGAATCTCCAAAATTTTCGCTTTGAAGCTGACTTATTTAACGATTATCCTAAAAATTGTTAACCTACCTTATTCAGTCTTTAACATCGTGGTTGGTTGCGGATTTATCACAATTTATTTAACATAACAATTAATGATTTAAATGTTATTTTATTTTAGGTAAGTTCGAGAACACTTTTTAAATTTGTACCGTCACAATTTGTAAGTAGTTAGATTTATTTAACGATATACAACAACATTATGTTGAAAAATTATATTAGATAATAAATTTAAATCCGCATATACTGGAATTATAATTATCTTTTCATGTAAATATGATATTTATAACGGACATCCTGTCTTTTTAATCAAACATAATAAAATGAAAAATAAATTTCATTTTATAAAATTTCCATTACCACAAAAATTACAACGAAAACAAAAATATTATTTACGATATTAACAATTAAATAAACATTTCATATTTTTAAAATATGTATAATAATAAATTTAAATGTTTATCACATTTTCTATGCAACCCAATCGGGTAACGAAAGCGATGAACGATGAATCCAAAAAATTGTACTGAATCAACTAATACTACCATGGCTATAAAAAAATGCGAACAAATCCCCTTTAAAAAACATTAAAAATATGTATATGTTGTTTACATGTTTATTATGTTGAATATAATTTTTATCGTTTTCATCCCCGTAATAATTTAAATGATAATCGTAAGCCAAAATTTTAACAATAGTTGCACTAATTTTTATTACAGTTTTATGCTGTAATGTTTCAAAATAAAAATATTATTAACCTAAATATGTAATGAGTTTCAACAATAAAAATGATGAACATAATTTTGTCTTAAACGTGTATGTTATGTGTATTGAACAAAACCTTTCATTACTGTAATGGTCGAAATCAACACAATTTTTCTGTAACTGTTTCATCTGATTGTGAATTTTTTCGGTTGAAGATTAAATTAGTTAAAATTGTATAGAAGCTTTTGCAAAACTACTTCAATAATATATTTCGAAAATAATATAATATTTAAAACAAAATTTTAAAAAAGGTTACATTATTTATCCTTTAAAAAATTAAAAAGTTTTACTAGACAATAGGCTGTAATAGAGTTACTAATTAATTATATAAGTTTTCTGTCATCTACCTTTTTATAAACACAAAATCGGAGATAACAGTTTTTTCCATTTTAGATCAAAAGCTTTCCTAAAACACACTTTTCATTGGAAGGTTTTCAATATTTTGTGAACTTTTTAGTCTTAACATAGTTATTTCAAACATTTGCAAGATTCCAGCAATGCTTTAATAACATTCAAAATAAAAAATAATAAAGTTTTATGAAAGTCTGGAAGGTGTTAATACATTTGTCTGAATTTTTTAAATTCAACTTTATCAAGATATATACGAGTATGATTGCATTGATAAATATTGCACTGGAATTGGTTGATTGGCTTGCCGATATTTGACTTTTAACAAAAAAGGCAAACTTTTCAAATGACTGGAAAATAGTTAGAGCAAAAAATTTGTGCTACACCATATTTGAAAAGTATTATTCTTTTTCCTAGAGTAAAATAAATTAGAAATTTCCGAAAACAACTAAATGATTGTGGGTGTTCTAATAAGGACGACCGATTTCTAAACGTAAATAAAACAAGTTATAGGTAAAATATCCACTCAATTTATTGTTTAAAAAAATATTTTATGGGTTAAGAATGACGGAATATGTAATTAGAATGTCTGCCGCGGCTTTAGTTTATGGCACATATTCTGAAGGTCCAATTTTCGCTGAATTTGCTGGATGGCGTTCATTTTGTTAACTTTGAGATTAAATTGACATGTCCTTCTTCTGTAGCAAGTGGAAGAAATCGGCTTCCAATGGTGATATATTACGGTGTTTTAGTAAATGCAAAGTAGATTTTCATTCAAATTGTAATGACGAGAAGACTGATTCGTGGACCAAATTGTTTAAAAATGCCTTTTTGCAAAATTTGTTTGTGACGAGTGCCAAAATGATTCAGATATAACTATACAACGGATGCAAAAGTATATTTCAAAAATCAACTATTTTATTTTTCCAGATGAAGTTTCATGATGCTCAAAACAAACTCGAAGCAGGTTTTCAGAACGTTGCACTGGATGGTTCGATAAAGCTTAGCAGTTTAAATCACAAGGCTGCTCTTGTAAACCTCGAGCCTTAACATCTCTGACGTCCTGTTCGTATAACTCGAAACGCTCAAGTACCACCGGCAGTGTGCATTTTTGGATCGTATTTTGATGCTGATGAATCGAACAAGACCTTTCCTGTTAAGCTACTCGTCTTTGCCTCTCGATTTTCATATGCCGCCGAAAAAGGTTAAAGTAGCCAAATCAAATTTAGCGACGTACATCCAAAATCTTGATATGCCAGGAACCTAATACACTGATAATTCTACCAACAATAAAAGCTTACAATTTGTATTACCACAACAAAAGTGCCATGTGTGCCAAGGTCAAATCAATTTAGTAATTTCTATTATGCAATGATTGTGACATTGTTATTTTTAAGTAAACCTGGTTGAGTGATGACTTCCATTCAGAGGTATTTTTCCACAGTGTTACACCACGATGGTTAGTCTTGCAACTAACAAACAACAAGAATCTCATCAAGAGCATTCTTTGGCTTCCCCTTGCTTAGTTTGATTAATGCAAGTCTATCGTATGGAGAATTTCGTGATATTTGGAAAATCATTTATAATTCCCATATTCAAATTAGGTAAACCGCGTAATTTTATATGTTACCTAGGAATCATGATTATCTTTGCAATACCAAAGCTTTTAAAACCTAGCATAGCGCGTCTAGAGTTAAGGCTTCATAATTATGTGTTAGTAGCTCAAAGTAAGTAAAGTTTGTAACATTTATTGACATTTACATAATTTGTACCAGGGTTTTGTTCGAGAGCTATACAAAAACCATCTTATTTATTACATTTAGAATTTTTAGCAATCAGACAAAAACTAGCTTCTGTTTGTTCTAATTGATATGATACTTTGGTACAGTTTGAAATTCTTTTAAAACTATTCAACAAAAATATAGTTAAATGTTTCCAAATTTGTAGTGTATTGAAATCGAACCTTAATCCTATTCAACCGTTAGAATTTCTATAGTACGAACGATTTTATTTAATTAATGCTATTTTATGTTTTAACGGATATTGAATTTTTATTTATGAATTCCTCTTAATTGATGTAAAGTATTTGCCACCCAAACCGTTCAAAACCACCTCATTACAAAAACGTCTAGCTTGTCAACTATAATCTAATTTTAATTACAAAAAATTTTATGAATACCCACCTATCTACGATATTAAATTTTTTCGTAAATGCTTACCACCTTACTCATTTTCGTCTAAATAAATATATAGGACTATAAATAACAATCGTTAAGCTTTCTCTAAAGCTTTTTCTCATTTTATTTGTACGAAATACACAAGACAAAAATATTAAGCACAAACAAATATGTAAAAATTTCATTTCATTTCATAAATAATATGTGAGTGAGGTATGTAAGTGGAAAATTATGTCGTAACATAATTATTTTTGTTTCGTAAAGTGTTAATCGTTAGATATTTACATAAATTATATACTTTTGTGTACTTATATGAACACATAAGATCTATATGTGTTGCGTAACAAAGTTATATTTATATATTTAAGTAAATAAGATGCTACTTAAGATTCATTTAACCTCGAAGACATGAACAATTAATTGAGTTACGCTTAGGAATATAAGCCTTGCTACCATAAATTCATAAACAATTTTCACCTAATTTTCCATCTCGTCTCAGGTTTTGTGTATTGCAAAAACCATTTTAAATTGATATCAATAAATCACCTTGTACATTCAGTGAGTCAAGAAATAGATAAATAATATCTGCGAAGAAATTTTCATTTTGGTTATGAAAAATGTAACACGATTTCTTTTTTTTTTTTTCAATTTTTCATAAATTTATTCTATTCAGATTTCATAAACATTTATGCACATAATATATGTATAGTATAAATCTAAAATAATTCGTATACATATTTTATTTCTGCTTGAGATCACTGACTCGATGTATTGACAAAATCTTGTATGAGATTTTTTGCAACGTTAACTTTTTTGTAATTTTGATCGAATGAATAATTAGAATATGATATTCATGTCGATAAGGCTGTCCTTATCGAATAGCAGGATAATAAACTTAACGGAAATTAATTTTTATCATTGATGAAAAGGAAATTATAAATTTTTAATTTTTTTTTTTCAATGTTCTATGTACCTGAAAAATCTGTTTTTTTATTTCATTATAATTAATAATGAAGCCTGAAGCTGTTTTAATTTAACATCAGATTTTATAAAAAATAAAAATTAAAGTGATTTTACTTTTTTGTTTAGGGATAATTATTCACACCTGGGTACTATACTGCTATGTAATTTTTTTTTATCTATATACCTTGTATCCTTGAACATTATTTTGCATGGTAAAGTCCGTTAATATAGAAATAGGAAAGAGATGTGATGTTAACATAAAGTAGTATTTTTGCAACCACTGAAATTTCGTAAAAATCGTTCTTTGTCACATCACCTTTTTTAATAACTTTTGAATGGTCCTCAACCGTTGTAAAAGTTAATTCAAATGAAGTAAGATTTTTGATTTTTAAAGCTTAATTTAAAGTATATTTCAGGTAAAATAATTGTTGTTTTGAAACTTATATCTCATTTTTTAATGTTCATCTTAGTAAAGTTAATTTAAATGGATAAGTTTAAAAAAGCTTTTATTTAAAATTGCAAAGCTTTCAGGAACCAATGTGCCATTATTAGATTATATTGACAGTACTTTATCGGATATAGAAAAATCAAAAGTTTAAAAAGCTTTATAGTTTTTAAAAAGTTTGCAAATAAAGTAACCTTTTAAAACATAAGTTTTTGTAAAACAAAGTCTGTCTAATTATAAAAAGTAATAAAACATAACATGTTGGTATTACAGTAAAATAAATTGTAACGGGTTTTGCAATAAAACAGTTTTAAGTGGCCTTCCAAATAATTGTTCAGTTCTAATAACTGTTTGTAATGTCTTAAATTGAGAATATGTCAATAAAGTTGTTTTGAAATTAAGACCAAGGTAAACGAACCAACAGTTTAACGAATATCCTTATCTCCTGTATAGCATGTTCGTAAATATGTATATATATATATATATATATATATATATATATATATATATATATATATATAAATAAATTCTTGTATGTTGTGTAAGTTTGTCTCGAATGGCCACTTCAGCCGCTAAATCGATTGTCATAATTTTAACCATTTATGATTTGCATACAAAGACAATTTTAAAAGGTTAGATATTTTACCTAACAAGGTACCTCCTTAACAAAGAACCGTAAGGTTATTTATGATACAGTAAGGTACCTTACGGTACCAAATGTGCCGTAAGGGACCTCCTTGACAAAAGTTCGATATAAATTTTTTTTTTTTTTTTTATCATAATTCGGACAAACTCCGGCCACTTTTAATAAAACTTGTTCTCGTTTAATTTATTAATCCTAACAATAATTTTGGATATAATTAACCTGAATCATCAAAAACCTTCATGTACCTTTTGAACAAACGTTCGTAGCATTTAAGGCTTTTTTACAACAGGGAAACAATTTGGCCAATTTGAATTAAATTTAGTTTGGATATCGTGTATTTTTTAGTTGATTTGAATAGTACTAAGCCTGCCCAAATGCTATCTGAAATGTTTATCGCTTTAGAATGAAATCAAAGAAGGAAGACATGATTAAAACTCCATGAAAGGGTGAGTCCTGCACCATAGTTGTGGATCATATAACAGTAATTACTCTAGGGTCTTTCAACCGATCGAATGCTGCAAACGATTTATTTAACATTTACTTTATCCCATTAAATATTGGAGAAAGGATTGAGATTGCCAGAAATGTGATTTACTCTTTTAACCCCTTGCAGCCAAGTGTACTTCACAAAATTGTGGTGGAACTAAAGATAAAACCAGAAGGTCAAAATGTTATTTTCTGGATGGCCCTTGAGGTAATATACTTTGTATATTACACTGATTTTACCATATTACCATTTTACAAATTTTACCCATCTGCGAGGGAAAATTCTGTTTACGATTACATTACATGTCTTATCATGTAATTTATAGAGGCGATTCATTATAAAACTTTCTAGATATTGGAATTCTTGCTATAAAGATTTTCTTTTAGTTCTGAAATCAAACATTTTGGGATTACAGAATATGTTCCACGATCGTAATTATCTGACTGATCATATGACAGAGTAGTCATCCGAGCATGTATTCGTTCGAGTAATAAAATTTTAAAAATAGAGTATTGCTATACATGAACACATTTTATTCATTCAGAATATTACGAACGGATGATGACATCGACAAAATTTGAGGAAAGGTCAACCGATATTCCAAGTACAAAAACAGAGAGACAAATGAAATAGAAGCCGTTTTCAACCATCACAAAGATGAAGGGTCCCATACAATCCATTTTTTTATATAAAATGTAACTCTCTTATATCAACGTTAGATTATATGCTACAGTAAAGAGTTTAAAATATTTATTTAAATATGCATTGAAAGGATAAGAGTGTGCTATTGTCTCGGTACTTGCAAAAAATAATCTAGAAAAATATGTAAAGTACGTTTCTGGGTTCGCCAAATACATTAC
Organism: Tipula confusa; assembly: GCA_963556175.1. Lineage (NCBI taxonomy): Eukaryota > Metazoa > Arthropoda > Insecta > Diptera > Tipulidae > Tipula > Tipula confusa. The sequence goes on along the minus strand of OY744476.1, from coordinate 196,380,632 downwards.
TATACCGGAAGCCAACTGGAGAATTTATTGTTTCGCAATGCTAATAAAAGTCAAACCATGTACACCAATAACCAGTTAATTTGCAGGAAGAGCAGAGTGTTTGTACAAATCGTACATTTTCAATTGGTATTGGTATTGGTTTAAAGTAAACTCAACTATAATGATTCAGATTCAAACCAGTGGAAATATTACAAAAATATTGTTCAATATTTTTGGAATATGACAAAAGAAATTTCTGGAAGAAGCAACAACGTGGTGGAAATAGCATAATTATGCAGATATATATTGTTATTGTTAAGGATTTTGAAAGGTTTAATCTTGGATTTTGCTTCAACATGAGACGTAATGTAATTGAGATGGGAGCAGGCAGACAAATGTGGTAAATACACCAAGAAGCAGCAAACGGAAAAGAACATCTTGTAGATGTTTAATTTTGCAAAATAAACTCTGAAATACGATATGTTTCTCACATGAGACCACTTTTTGAACATATTTGTGCTTTCCTCGCCATATGACTTTTTTGCTTTGGAATGAAAAGCAACATGATTGAAATGCTTTGGAAGACATGATTCAAAATATATGCCACAAACTCATTGTAAAGAAATTTAAACAAAAAACGAAGCATACAGGTTTGTTTTAGATTTGCACAGCATTAGCAAGAGCAACCAACTATATTCGAAATAGTCTGCAAAACGTGAACTGCCTGATTACTTCTCAAAACTAAAATTCAAAGGCATATTAAATGAAACAATGAATCAATAATGTACGATTCAATATCAATATTAATGAATCAATATCTATGAGTCGCAATTTGTCTCTCCAAATCACAAACTAATCGGGAAACTTAAGTCATGAAATTTAAGAAATGGTACTCGATTCAATTTTAACTAGTATACAAACCAATACTGCAAGAAGTTGTACAAAACATTTGGCGATCACATTTTATCCAAATAATGCAATGCCCTGGTCGCGGCCATCTAAATATTTAGCTTCGCTATGCGTGATGATAGTTGAATGGCTCTGGCTATTTGTTTTGCATTGTTTATCATACAGCTGTAAATTATAATACTGTCTTTTATAGTTTTTTATGTACTATAAGATTTAAGATAAATTTCATTTAATACATATGCTGCCGTGCTGCGTAGCAACTGAACTAAATCATTAAATATAGCTCTACTGCTGCCTATTCAATATACTGTACTACGAGTTATAATTGCATTTCAAATGTTTACCATATGAACAACGAGTTCTAACAGCTTTTATTGGACTAGTTTTACACTTTACTGGTTAAATCGCTCTCTAACTTTAGAGTTGTTATCTGGTTTTATTTCTAGGTTTGGTGCTTAAGTTGTTTTTTAGTTCGGCTATCTGTCGGTCTACGTGTGAGCTCTACTGGTTTATTTCCGATATCATGGCAAGATAAAGTGCTTCATAATACTTGTTATTTTTCTTGGTTGCTTGGGTACTTTTAGCAGCTGCTTCTTCCGATACTCTTTCTTATGTTGGTATCGGTTCTATTTTCTATTACCTTATGAGGGCTCTTTGTTCTCTATGTTACCTTCGTCAACTTCTACTGATTTCATCTTATAAAGCAGATGTTTAGTACTTTTAGCTAAAACGCTATTAAGGCGTAGAATACAATTTATCAACTACTTCAAAATCCTTCGTTACCATAAAAAAAATGTCACTCAGTTAGTTTTAATCACTCAACTTTTCTGTCTTCAAACGAAATACATCTCATAACTAAAACGACACAACTTTTTACTGTATGTTATGATTAAATTTTTATATAATCATAGAATTGTTTCGAAATTTTCATTTTATTTCAATCAACCAAAATTTTCAAAACTCACTCACAGCTCTAGAGAAAAGTTTTATTGCTAGCAATGAAAAGTTTTTTCAACTAATCATACGACGACACTATATTTTACTGTAACGTATCATAATATATAACCGGTAATTAGTTTGAATATTTTATGTACACAAAATGTGACATACATCATCTACAGTGTTACTTGTATACATTTTAACATTATATAATGTGATGCTAAAAGGATATATGACGATTTAATGAATTTTATGTTTTGTATGCTTTTTATTATGTTGTCATGAAATGTTTCCAACTTACTGTATTATACGTACCTACTGCATGCAAAAAACTTAGATTGTAAAAAAAATTTAAATGGATAAATTACTTAAGTACATACTCTCAAAGTTTTTGTTGTTGAGTATTTGTTGGCAGTTTTTTCTATAAAATGTTTCGTTAGTCCATTTTGTTATCGTGTTGATGTTGTTTTTGTCAAGAAAATGTATGATTTGGATATACAATTTTTATGTTTTTAAATTAAATAATAATTATAAACGATTAAATGGGATTAGGTAAATAAATAAACAGACATAATATCAAATAAGCAGCAGAGATAGCAGGGAGTCACAATTGAAATTTTAGAAAAACAATGTCAAAAACCTTTATCAATCTCAACGAAAATTAATAGATGTGATTTTAACTTAATGTTGGATGTGGGTTTAATTTCGTAGCCTTATTTTATAACTTGACAATGTTTGGCCGCACAAGAAGTAGATAATCTTTGTTTTGAATTTGTATAAAATTTAATTCGTATATAAATATATATATATATATATATATATATATATATATATATATATATATATATATATATATATATATATATATATATATATATATATTTATATATTTATATATAAATATATATATATATATATATATATATATATATATATATATATATATATATATATATATATATATATATATCAATATTTCTATATAGCGAATGGAGTTATATAGTATCACTTCATGATCGATGAGTTAACCATTTAAAAAACACTAAAATAGGCTATTATTTTTAGAAAATTAAAGAGACATATAATTGTCTTATTTATTGGAGCCAATTTTTTCAAGCGAATTAAAAATTATGGGATATTTATCCAAATTAATATATAGGAACCAGATTGCGGAAACAAAATTAAAATCCGGATTGATATATATATATATATATATATATATATATATATATATATATATATATATATATATATATATATATATATATATATACGGTATAATGCGCTTTTTATTAACAATAAAACTGTTATTAGTGTTGCACGGAAATCCCATTATTGAGAGGAATATCAATAGGTTGTTCCAACGAGTCATATAGAGTTCAATAAAACGCTAAGCTTCTTAATCATGCCTTGTTTGATATGTTTTACAGGATATCGTTTTTTTGTAAGAAACACTTTCGTAGTACTTAAAGCGATAACTGGGCCGATTTTTGATGTTACACTGTTGACCTTGAATATTTATTTTCGTTTATTATTTCGAAATCTTCGGTTTCCTCGTTATCTTAATGAACTTCATCGAAATTGGTATCAGCAGTATCAGAGAAATTTCTTCTTCCACATCATTTTATTTAAATACTACTTGCGCCAATTGTATGCCGTGAACAAAGCGCAAATGGTGGTCTGCACTAGCGACATCCGTAGTTTTGCATTAAAAATGGTACGCCATCTCGCAGATCGCATTCATTTCTGAACTCTTTTTAAACTATTTCTGAACTGCTTTTAGATTCCAATGCTTTACCTTTAATTATTATACCAATTTAGTTTTTAAATAGAACAACTAAGTTTTAGTATACTAATTTTTTATTATTTTCAGTGACTTCGGAATGTGTTTATAGCTTTTGTTTTTTAGTAATTATTGTTGCAAATCATAATATAAGTAAATTATATTGAAACAAATGCAACACGTGCGTTTCACTGCACAATTATGGCTGGTAAATAATTGTCAATAGTTTCTTTGAAATATTTCGTTACTCGCACACTCGCGATACTTGAAAAATATGGTTCAAGTCACTTGTAGAAGTCGCCTACATATTAAACGGTTCGATTCGTTTTTGTCAGCCTGCTGAATTTCTATCTTTCATCCGATTGTAATATAATTTTAATATTCACTGAAATGCACTGTTACCTAAACATGATAAACTGGTTTGAATGTATGAAATTTAGATTTGGATTACCGGTATGGGGAATTCTATATAGTTGCACTCTTATACCATTGATGATGTACCAAGTTGTTATCGAAAATGTAGGACTCAAAGACGTACTGACAACATATAACAACATATAGCGAGTCTAACATCATATAATTTAACGTAAAAGATATGTGGATTTCTGATTGATTACTGCCATTATAAATTGTGTCTCTTAGGTGTGCCGAAAATCTACAATATCTTAAGTTTCTTATATCACAGTAAATTAAGAACCAACCTCGCTTTTAATTATATATGGAATATATTGATCAGTGTACTTTTTTAATTAATATTCACACAGAAGTTAAAATTCCAAATTAATGCCTCTATATCATAGGTACACACTTACAATGCATCGGTTTGTCTACGATGCCTATATTTACAAGCCCGAAACTATAATTTTATTATAATTTTAGTCCGAAAAGATTTTTGTTTTTCATATGTGTTTTAAACAGAAACCGATTATTCTGGTACCGCATATAATTCAATATTCAGAAAATATTACCCATCAAAGGATAAAAGCTATTATTTTATAGTAAGTCACTGAACTGAGTTATATGATAATATATAAGCCCGTTATGAAAAACCAATATTTCCATAAAAAAAATTATATAATACCACATTCCCTAGAAAAAATGCTTTTACCAACAAAAGCACATCAATCGAATAAAAAAACATTACCCCTTAAATAGAAAAAATTTCCATATATGCCAATTTCCATTTAAATTGAGAGATAATAAAAATATTTTCATAAAATAATTACATGCAAATCAAATACTTTATGATATATATATATATATATATATATATATATATATATATATATATATATATATATATATATATATATATATATATTCATAATTGAACATTTCACATTGGTTGGTGTGATTTATTATTGCACGTTATGCCAATAACAAACTAATTCCTACAGGGTGCGGGAACCAAAATCATAACCAAACTTATGCAATCAATATCTACTATACACTCGTAGCATACATCCCATATCTACATAATATAAAAATATTTCATATTCTAGTCGTGCCATAAACTTATATACAGCATAATTTAAAATCAATATCCTGAAAACATTTTATACGTATACAAACAACATGCATATGTATATATATGTATGTATATATATATATATATATATATATATATATATATATATATATATATATATATATATATATATATATATATATAACATTCGTGGTATGGTAAAAAAACATGAAAAAATTGGAAAACCAAATAAAGTGGCTGCAGTATTACATACCAACATTTTCTTTACACGATATTTACGAAAAGTTCAAAACTCCCGATTTTAATTAATAAATCAGGTGGTTCCAATAGTATTATGTATCTTGTCATGTTAACCAATTCCGATAATGGTATGCCAACATCTGGTATCCCCAAAAATATGTCTCATATATATGTATATGTATATATTCTTATATATATATATATATATATATATATATATATATATATATATATATATATATATATATATATATATATATATATATATATATATATATATATATATACATATATATATATATATATATATATATATATATATATATATATATATATATATATATATATATATATATATATATATATATATATATATATATCGTTTAAATAGCAATAATTTTTATTATATTATTATTAAATAACACCAAATGTGGCTCCAAAATCAATCACAATCCATAAATAAAATATACAAATCCTTTCGATTGGTTTTCCATCTTATTATTGTTTATTCTTTTTCAATTTTAATCGTTGGCTGCGACACATAAAACAGAAAAACTAATAAAAGATATTTTCGTTTTTATTTTTCTAATTAAAATCTAAAAATAACGAATGTAAGTAACTTTTTTTTTGTGTTGATGTCGCCAAAAATCTTAGAAAATTATATCGATTTCTAGATTTATTATCCATCAACATTTAGTATCCGATTTGTTTATTTATGCTCTTTTGGGTATTTTTTTTTACTTACACACGACATCTTAATCTTAACAATTTTTTTATTTTTTTTTTTTTATGAATCGAGATCGTAATCCTTATAGTATGAAAAGTACAGATTTGATTTTTTGTTGAAATGAAGGTCATTGATAAGAAGACATCTCTTAACGTGACTATATGAAACTATATATACCACGCGCGACATTACATCGCTAACATTGCCACCTTTACCTCTTTCGGTATGTCTTTCATGAAAAGAGACATAATATTCAAAATCCACATTTGGCAAAACATTCATCTACTGTCGAATAAAACTACATCTGCACTAGTTTTTAATTAATGTTTAAACTGAGATTTATCTGGTCCTTTTGTTAAGTAACCTATTTGATTAAATACTGACGATATATATTTAACGGTAACATGTCTGTTAATGTTATTTGCTTTGGATATTCAGAATATCTACGTCTCTAATTATGTAACTTTATATTTGGCCCTTTTTTGATTGTCATACGTTTTAAAACATAATTGCCACGAAACATGCAATTTGCAACTTGCAAATTTTACAGGATTTCAGCATACACCACACTTTTTATTTCCGCTGTATTGATATTACATATTTTGAAATTTTATTGATTCCAAAGATTTAGGTCTGGAGAAAGCTACATATAACAACTTTTGTTGTAATATATAGATTACTATATGTAATATACTATATGTAGATAACTTATATAACTTATGTAATTATAACTTATATAATTACACCATATAGAAAAAAGATTTTTGTGGGTACTATAAAAATGCTACCATCTAAAAAAAAATTACAGCTTTGATAAGTCTCATAGAATCGTAGAATAACGAAGCCTATGTTATATAATGCAATCATCAGTTATATTTAGGCAATCGTAATCAAAACTCACTTAGCACTAAACCAATCTTTAATTTTACAATTATAAGCATTATCACATGTAATAACTATCGTTATTTTCGTTTCTTAGGTCATCTTCATCCGACAACCAAAGAATTTTGTTATGAAATTCTATCTTTATCATAATCGTTCGATGAAGTTTAACAAGTCACGTGCTCAAACCAAAAGGGAAATATGATTTTTTTTTAAATTCAGACTTTAAATCAAAACTGGAATTATTTAGGAAATAAAAAATAAGGGGTGCTTTACTCTTAAGGGTATGTTGTATATATTTATATATATATATATATATATATATATATATATATATATATATATATATATATATATATATTTATATATATATATATATATATATATATATATATATATATCCAAAATTGTTTTTTTGGCGACTGATTTAATACAACCTTTATTTCATTATTGTATTGCAATATTTATATGCCGATAGAGCGACTGCCAAGTCTCTTGATTTTAGCCAACTCTTGATTTGTTAACCTATGTTGGTTTGTTTCCTCCAGTTTGATCATATTAACTTCTTGTAGTTTTTGGAACCAAATTATTAAAAAGTAATACAACATTTTCAAAAACGTTATGTTCTGCATCCAGATCAGATTCATTATATTTAACGTATTCTGATCAAATATGGTTCCAAATGCAGTCTTTTATATTATTTAAAACTATTTTGCTCAATATTCTTTGATAAACGATTTCCCATCAGTGCTGACTACCAGCACTTGGAAAGTCCTACAAAGGTAGATAGATTTTAAATTAGAAATAAGGTAGAATTTACCTATGGTTAAAGAACCGATGTGGTCAGCTAAATGAAATGAATGTCCTGGAGAATTATCCAAAAGTAAATATTATTTATTTAAAATATTATATTGTTTTTTTGGTAAATACTAATTGTTCACATCAGGACAAAAGTTATTTTTTAACCAGTTTTTAGTGCATGGACATTGTTATCGAAGCTATCTTACTGACCTCCAAGAAATATAATAAAAGTGATTTTAATTTCTACTTACCTAAGGTATTTTCTAAAAGTAGCGTGGTTAAGTGCTTCTTATGAACTTTAATATAATTTATACCATGCGTGTGGCTTCAGAATCTTTTGACAAAAAATATTTTCTGGTGTTTTTTTTAATTCAGATTGATTGAAAATGTTATCATGGTTCATATCGCCGGAGCCCAGTGCTTTTGCAATTTTCACAAGTTTCTCGCCTGCGTAAAACATTCAATTTTGTTTTCGAAAAGATTGCAAAATTTAACAACAAATTGTTTTTCCCTGAATTTTAATTTGTTTAAAAAGGTAAAACGAAGTTTCCTTAATTTAATATGTATTGGTTTTGGCCGCAAGGCTCATTTAACAGCACTAATGGCAGATGGTTAGGTCGTATGGTTTTATTACATAAAACTATAAGGCATCCATCGCAATTGTATTTCTTAATCTATGAGTATGATGAGTTTATAGGCTTGACAATTTTAAAATAGTCCACAATCTTTAAAAAAAAAATTCAAAATACATCCTTTTCATTATTTTTCAACAAACATTGAATTTATATTCTTGCTAGATCCTTTTTCATATTTATCTTATATTAGGAAATAAAAAGAAATTTCTTTTCTTTCCAATTTTATTACCATCCTCATGATTATTATATAATAATATTTATTAAATTATACGTTTCCTAACAACAACAAGGCAATTTTCAAACAAAAGCTTTATTATATATATATATATATATATATATATATATATATATATATATATATATATTTATATATATATATATATATATATATATATATATATATATATATATATATATATATATATATATATATAAATATTTGGGATAACGAATGTTTAAGGAATTTTCTGTTTTGTGTGCGATAAATGAGAAATTGAAGATAAACATTTTTTTTCCTCATCTCAAATTACACTCATATATCCTTTAGGTTGGATTGGAATTTAATAGATGATTGATTTGTCACAACGCAATATGTTTTTAGAAAATATGTATGAACATCCTTTTTTTTTTAAATATACATACAAAACTATATATACCCTTAAAGCCTACCAATTAAACATGGTATATCCTTTTTCTATTGTTACCCTTATACACACTTAGCCAAAAATCCAAGTGAATTTGTGATTTTATTGATTGTACGATAAAACTAAAACGTTTTATAGTTCTGAATTGAAATTTTATTCTCGTGTATATTATATGGTTTTGAGAGGGAGAAAACTGTATATAAAATATATAACCATTTATATTCGAATTGTATCCCTTTGAGGTTGATTATCTACAAGGATACAAACACACACCAAAAAAATATTTTATTTTGCTTTGAAAATAACCCTAAGGATATTATTACTTTGTCTTAAGTATGTACATAAGAAAATAAATTTTATATTAAATGTACCCAACTCATTTTTCGTCTCTGTCTGTCGCAACTTTATCTTGCAAATCTCTAAGCCGTTAGGATAATATAAAAAAAGTTATTCTTATCTGCATCTGAAAATACTTAAGAGACAGTAAAATTGTATTAAAGCTACAACTCTTCAAAAAAACTTTTCTTTTCTTTTTTCGTTTTGTCAATATTTCAATTCTACGATAAATTCAATTCCAGTATTTTCAGGTGAATGGATCAATTATTTTATAATATAGAAAAATAAATTCTCGTCTTTTGTTTATGCCGAATGAATTCGAAATGAACGAAAAGATCTGAAGAGCTGAAAACATAAAACAATTTTATTGTCTGCCAATTCATCTTTTATAAAAATTCATGAGATAAAAGATAAGAAAAAGTTCTCTTAACAATTTTTTTAATTGCGATAAAAATATTTTTTTTTAAATAATGAAAAATTCATTGATTCAATGAATTTTCCAAAATGTTTATGAAAAAATAATTGAATTAAAAAAAATCTGATTTACAAATTAAAAAGTGTCCTGAGGTTAGTTTTAACGTATTTGTCTGAAATGAAATTTTTGTGAGAAGTCGTGAACACTTCAAGGTCTAATAACATTTTTTAAGTTATATTTTTTAGCCTCGTGTTTTTTTAGTCTGCTGTGTTTCGATTCCCCAAAAATTGGCTCTATTATTGATGTAAATCTAATATCATAAGGCTATAAATAGCTTATTGTATGGCTTATTTCCTGAGCTCTTTTGAGTCTCTTACTTTTAGATTGACCCAGTGTAGTCTACTCCTTTGTTAGTAAATGGACGTAATAATCGCACAAAGTTTTGGTGTTTTGTTGAAGATTAGTATCAATGACATTTGATGCATTTGCTACCTCTGACCGTATGTTTATTCTGCCGTTTATGATTCAATATTTGTTTGTAAGATGTAATTGAATTCCTCATTCATAATTTTTATAAGAGCATCTTTGATTAATAATCTATGTTTTGGTGGCAATATTTTTAAATGTCTGCGATTTTATAGTTCAGGTTACAAATCTCAGTATTTTATCAATAAATCGATTAAGTGAAAAGAAGTTGCTATTTGTTGATATATAGTGATTGAGAATTCTTTGTTGATCTGCATGGTTTCATTCCAAAAACTGCAAAATGTTAAATTATTCTAATCAGCTAGTTGCCATAACAATTTAGATTTTATAGCATAATAAAATTGAAGACAAGGGTTTCTATTAAAAAATATTTATTTACTGTCGAGTGAGGCCAACATAATGCTAATTATTTTGTTCTCGTTTGAAAATTTTTCGTCTGCTAGCCAGTTCTTTCAATACAATAATCTTCGACTGACCTTCAAAAAAGGTTCTAGCCTCAATCGACTGAGGCACCTCCTGGTATTATCCATCCTAACTTGGTTTGTTTAGCAACTCGTCTGTCAAATGAGGTCTTTGCTACACAACTCATTAGAACTTCTCTATAAAACTTAACACCTAATTTTAAAGATCTATTGATTACGTTTACATTTCAACTTCTTATGACATTCGGTTGACTAATCTTAATTAAAACTTTATTTATCGTACGTGTTTTAGTTAGAGCAACATTTGCGGTCTTATTGGTTGTTTACCTTACACGTTTTACCTCGAGATAGTATCCCAGATAATTGAGAACCTTACTAAGAAGAAGATCTTTAATGGTTTGAATTTCCATCGTATTATTCAAAGATGTCTCGTATAAGCGGTGAGTTTCTATAACTTTCTTGTTACCAAGTAATTGGCGCAGTAGTTAAAGCTGTGGTGTTTGGGTTGCGAGGTACCGGAATCAAATCCCAACGGTGGTGTTCATGACGGTGAACACAACTATGATCCCCTGTTGGAGAGTAGAATCCATGGGCCGAACCATCGTTCATGTCAGTACAGGCTCGCTGTAGCAATGCAACATGAAGATGGGTTTAAAATGAACCCGTATTCATGCGCCCTCAATTTGGCTGGTGACGGTGTAAGGTAGGACGCTAAAAATTAATCTCAAAAGAGTTGGAAAAGCTTCGACCACAGAAGAGATTATTTGTTGGTTCAAACAAAAAAAAAACTTTCTTGTTAAAAATTTTATTTAAATAGCATCCCAAGAATCTGCATTTTTAAATTGCATGTAAATATGCAAGACCATTATTTTGCAATACTCGGAGACTATGAATGGATTCTGATGATAAATTTAGGAGTGTTTATGTAATTTTTTGTGTGATTTTTTGTTTACAATCATATCTGGAGCATGAAATATTCCAAGCAGAGTCATAATTCTAATGCGAGGTGTTGAGGTAGCCTACGACCTCTTTAGATTACCGAAACAAGGATAAAATTAATTGAGATAAAAAATTATGTTATAAATAATGAAAAAAAAAATCATGTATTTAATGAATTTTCCAAAATATTTATGAAAAATTTTGAAATAGAAAAATAATTTTCGATTTTATAATTAATAATTAGTTTATAATTCGAAACAAAAAATTATTTTATTTATAATTTAAAATAAATAATTAATTTGATATTTTTATCGATAAGATTTCATTTTTTTGCTAATTACATTTTTCTAATTATTGGGAAATCAAATTGGTTTTAATTGGCATGGTGTTTAATAAAATAAAGTTTAATTACGTACCGAGTTTTCTAAAAGTTTAATTGAACATATTATTGTTGCAATATTAAAAATCAATAATAGGGAAAATAGGGTGGCTTCGATCAGGAGGTATCGGGGTCGCATTCTTAAGTAGGAGAGTTGTAAATAGGATTTACAACCAAGATTCCATTATATTCGATAGAAGATGTCTGAAGCTATATATATATATATATATGTATTGATAAATGTGGACTTGACGAACACTGACACTGATATATTTATTATTTCTTGTTTTCTTCCGTGAGCGCCAGATCTCGAAGGAATGGTGCTTCACAATTCGTTATGATCGAAATTAACTTTGATTGAAGGTGCCAATCGAAGCTAACGCGGCTCTCCTATACATTGTCGCGTTCTATAAGATATTTGTTGTTTGTGCATTTATGTCAACAGACAGACTATTACAGTGGCTTTTGTTTAGAAAAATTTACCTGGATTGTCCATTTTTTCGCGCAATAAAAATACTAGTTGCGGTATTTTCAGGCACTGGTTATAGTATTGAATATAGCCGTGTTGTCGCCGTATATTTAAAGCTCTAGAAAGGCTGCGATGGTTAACTACCTTTGGCATTTTATATAGAGTTGTTCAGTGCCAGCACTACTTGAGTAGCAAAGTGTCTGGCACGAAATTCAAACTGTTTTGCTACTGTGAAGGGTTCCAATAAGGTTTGGAACTGTGGTGACTATTTCCATTACCATACTTAATCCGTTTAGTAGTTAAATTAGGCCAGTGTGAGACTTTGCAAATTTCCCAACATTCTGAAGAGTAGTTTGACTTTAGAATTCCGGAAACAATATCGGTATGCTGTGAAAAAGTTTTATCTGGAAGGTTTACTACTGAGTTGAATATTTTATTGTCATCGAGAGTTTTTATTTTGTTTAATTTCTGAAGAATGTTGGGAACTTCTACTTTTCAACCATTTCAATTTTTGTATTATGAAGAGCTGACAAAACAACTGATACAGTTATTCTATAAACAGAATAGTTTTTGAATGTGAACCTTTTCAAATAATATTTTCTTTTCGATTAGTTTAAGAATAAAAATTGAGGTATAGGGCTTTTAGCTTTGAAGTAATTACGTTAATTAACGTTAAGCTTCCGAATTTTATTTAGAGCATTATTCTGCTTGTGAATTCGAAATTTCTTAGGCAATTACCTTGGATTAAAAAATAACGTCAGATTTCAAAGTAGATCCAGGAAATTGAACGGTTTTTTGGAAATATTTGATTTACTCTGAGTGAGAGAGATATACAGTTTCGTTGATGGCAGCCTTAGTTGCATTAGTTAACATGATCGCCATTTCATCAATTTTATTAAAAGTGGAGATTTTGGGCATCTTCTGGGTGGTTTTGATGGACATGAACTTTTCAATTAATAAATGATCTGAAAAAATATCGTCTAATACTCATGAAAAAATGATCAGTGGAATGTTCTTAGAAAGTAACAAATTAAGAATTGAGTTTCCTTTTTGTTCCGTTTTGGAGTGTTAGGTTTCGTGATAAAATGTTAGGTAAACAATTTTTAGATGCAAAATATACAGCTGCTATTATGTATAGTCCTGTTAGATCCAACGAATTCAACAACTCGATGGAAACATTATTTCTATGGATTTAAATAAAATGTTTCGCTGTCCAGAAAAAAAGGAATTTCAAATATGTAATTAATTAAAAAATAATGCAGCAGATGGATCATTTAAAATTTGCACCCTCATATTTTTTGTCAATTTATATTTGTGTACCCTGCGCTACAAAATGGATGATTTTAAGCATATGTAGATTTATTTCATCTTCATATTTTGATCAGGGAATAATTGACAAAGTACTTCCAAAATCACTAGAAATAAACCAAAAGCTCCGTCGGAAAGTTTGCCGTCTGTTTTTTAGATCCTTTTGTTTTCGATTTAGAGCTTCTAATGAATATTTATGGGCCGTTTAGATTCATCTTAAATAAAGGATGTAACACCTTTTTAGAACTTTTGTACTGCAAATGCGTTCATTTGTTTGCTTGTCATGTTTTTTTAGGATACGTTCTATGTAATATTTGTTGAAATGTCTGGAATCTGCTTATAGTAAAATTTTATTTAGATTTGATAAATTTAATAGTTTAATATTTATGTGAAATCCATGTTCTCTTCTCAAAAAAACTAATGGACATTAAAATGTGTTATTAAAATTGCGGATAATTTGAATATTTTGGTTTTCAAGCCATCTGTAACCATAAAAACACTCATTTCATTAACAATTGGTTCATGGAATCTGCGTAAATGTCCACAATCAGGAAATTTGTCTGATTTAATGATAATCATATAATTGTCATTTTGCATTCTTTCTGAAACATATTAAAATATCAGAGTTCATGTATTTGAAATAATATTCGTAACAAAAAATTTGGAAACACATAATTTTCTTATTTTTTGAATTTGAATCCTAACTTTCACCTAATAACACTGCCTCCAATGTTAATGAAAAAAAAATATACTTTTACAATTGTAGACTTCTATTTTTTCAAAAGGACATTTGACATTATTTTGATAGGATGCATTTAAGAATTTTAAGTTATTAATTTATTCAAAATTACAGTAGGGAACAAATTTTAACAGAAATCGGACGGGGTCTACGATATTTAAATGATTAAACAAAATAAGTTATATTAAAGCTGCGGTTGCGATTACTGATATCTTAATTAAAAGATTTTGGCATCAATTCAAATAATAACTTATTTTACATTAAACGCAATTGCCAATCTTATTTTTTAACATGTTTAAATTTTATATTTCTAAATGGATATCGATGAAATTACAGGGACTAACCATACAATAATCAACAAAAGACTTTTAATTTTACCAACTTTACACGTGTAGAATTAAGATGTTGTTTTAATAACAACATAACCCTCATTTCTTAAATACACAACTAAGCTCACATTAAGTTGAGTTTAAGACGTTTATTACTTTTTAATTTGTTTGTCATACAATTTTCATATAATAAGTTACGTGATCGATCACATCTCATCAAATCACATATCACGTAATTTTCCATCAATCCAAACTATGTTATACAATATTATTTTCAATGATTTTCCTTAGCTATAGGGAATATCATAAATTAGTTTTCTTATGGCTTGATTCGATATTAATTTTATGATTTCAAAATTTAACAAAAAATAAGAACTTTTAAAATTTAGAATTTTATTTGATTTTAAACTTTGTAAATATTTATTATAGCGGTTATAAAATTTACCACTCAACTAGTCACGTTATTTATAATAGTTTGTTCAGACATAAAATTGTATTCTTTTTGTACGTAAGAATATATCATAAGATGACAGAGTATATCCATTTTTAAATCCATACGTAATATGTATATATATATATATATATATATATATATATATATATATATATATATATATATATATATATATATATATATATATATTTGTAAAGTAAACTATAACCAACAACAAAGCAGCAAAGCAATTATACAACGTTTCTGTTTCTAGATATATAGATAACGATCTACAAGTACCTATATGGACAAGTTTTAATAAAATTTTCAGAAAAACGAAAATTGGAAAATGTATAGCTAGATAAGTATATAGATGTTAAGCATACAAAACGTTTTTCATCTTTTATATTACTTCGTTATAGAAACGATTCGAGACGTACGGAAAAAATGGTGTATATAAATAGAAAATATCTTGGAAAATTGGCTGAAATACAACAAATACAATTTTTTGTCCCTTCTGGCGCATTCTCAATAGACAGAAAAATGGCATAAAATAAGAAAAAGTTGGCTGCCAAGGTGGCTTTTTCCAACGTTTATATATATACAATCTTTTTGGAATGGTAATTTTCTTATTTTATTTATTGGTGTTGTTGTCATCGCTTGCTCATTTTGATTTTTATATATAAGATAAAAATAATTATGTCCAATAAGAATGAGAATTTTCAATTAAGATTTATCCATACAAAATATGTTTACTATGGATAGTCAATAATAGTCATAATATTTTATATAATTCTTCAGACAGTATATAGATCCGAAAATGTACCTAACGAAGATATTATATATTCTATATGAAAGGATGAGTATAATTTTTTTATTGTGCCTGGGAGTGTGACATTTTTCAAGTAGGATTTTACTATAAATTTCTCTGGGGGTTTACTCTGATTATTGCAGACCCATTTACCGTACCAACAATCCAACAAGAAAAATTTCAAGGCTTTATCAACTTAAAAGAATCATAGCCGCACCATAAGTGGCCTAAATGCAATTTTCGAATTTTAGTTCCACAAAAATGTCTTTCTGCTGCACCCGTTTAGAATCTTTACGCAAACCAGATCAATTTTAATAAAATTATTGATTTAAGTGGACGTAGAGTAATAAGTTTGATCTAAGGTATCGAAAATCCGTCATTCATTTCAACATGTCACGTGTGGTCATTATGATCATATATTTTGGTTTATATGATTGATTATACGACAAGCGAAGCTGGAGAATCGTAGTGGAAAAGCTAAATAAGACTATTGTACCCTACGAGCAGTTTTGTTATATGTCTAAATAAGTCAACCTCAGCGCCTGAATGATCCGGATGACATCCTTGTTGGTAAGTACCTACAATTTGTTTTACTTAGAGGAATAAACATCTTTCATAGTATGTATAATAGTATTTATAAGCAAGTATAGAGCTATGCTAACACAAGTTTGACATTCTCTAAAGATTTACATTAAAAAGTAGTAGTGCTCTTTTATCTCTAAAGTGGATTTAATATGTTTTAACGACCAAAGAAATGTAGTTCTAAATCTTCATGGTTCTTTTTTACTAGAAAAAAAGGGCAAATGGGTAAGCAAAGGTAATATTTTGTAACCTCAAAAATCATATTTGATCCTGCTAAAACAACAAATAAATCAATTTTTAAAAGCAATAAAGAGGGATCTGTACTATTAGTATTGGCATACAAGGCTGCTAGTGCTTGTCTTTTCGTTTTATTACTATATAAATAGACTATTCCAAGTGGATTATTAGCATCATCCTAACATTGATATCAGTAACTATATGTTGTTCTCGTCGAAGTTTATGTTGTACATGGTTCAAATATCGATTATTATACTGTGATCATAAGCTTTATAGAATGGGCTGTGATGCCATTTTTTTGACTCTTTATTGTCGTTGCATTTTTTTTTATCTTCCTGACATTGATTAGTTTGATGTTGACGGTGTCTTTACTTCGTACTCGTCTGAAGAAAAGGCAATTGCCTTAATCGACTATTATGCTCGCCTTGGACATTTGTAGTATGTTAGCCAGCTATTTTCTTCCCTTTTTAAGATCCAGCTCCTACACCCAATTATGCGTTTTCTGATTCCTGTAGTAGATCATTTTAACCACATAATCTTTATCTTGGAAGAAGAGTATTACTGTTTGTAACAAATGGACTTGGCAATGTTTAATGATAGTCTTTGGAGAGGTCAGAATTTTATTAAGACAGATAAAATGAGTGAGATCGATAATTATCGTGGCAGTACCATTTTATCTGTCATACCAAAATTTGTCGAATCCATAGTTCACAAAATCTTTTATTTTCTCTTAAAATCGTTTATTATCACTAAGCAACATATTCTCGGTATGTCAATAGTTACAAATCTTATTTCCTTTTGTGACAATCTATTTAGAAGTACGAATCCTATAGACGGCAACTTGCCGACTTTTCTGACTTTTATCGTTAATATCTGCCCAATATGCTATCTGACTTTTATCGATAAAATTGATCATTCAATTATTGATAACCTGGAGAAATTATATTGCAGAAAAATAAAATTGTTTAAACGATGTTATTAACTGCTTCCTTTTCACCGACGACATGAAAATATTGGCCATGATGGCAAATGTGTATGATTGTCAAAAGTTACAGAATAAAGTGGATAGATTTTGTCGTTGTTCAGTTACAAACAAGTGATTTTTGAATGTAAGCAAGTGAAAGGCAAATTTTTACCGTATTTGGTCTCCGTTATTCCAGCAATATTTTTTATATCTTAATGCTGCAACATTAACTTGAGTCGTGAGTACATGTCCGAGCTGAGTTGAAACATTATGTCGCCAAATTCCAATTTATTAACTGCTAAAATCTCTCAAAAACCAAAATTCAATATTAGCTAATCAATTTTTCAGTTTCGTCATATAGTTCAAATTTTAACAAGGAAATTGAATACCAAACTGGAATTCAAATAACATAACCAACCAAATCCCGAGTTTTGTTTTTAAAGGTTGGTAGTGTATTTTAAATTGATATTTTAATTCAAACTTAATTTTAAATTAAAAAATAAGAGTTAATAAAGTTATTAAAAGTTATTAAAGTTACTAAAAGTTGTTTAAATTTGGAATATGACAACATTTAGTACAAAAATTATTAATTATGTGACATCTAGGAATGGACACTGACAGTAAAAATTGTAATTGAATTTCAATACCAACAAATTATTTGGTATTGGGTAAATTCCAAATTGGAATTGGATATTCAGCATTAGATATACACTATAGATGTATTCAAAATTCTATCGAAAGCTTCGTTTGCTAAATGTATATTGTTTATATTGTACCGGTAAAATAGAAACGTCGTAGAGAAATCCGTGAACGGTATTATATTTAGATCGATGGTGAGATATTTTCTAGGTCAAGCTCTCAGTTGTATTTGTCAGTATTTTATTATTATTTACATGAAAATATTTATTTTTAAACACTGGTATGAACCGATATCTCGGTTCAGCAAAAATACTAAAAAACCATTGATTTTTTGGAATTGAACCCCATATGACCTACTATTTTTGCTCTGCTTTTTCAATATCTTGTTAGAATAGAGAATTGGGTTTGTAAGATGATAAGAAATATTAATAAACATCTTAAAAAGTCATTTAAATACATTAAATATTTTTGTTGCATAAAACTAACCGTTACTTCACAATATTGGTTTATAACTACATATACACCATACATCTGCAACATAATTTAATGTATAGTTCAAACAATAATACCATCAGTAAATAGGTACATAATTTTAATTTTTTTTGAAGCGCTTTTCATTTTAATATTTACCACAAATAAATAGGAAGACATAATAAAAAATACAAATACAAATACACTCATCATCATTTATCATAATCATAATGTACATAAAATAACAACATAAAACATAAGCTGCAGCATTATGTATACGCCATGGAATAAAACGCTTATAAAATTTTCATTTTGTAGTATTTTTTGGTTTGATTCGACATCAACCTCGTCATCTCAGCCCTCCTGTCCTCCCTCCCTTTCTCCCCCCACACGCTATATAGTAAGGATTGTACAATGTTTATGTGGATTTTGTTTATGATACTGTTTATGCAACATAAACGAATGGTATTCAATTTTATTATGTAACAAAATAAAAATTGTAAGGTTTTTGTATTTTGTATTTTTACTTTTTTCAAAACATGAATGACAGCACAATGTTTATAATTTTTCCAAGTTTTCTTCTTTTATTTTTTCATCATTATCATCATCATCATCATCATTCATGTCGTCATTTTTATGTTTTCAGTTATAAAACATATTGTAAATAATTTACGTGAAATTATTTTATTCGACAAACGAAATAATCATATAAAACAAATGAAAATGTTGGGTGAATAACTTTACGCGGGGGTGCCATAATAATATAGATGGGGTTTCTAAAGAAAACAAAAATTCATTATTAAGCTTATAAAAATATGTATCCATTTTTATTGTTGCGACAAGATAGACGTTTTTTATTTACAAAAAATAAGCATATTTTAAACCATTAGAAAATTCGGCTTATCGCAACTCGGTTCATTTTTATGATAGGGTAAGGATTTATCAAATTTTGATTTTAAATCTGGTATTTTTTAGATTTTTTAGAACGTATTAAAAATTTAGTATTAGGAATGTAACTTTTCTGGCAAATTTTTGAAAAAAATTTTGAATTTTTTTACTAAAAGGTTGAATTAGGTTTTGTTTACTTTATTCGAATGAAATGATTTAATTTAGCTTAAATTATAAACAACTATAAATGCAAATTATGAAGTATATAAAATTTTAAATTAATTTAAATTTTTATTTTGTCTAATTTTAGGTAAGTTCGAAATATTTATGATTAATTTACATAAACAATTAGTTTTTTCGGTAAGAACATGTGCCCGATTCTGGCACGATAAAATGTATGTTATGTTATTTTATTTTCCCGCTTCCTATTTGAATTTATATTAAAAAACAAAATTGACATAATATAAAAGTTTAGAGACCAAAATAGGCCTCAGTATTATAACTGAAAATATCAAATTGACGTCAACATTTTAACAACCTGTCATGTCTCATATATTCTTACTTTAATGGCCAGACAACTGCGGTTAACACCTTGTACAATTTCGGCTAAGGGGCACATACAAAAGATTAACACTTATTTAGTAGTGAAGTTAGATTATACAAAACAGGTTACCTGAAGGCGCAAGGTGAGATTTATTGTCTTCCTCGCACAATAACAATGAGCGACAAAATGATCCGAGGTGTCAAAAACCCATCACTTCGACAAAAATGTGGTCGCATATTTGATTAAATCAAATTATTGTTATTTTACTAGTTTTTTTAACTTTGATAAACTCAGGATTTTTTGTCATACTTATATTGAATATCAGTTTTATTGTTAAATATGGTGCAAGTAAAAAATTAAATGTCTTCATATAGATAATTGTGAGTACAATGTTCGTATATGTCACTAGAAAGATGTGCGTCCTTCAATTATATAATAATATACTCGAATTATTTTCGGCAAATGAAATTTTTAGCTGTTTTGTAAGTCTGACATTCTTCACTATTAAAGTAGCGAATTAGGTACTTCACATGCAAAGTTATTTACTAGAAAAGTCATCTTTTCGACAAATATCGGTTAGTGGATGATTTGATCTGTGATGCCGATTGCTTCCATATTTCTCTGTTTGTTAACTATACATTTGTATTCAGTGAATACATATTCAAATTTTCTATACAGCAGAACACTTTCCTATGCGCATGGCATGTTAAAACTTGCGTGTAAAGTATGTAAAGTAAATCGAGAGTAAATTGTTAAACAGTATTCTTATATAGAAACAGTTTCATGTATCCAACCTTGGAAGAAGTTCCTCTCAATGGTCGTTGAAAAACGCAGGCATGTTAATAGTCCAAAGTTTTCCTAATTTAAACAAGAATCTTAGCTTTATTTATCAAATAAGTGCTGGTTTGTTAACAAACATGATATATCGTAACAGGTTTACTAATAAATGTTTGAATCGTTGTACTCTTTTTTGGGGTCGAGGTACTCCCAAAACTCTTCTTTTGCAGTTATTTTTTTAACGTCCAACTTAATTCCGTCACCAGGTTTTAAATTGCCATCTGAACATTGCATAATAGTTACATTGCATAATAGATCCACATCACTGATCGCAATGAAGTGATGAAAAATCTCTTCACCCTCCCACCAACCCTTGTGCCATTTGCTCGGCTTTTGTATAGTTCAAATACCGAGATAATCAGGTTTATTGGTGTTTCAGATAAACCATGTAGCATTTGTGGTACAAATGTTTTTCATTGTGTGCTTCGCAAAAATTCTTTTTTGAAGTATAGTAATACTTCACTATCAAGTGGCAATCTTGATTTTCTTCGTATTAGCCTATTCATCTCAACAAATCCTACTGTCTAGAAGCGTAACTTTGTAAAGTATTTGATATTAGATTTAATTCCACTGGTAGACAGCTGCTTTTTTTAAAAGTAAATATTTTGATTTATTTTGGTTGACTTTTATTTACCAATTCCTTAACCTATTCTCAATAATCTTCTGATAAATTTGCTATTACTTCATTGGAAATAGGAATCGGTTGTAAACAGCAAAATTGGGAGCAGGTTCCAAGATATTTCGTTGTGGATCGTCTGCTCTAATATCATATAAACCAGTAGTTGATTCACTTTGTTTGATCAAGAATATTGTCTTTGCAAAAGAAAAATTTGAAGAACTACATAGGAAACTGCTTTGATGGTGTTGGCATGCAGGCCTTATATTTAATTGAAGCTCTAAGCACCATTTTTACATATTACCATACTCCTATTTCTTATTGTCTATATACTATACTTAATTATTTTGTAAATATCTTAAAATTTATAAGTATTTGTGTTTTATTGTAGGATTCTAAATGACTTCCAGTATCAAATTTTAGATTCAAGACTTTCCATAATCTTTAAGAAACTTTAATAAAAATTATAAATTATAACTTCAAATAAGCTTATATTATGCTTGTCTTCTATTCGTGTTTTTTATATTGGCCCTATCTCAAAATTTATCATCTATATGTATGTGTAGACAATTGAACGTTCCACCTACTACCATATACATCAATAACACGAACACAAAAATTTAAATGTCGCCTTTCATCAAATTTTTATTTTGTTGGAAAAATCAATGCCATTTTCCACCTAAATAAATATATCATTTATTTTTTATAACATAATTATATATTGTTTGCAAATAAAATATCGTCTTCAATATTTTTTTTTTGGCAAAATATCAAATTTGAACGACAACACAATACTGAATATATATATATATATATATATATATATATATATATATATATATATATATATATATATATATATATATATATATATATATATATATATATATATATATATGTATATATATATATATATATATGTATATATATATATATATATATATATATATATATACTTGTATGAATTCAATAATGTGTTTGCCAGTGGCAAACATCCCAAAAAAATTGTAAAAAATATAAATTGTTTCTCATTTCTTATATAAGTAAGGCATTTATTGTCGTGTGGAAACCTAAACTCACAGAGTAAAGTGCAAACCTTGATTGACTACACAACAAACTAAGTGCATTGTTATATACATTGCCAAAAATATACACGAAAATAATAATTTTTTTGGAGTCCGTTTGGTCATATCCTGGCAACATTATACAATTCTAAACTTTCTCTTGTTTCATGATTAATATTTTCGTATCCATTTTATAATGCCATGAGGTGGGGTGTGAAAATCATTTTTATCCCACATTTCATGGTACAAATGTGATCACCATCATCATAACTAACGTTTTTTTACTTTTTTACTGTAATTAAATGGCAGCTCATCAACAACACGTGAATTTATGCAGAGTTCTCAAAGTTTTATTGGCATAATGTGAAGGGTGGGGTAGTTATTTTGGGGACAAAAGACTATAATATAAATAAAATTTATTACAATCAATCAAAATAATCTTATTGTTGCATGTCGTCTTATTATTATTATTATTATTATATTTTTTAAGAAAATAGACGATAAATCTTCTTCGGCCTTAATATATAACAAAAACATTTTATTGGTTAGCAGTCAGATTGATTTGGCAAAACATTGTAAAAATATCAAATTGACTATGATTTATGATAGACAGGTTATATATATATATATATATATATATATATATATATATATATATATATATATATATATATATACATATCCAGATATCTACTTGATGACTGCAAGGTGGTTTTGTTGTAAAACTGAATGAAATAATAATAATCGATATGATTAATGACTTGTTTGGTCGGATCAATTCGGTTGAGATTTAAAATGTATAAAACAAATTTTAGCCAGCATTAAAATAAAATTTTCTTATTTGTCTTTATCTTAAATAATAAACCAAGTACTGAAATAAACTTTTCTTCAAAATGATAAAAGCTCTCCTGTTAATGTTTTTAACGATGTAGATTTAAGGATTTATTTACACAAAAATATAAAAAAAAATGTAAATTAGGTCAAAAAGGTTTATAAAAATACAAGGATGTACTTATTTTCAACACTCTCACGAACAAACATTCTTCGTCTTAAATTTGTCACAGTCAGTGTGCTAGATAATAGAATTGTTTTGTATATAAGAAAAACAAATAAATTTGTCAAAAACAGATTTGGAGGTAATTAAACAATAGAAAGTTATATTTTTTTATGAACAATAATATCCTTTTATAATTATTTTGTCATATTAATGAATGTTTTTGGTGGAAATATAAATTATTGTAGAGCCTTGTTATATATATATATATATATATATATATATATATATATATATATATATATATATATATATATATATATATATATATATATAATTTCTGAAAGTTTCCAACTCTTAAGTCTTAGGGAGTCTTGGAAATCTGGGTTGACATAAAAAATTTCAAGACGATATGAAAATTTCTATCTTTGAAATGTAGGGTATTGTTAACAGGTTCTAGGAACAATAGTTGTTTGGTAAGGGCCGTCTACTCTAAAATAACAGAATAAACGAATTTAAACGCGCACGAACTTCTGCTACTATATAGTAGTAATAAAACTGAAATTTTTGTTTTAATTTTTATGTTAACAAGTTAACTCTGCATCATTATCAACGTCAAAATCATCCTCTTTATATAGTATTCACATGCACGTTCTGCAAGTTCTAAAATGCAATTTACTGTAAATTGCAAAAAAAAAATTAAAAAAAAAAAAAATATATATATATATATATATATATATATATATATATATATATATATATATATATATATATATATATATATATATATATATATATATATATAGCAATAACTTAGTGAAGGAATCCATTCCAAATCTGCCACCAGGTCCAAAAAAAATAATGATTGGGTCTTTTTGGCAGTTCTAAAATTAAAACCGTCTCTAAAAAAATATGGCAAAAACTTGAGTTATCAATTTTGAAACTTAAAATCGCAATAAAAATGTAAAGTAAATCAAACCAGGGTTTGTTATAAAACTTAAGTAAAATTCATCGTTCCTCAAAAAAAATGTACCAAGAACTTTTCAAAATAACACAAAAATGTATCATTAAGCAAAAAGAGTATACCACAAAACATTTAAGAAGTTTTAAGTCTTTTTTGTAATACTTTTTTAAACTTTAAGTTACAAGGATCATTTTTGTTCTATACTTTAATTATTATTTATTGTTGCTATTTATATTGAACTTGTAATTATTTTTTTATGTTTTGCAATTTTTAACAAAATTTATTACTAAAAAATAATTTTTTTTATCATGGACCATTTTCACTGCCTGTAATAAAAAAAAATTAAAAGATTGGTCATAAAAATGTTAAACAATTTTTTAAGAAGTTCAACCGTTTTTTTTATTATAAAATGGCTTATTGCGTTACTGGCTATAAAGTATAATCCACATAGCATTTTATGTAATTAAGCAAACGAATTTTCAAGAACATAAAAATGTTTGTGAAATATATTATAATTTTGTGTTTATAGAAACCACTAAAATGATAACATGCACGCTTTTATTGTAAGTATTTGAACGGAAGCAGACACATCAACCGAAAGTTAGGTACTAAAAAGTCAGGATCCCAAATGTTAAAAAAACATAATATTTTTTAATTAAGAAGCCCAAAATATCTTTCTAGTGACTAAATAGGTCGATTTTTCACGTTACAATAATAAAATTTACCATACAATTTTACCACCATCCTCATTTCATTCGATGAAATACTAAATCAGCAGCCATTGTAATAATTACTGTCTTTTGCGAAAACATACATTAATTATACCATTGTATAATTTGTACAATAAAGGATAATTATGTACAAAAACAAAAAACATAATTATGTTTAGAATCTACGATTTTCTATTGTTTAATTACCTCCTAATCTGTTTTTGACAAAAATTATTTGTTTTCCTTTTATATAATAAATTTGTATATCTACTGTCATCGCACACATGCTGTTCTCCCCAATGATAATTTCCCCCCATGTAAATTATTTGCGTGAGTATTAATAGTTAGAACATTCTAAGTTCAATAGCTTGGATTATCCTTAATTAATAATATGGGTATTTTTCATATTAAAACTTAGTCAATGCCACTAAGTGTTTTCTAACTCTTTTGAGATCTATTCTTCTTGTATAGTTTACATTAGTATGTTCCTTAAAGAAATGTTTATTTTTATGAAATTGGTTTTGGTGGTCAGCTCTTTCTCTTTTTGATATCGTCGATTCTAATTTTAATTATGTATAGATGAAAGTCCTCACGGCTGCTTAGCAATTATTCCAGCAGAAATTAGTAATCTGGAACTATGTATGCTATTTTTAAAAACCATTTGACACTGTGACTTCGGATTATAATAAAGTGCTTGACACTTGTGTGCATCTCGTTACTATGTGTCCTATTCTTGCCATTCGCTAACGGAGTAGTAAGTTGCTTACAATTTGCTCGGGAAATGGGATTTTGTGACGTATTTTAAAGAGAGATATCTTTCAATTCGTAAGTGTATGCAACAATTCTTTTAGCATATAAATAATAAGAATTCCTTCTTAATTTTGTTCATTAGCAGAATCAAAATTACACACAGCTCTAATTTAGGTAAAGTGACCTGTTTTAACTCCTTAATTTCTAATGTGAACGGGTCAATTGTCACAAGTTTACAAGTTCACCTCGGATTCTACAATATACCACAGATGCTTAAGCTATCTTAATTTCATTACACAATTTATTTACTTTGTGGTAAATTATAGAATTGAGCTCGGAGAGTGCCGCCATATCCACTGTGATGATTATCTGTATATTTCTGTTATGCTCGAACATGTCGGTACATTGTTTCTATACATTGATACATAATAAGAGTGCGTGGGTACGAAATTGTATTAAAATTTGCCAAAATCTTTCTGCGGAATTATTTTTAATCTCCTAATTGATCATCATCATGAACCGCAATCACTTGCTTAGTTGGTTGAATCGTGTAACTATATATATAATACTATATTTGATGTGGCAGATATTAACAGAAAAGACGTTAGAAAATGTTTCTTTTTTTGTTTATCTTCAGAATTCTAAACGTGTGATAAATGTAATTTCTGTAATTACTGAGGTAGTGAAGTAGTCAATTACATTACTAAGAATCAGTCCACGGTATTATTTAACCTCTCATTAGAGTTTATCTTTCGTAGAAGTCAATAACAAGAAGTTATTATCTTTCATTCCATTCATTCCGTCAAAGTAGCACAAAGTGAATCGCAAGAAACAACACAAGTCACCGCGCACTATAGGAATCCAATACTATGTACTGTATGAATTGCATTTTCTTCAGTTACTGAAATATGATATTTTTCAATCTAGTGGCTTTGTATTAACGTCGGTTGTGTTCATAATTATTTTAATAATTCAATTATTTCCAGAGTCTACATTTTTTTAAACCCAAACCTTTCACAACCTGAACAAATGTTCTTCTTTAACCAGTATTGCTTTTTCCCCACCTACAGTATTAAATTTTACTAACCAATTTTTAATTGCAATAAGTAAAATAAATGTTTTGTTAAAAGCATAGCACGTCGCTTGATACTTTAACAAAACTATCTATGTTCTCCTGTGCCATACATAAATCTGAATTTAACAAATAATTTTTGTTTAAATTGTGAACTGTTTACACTTTTATTCGATGAAATGTACAAAATGTAATCCCCAGCATGATTAAAATCAATAATTTAATTTTTTAATGTAACACAAATACGAACAACAATTTAAAATAATTGACCTACCTACCTAAACCTATTTATAAATATGTCTGTAATATAAACGTAATGTACCCATATGTATATCGTATAGTTGATGAGGAAAAGGATTTTTCATTCTTCCACATATTTGGAATACTCGTATACACGTATACGACAATGTATAGAAAATGGTTTTACATAATTTTCCATTCGACTCATCCCATTTTTGCATACTTCTCGTATGCTTTTATTTAAGTACATACACAATTATTATATCCTTTTTTTATGATTGTTGTTGTATTTCGTATTTGTACATAATATATAGAAGAATTGGGTTTTCACCATAAACACTTGACATGGAGAAAAAAAACCCTACATCGATATGTATTTACGAGTACATAAAAAAAAAGAAATTCAAAAGATGAACCTCGATACTCGAATATAATCAACACGTTTGCTAAATTTACAAGAATCAAAGTAATTTTTTATCGAAGCTTTTTGTGTGGAACTTTTATTTTTTATTGCAAATTTTAAGTGAAGAGCTTTTGGTTATTATTTTTGTACATTGATTTTATGTTTTTGATATTATAGAAAAATTGGAGCGCAATTTTTTGTGTATGTGTCCTTATGTGTAAGTGTGTGTGTGTGTGTGTGGTTTAATATGGATTTGAATTTTTCTGAGAAGATACTTAAATTTAAAGGAATCACTTTATTCTTTTGCGCTTTACCAGGTTAAAAGCTTTTTAAATAATTTTAAAATTTGTTAAAATAACTTATATTGATGAAACTTTTGGGGGAATGAAAAAGGTTTTCTGAATTATATTATAAATACTGTGACTATATCTATGTTGGGTTGAAATTTATAGAATTATTATTCTTATGTCAAAGAAAATTTTAAATTTTTCAGAATTATTTTTTTGTCATTTTACCAGCCAAACTACTTAAAAGTACAAGATTTTAAGAAATTGTTAAGATTGCTGGAGTCATTAGTTGATGTGCTTCGATTTATATGAAAAGGTATCACTAGGCTCAGAGCCGTTTATTAACTATTATTCAGAGTTTATGGGTCGCACCATTTTTTTTCAAAAACTATTATAGTTAACTTGAAAAAGTCATAGGCTGCTTTATTGTTTATTTATTGCTTTATTTTGTAATAGCTTGTTGGAGTTTTGTTACTTACTAGTTGTAAAAAAGTTTAATGCGTACCATTGTCATCAATCAATGCTATTAATCAATGCTTCTATAATAACTCTACTAATGCTGTGTCCTCTGGTAGACATTTTTTATATTCTAAAGCTTATTATTTGTAAATTTTCTTTTCTTTTGTTTTATAATTTTAAGTTTTAGTTTCACTCAAAAAGCAAATATTTCCGTAGCTGAATTTTTTAACTGAATTTAATAGTTGCGAATCAATTAGTCGATTTACATCAACCAATTCAGATATTTAGAAGATTTAGTAAATTCAACCTAATCGAAAGCGCCTATTACATTTTAACTGCATAGCAAAAGGTTGACCTTTATCATATGACAGGAATGCTGGCTCGAGCAATGCAATGTGCAGATGGTATTCCAAGCAAACCTGTATCATGCGCCCTTGGTTCGACTGGCGTCGGCGTACGGTAGGACGTTTAAAAGTAATCGCGAAAGAGTTGGGTGTGTTTCGGAACATAAAAAAGCTCGATATCCTTATAGTTCCATTTTAGTATCCTTTGACTACATAAGTAGGTGAATAAATGCAGTTAAATCGATTAACTGACTATTTACAACGATAAAAAGGGATCAAATTTAACGTCCTATTTTACGCTGCCCTAATCAACGCTGTTCTAGTCAAATCAAACGAGATGGTGCTGTATTTCCCCAACGATAGCCACAATTAATTAGAAGTGAAATTCACTCACGACGATGATTCGTTTTTTGGGTAAAGCACGTTTTGATTTGTTTTTGTTATCTAAAACAATATACGACAATGAACAGGTTAATCTAAATTCATTTACTTTTACAATGTGCATGACTGTATGTGACATGAGTACAATTGAAATTTATGTAAAACTACAATTATAGAAACTTTAAGATCTATTTTATATATTCTCGACTATAAAATTAATTCAAGACGTAATAAAATCCATTAAACTAAAATAATAACAGTTTTATGATTTAAGTTTTATGGTTATATATAGTTTGGAATAGTTAGATAGTACTTAGCTCTAAAGCAACTTATTTTTTTTCGTTGTTAGAATCATTTTATGGTAAATTATGTTTAAGTATACAATAAGCATATTTTTTATATTAAATTGGAATTAATGATACATGGTTTATATGTTAAGCATTTGTACAGATTGTTTGTTATGTTTTTATTCTGAGCGATTTTTTTTTTGCCTAAAAAATGCAACTTAAAGCTCGTTAAAAGACAAACAGCGGATTAATTTAAAAACACCTAAGTGATTTTTAATTATACGTTGATCTAAAACAAACTAATATGTAGAATAAATCATAAGTTTTTCTTAAAACGTTACCCAGTTGGACTATTGAGTGCTCAAAAAACATTTAGTGGAGCTTTGCAATGTTGAATATGTTGAAGATAATATTCTCTTCTGCAATGCATTTGGTATCATCACGTGATTTTTTTTGCTACTTTTCAATTTTTGCTGTTGTTTTTTTAAAATTCCGACTGCTAAGTGCGAAAAATATCAATAATTGTGTTGATGATAATAACTGCTTTCAAATTTTGGATGGCTTTCATCTTGATATTATTTTGGTATATTTTAATCTTTCTAACCAAAACCCCCACCAAGTGATGTGTCCAAGTAATAATCCTTCATAACTATGTTGTCTACTTTTATATCACGGGTTTGCCCTTATAGTATCTTGATTTCTGGTGAAATTGTTAAGATATTTTCTCTGCTGTTTATCAATGACCTCTGCCTTAATATTTAATGTATATAAATCTTTAATTATAACAACAAATATTGTTAGAACAGGGAGACTAAAAACAATTCACTATTACATCGTTGCCCTATTTTTTAAAAGTTAGTTATCTATTGTTTTATTTTAGGTCACCTCCTGCTGATTTAAAGCTATAGGATTTATTTATCGCTGTTGTGCACGTTTGGCCAGCTCTTTGGCAAAGTTTTTCTTCGTACAGGTGCCGATTAATAACTTTAATACTTTATGAATGTGAATTCACCTTTCTTTTGAAACTATAGGGATTAAAAATAGAAGCTGGACCAATGCCAGCCTTTACCACATGTCTTTAAAAAAGACACCTTTAGAAATTAAAGACCTTTACAAACTGTACATTCGCACTGTAGGTCAACAGACTAATTGTTTTTTGTCATTTGTTTATTGGTTGTTTATACTTATAGTAGCCGAAAAGCATCAAATTCACGGCAAAATTGTAATGCTATTTTTATGGCCAAGACATTTTTCATGGTTCTGCTTTGGCAGTTGTTCTTAAATGCAGTTTTAGCTATATGCCTCTTTTAAACCCTCGATAAATGTAAAATTTAAAATCAAAGATGAATGCATATGTCTTTGCTGTTCTCATAGCAGTTATTTCTTACTATTTTCCTGAACTTAAGACTATATAGTCATGTTACTCCCGAGTTCGATTCTCGCTATTCTAATTTGAAACCTAGTAGCCTTGGCGCAAAGTATATGCACAGTAAAATGTTGTATGATTTCTTTAGAATATAGCTAATTATTTATCCTGTTTTTTTTATTAAAACTAATCCCTTCAGTTTATCGTTCGTCATCATATTATACGATTGAATACTTCATATAAAAAATACCAGTCATTGGTTCAGTTATAGATATTTTGAATAATCTATCGAGTATATATAGAGTCCTTTATAGTTTCTAAAGCAGGCTTCAATTACTGATTATCCCTACAATTTTTATTTTGCAAAGTTTTCTGGCAAAATAGGAATTTTTCATGTTTTATGTTTTGTTCAAACATTTAATAATGTTTCTTTAGAGTGGGGTGAGTGGTTTAGACTGGTAGACCACCAATTGAAGCGCTGTGGGTGATATGGCACGTGATAAGCAATTTTTAATTTCACTTTAGCATTGATTGAAAATATTTTACGATATTTTATAATCACTGAGGCTGCCATCCCTCTATTAATTGTCGAATGTTTTGAAGGATGGCGCGTTATCTTGGGGTTTCTACACTCTTTATTTAAGATAATGTAATAGATTTTCGTCAAATATTCGTAATTATTTGAACCGTCACTGTTTCAAATGTGAATCATAGAAGTGGATTCAGTAGTTCTTTTCCACTGAAGCCATTCAATCCATTCACAAAGATACAATGCAGATATGCTAAAGTTTGGTTGGACTGACGGTTCAGGATCTTGTTTAACAAACATATTCTTTGAGATTCGGTCATCGCAAAGCTTTCATACTGAACACTCAAGAACAATTGATGTGCATCACACGATGTTTCGTAATATTTAGAATTCATCCTTAGCGAAAAATCTTGTTCAGTAAGTGATCGTTGTGGAGGAAATTCACCTTCAAATTAGCTTATAATTTTCTCCGCCTATGCTGTACAAATGAGAGTCATGCTTCAATAGCTTCCCCATTAAAAGCAAATTCTTTCTCCTTAAGAAAAAGCTTATAGACTACATCTTCAAGTATCAACCACCGGCTCGGAGTTACCGAAATCATGCACAGGCGAAATGTTTCATTTTAATGGCTGCAAGACCAGTAGAATTCCTCGTTAGATGGGTGCTGTATGCGCAACTCTTAAAAATGCCAAGTGCCGAGTACCGCATCGATATTAACATGGAGGTTTGCTCCGTTCGTTTTTCTGCGATCTCTATCTTTAACGATAACTGCCATCTTAGCTATGTAGTGCCCAATTGATGATCACTGCCTATAAATTTGATGGCTGACCGATAAAATCACATATCATGTATGACCCGAAACCTTCCCTTAGTAATTAACACATGGTCAATTTGACTTCGGGACGGTTTACGAGGGTGTGTTAATGTTTCCAAGTGTAAGTTTTTATGAGAAGTCGATCACGATCGTAAAGTGCATCATTATTTCTCCTTTTAACGGGTGCTAGACGTGTCGGGGGAACGGGCCTATATTATTTCATCGATCAGTCTGTTAGTCTTAGGACACATGGACTCTACTTTTTAGCGATCCATATTTTTTTTGTTGATACATTTAACAATTAAGTTTTTTTTAGGATGTGGGTAGTCAGCTCAGCTTGGATCGCTTTGTTTAGTCGCTTCCTTTACGAATACTTTACGGACACTGTGGTAAATTCTATAAAGATAACATGTTCGTTTAAAAGTATTTTACAAGGTCTGGGATGCTCCCTAACCACAGGTGCTTTGCAGAGAATTATCACAATATTTAAAATATAAATTCGCAGTCATGAATCCATCGTCGTTATTCGAATTGCCTATGGCTTCATTTACTATTTACAACTTTGGTTTGTCAACAAATATACAACTATTTAATAAGTTACATTTTATTAACCATGGTAACAGCTGGTAAAGTAATTTACATCGTTAAAGTTTTTTAAAACTACGTTACATATAAAATTTGCACATTGGAAAACTTTAATTTCCCTGTATACAAGATGCATTCATCTTAAAATATATTCATTTAGGTTAAACTAAATCAAACATTTTAAAAAAATCTTTTACTACATACATTATAGCATAAATGTATTGTAGTAGAAAATTGAAAAACATGTTTTCAATATACATACTTTTTTCAAATTTTCAATGCATTTTCCATTTACACATAAAGCATATTATAATGTTTGGTTGTCGTTATATTTTATTCAACATAAAGAACAACCGCACCATATACATTGTCATCGTCTTAATACCATGTACGTATTGTGTATGTTAAAAATGTATACATACATATACGAACAATTTTTAACATTCTACGTATAAAGCACATTTTAAACACGTAAATTTCTTTTATAATTTCACCTCTGCCAATATGTGGGTGGTGTGATCCATATATTCTTCATTTGCAAGTAGGAAATGGATGTATAGTGTAAAGTTTTCTCTATTGTAAGCAAATAATACAACAAGTTTCTGTCTATACATAAATCAATTTAGGTCATTATAAAGTATAGCTGAAAGTGTAGCTGGGCTTTTTTTTAGTTTTAAGTTCATTTACAGTTTTTTTGTTTTATACTATGAAAAACTACCCCATAAAACGTGTAACGAATATTTATGTTTCACTTGTAATTATTATTCATGAGCTTTGAAGTGAATAAATTTAAATAAAATATTTTTTATAGAATTGATTTCGAGCTTTTTTGCAATTTTAATAACATGGAGTAAGTGTGGTAATTGTGGGTAGAATTAAATATCATAATGAGAAATTTATGCAAAAGTTTTTCATTTTTATATATATATACGAATCTGGTTATAAATTGTCTGTGGTTTCTTCAAAATTTTTGAAACGATACTTTTTTTTGTTTGTGTTGGTGCGGTTATATAATATTATTTCGTATAGACATTGTGTCGTGGTAAATAAATTAATAATTAACTGGTGGCTTCAAGTTCTTTATATAAAGATTATATAATAAGACACAATTTGTTAGAACTGAATTGAGGTAAATCTCAAGAGATATAATTACTAATTAAAAATTATAGTTTATTTAATTTGTTTTTTATGACGGTTAAGTTTAATCCGCATCTATTTCAATTTTGATTTAGAGAAAATAAATCGACGAAGAATCTAATCCAAAGATTTCGATCTTTTATTCTAATATATTATATAAACGACAATGTTTGTTGGTTCGTTTGCTCGTCTTCTTTTCCTAAACCATTCATCCGATTATCATGAAACTTAGGTGAGTTGTTGTGAACGTAACCATAATGGTTTCAGAAAAAAAAATTATAACTTACCCTAATAAAATTGTTTAAAATATTAATTAATAACTACAAAACAAAGACAAAACACTAACCGGTCAGCAGGCCAGACGACAACTTTTGGAGTTGGATGCAATAACCCATATTTAATCCAGCTACATGTGAACAACTCAATAAAAACATTGGCAATGAATTACTTTTCTCACCTCAAAATGGAACAAATCGTATTCTGCAATTCCGTGAACTGTTACACCAATCTTGGTATACATGTCCACCATGCAAAAATTGAACTTAAATTTACCGTCTTCATTCGATTGAAATATAAGAGAATTTATTCAAGAACTCGCTCTGGTTATAACAAATAGGTAGACGTAAGCAAGGACAGCGATATGACAGTATTCATTGTTCTTAATCCTGATGTGCGTCCGGATGAAGTAAGACAATTTTAGGCAGGTCAATTGGCAATTAGGGTATGTGGCATATTTTGAGTTTTCCAATTTTTATTTATTAAATCTCAGTGATCATCTTTAAAATGGACAAAGAGTCTATTTCACGGGAGAGATCGGACGAAATGTTGTTACTGCTATAACGCATACCACATTAACATTATTTATTGCGCAGTGAGGCGATTATAAATTTCCCAAAACATTATAGACGCCAAAGTATTATAGAAGGAAAATCACATTTAAAAAATTCTAACGACTTAAACGCGAGTTAAACACGACAAGGCAGCATTAGGCTGTATTAACACAGTACATTCAAATAATGCCGACAGTACTGAGAATGCTGCTGTTTATTTTCCAAGGTCTAACTTTATTCATTGGTTCGAGAAAAGTTGGTGGCGTATAATGTCAGACGGGGAATTAAATATTTTAACAAATTACAGTCTGCCGGAACGATAGGATAGTAACCACTTGATCGGGAAAAACTCAAATTTTAAAATTATCCATCTTCGCGATTAAAATTGCGTGACCGTTTTTATTAAGAGCTTTAGCAACATCGGTCTAAATAAAATCGAGTTGTTTTGTTTGGAGTTAGTGTTGTTTAAAAGATCACCGCAGAATGAGACTCAATTTCAGGAAATATAAGAACTACGAAGGTATACATATATACTTTTGAATCATAAATTCAAAAGGTTTTGGTGCAACGAACAGAATGGCTTTACCACAGTAGTGAGATATCTCGTTTCTCTTGCCTGATTGAACAACCGGATGAATGACGAAAATCTTCCACGGTGTCCAGAAAAATACTTCTACGAAGATATTCATTTATTATAAAAGAAATTAATACAGCAAAACTTAGCGCACAATCATGTCCTGCACCCTTAGAACTAATCAGTTGACATAAGGAATCATGAACTTCCTCTACAGTAAAATTAATATGGTAAAAATTCAGATTGCTCGTACTATAGTAGTTGCGAAGCTATTGGATGGAGAAAATATTGGTTGGAGGGGTAGGTTCATAGACTGATGAAACAAAAAAGTTAGCAAATAAATCACTTATACATTTATTCTTAAACAAAGCAAAAACTGAAGAATATTCGGCACTATGAATTTTTTATAATGTATGGAGATTTTTGCAACGTTTCGCAAGATTCACCAAATCTCTAATGTACCATGGCTCTCTATGACAATATTGAAAACTGAGCATTGAAGAAATTCGTTAGCAGATGTAAAGTCGACATTGCTGAAATTAAATTAAAAGTTGTAAGTTAATAGAATATTGTCACTTTTTTCATGAT
Source organism: Tipula confusa (assembly GCA_963556175.1). Classification (NCBI taxonomy): domain Eukaryota; kingdom Metazoa; phylum Arthropoda; class Insecta; order Diptera; family Tipulidae; genus Tipula; species Tipula confusa. The sequence continues at coordinate 196,344,382 of OY744476.1, read as the reverse complement.
AAAAATATTATTCGATATTGGAGTATGATGAACGCCGGTGAAATAAAGCCGGTAAAATCCTTACAAGATAAAAAATCTCCAGAGAATAAGAATTCATTTGAATATTCCAAATTTAATAATTTTCCACGACTATTACTTGTTCGATTTATTTGAGTCGATACGCTTGTACATTAATCCAGTATACCAATCTCATTTTTGTTTGTTGTTGTAACACAAAAAGATCACTAGCATCGATGTTATATCCATGTTATATTCAGAAAAATGTCTCCGACAATTATAATATAATCATTAGTGAGTACCAGAGGCATCACATCTGAATCAATAAAGCTGATAAACACATTATAATAGTCTATGGTTGATCCGTTAGTGAACATAAACTCCAACGGTTACAATATATATGTTGGCAGTCTCAAAACGAATTGCGATTTCATCAAAAGCAGGATGACGAGCGAGTAATTCACTTAGTAATGGCAACCCTTAAAGCAATTAATACACATCTCTCTTTAAGACTGGTGTCGAAGTCGTACTTATCCTTTCTGAAAGCGATAAAGTTGGATGTAAAATAGTTAATAATAATTTTTGGGGGTTATAGAATAATTTGATGAAAAATAATTAGTGACTTTACGAAACACCTATAACTTACAGATTAAAGTCTTGTATATTTTTAAAAATTTGTGTAATTATTTTCACCTTCATACGTTTCAAGAAGTTTAATTTTAAAATATTTGTTTGTGTAATATGTAAAAAAAAAAAGCGTTGTGCCACTTAAAAATTTCCCATAAATTCAAAAACGAAATAAAATTATGTAATCCTCGAAATTTACAAAAGGTACCCACCTTCGCTGGTATTCCAATTAAAAAAGAACACCTGTAGAGATTTATATATGTTGCCGTTTAAATTTTTCATTTTGATTATTCTAATTACAATTTTCAATTCGATTCGACCTCCGCCACGTAAACCCAACACACGCATATGAAAAATAAAAAAAAAATCATTCTAGGAAACCCCAAAAATACTAATTGAAATTAAAAAAACATAAAAACAAAACAAAACTGCCATCAAATTGACGAGGGTCATCTCGAAATCGGGATGGTTTTTTTATATAAGTAAAAAACTTTGACTTGGGGAAAATTATATACAACACGATAAATCGTTAAACTTTAATTATATAGAATTTATAATGACATTTTCCTTCTTTTTTTTTTTTTGTTTTTACAGGTGAACGTCTAATTCAATATGCGAGTGAAAATTTAGTTACGGAAATTTTGATTCATCCTCAATACAATACATTAATCCAATGTATGCGAAATTTATTGAGCAGTTTCACTAGACATCGCCATATTATACATGCTGGTTATACATTTGCTGGTAATGGTTCGTGGATTTTACAGGTAAGACTTATTTGAGTGCATACAAATTATATGACTTTTATGTTTTTAAAATATCAAATGTTAAGACCACTTTTCGTATACAACCTAATCAAAATTATTTTAGTTTTTGTTCATTCAAATGTTGCCTTAAGAAAATCATTTTTTCGTGTTCTGCAAAACAAAAGAACATTTTTTATTTTGAAGCCATTGTGTTTTGTTTTGTGGGTTGGGAGGGAAAATGAGTTTCGTTTTTGTATCTCTACGTCATATATCCTTGTACAATTGGTGAAGAAAACGAAAAAAGGACATTTTTGTGTTGATTTATGTATTACACTCGACAACAAGCGCACCAAAACAAAAAATGGTATAATGGAAAACTAAATTTTTTTACAAAAGATTAGTGAATTTGTGACACCACGTATATAACGAACAATAGTTTGGTGTTGATAATATATCATTTTTTGTCATTGTCTATTTGTGAGACGAATGTCAAAATATGTCAATCGAAATTGTTTGCTGATCTAAATAAGTGTTAAGTTTGTGCCATAACTTTTTACCTACAGTGGCTATTATATCTTGAATGTGACATTAATATTAATTATGAAACATGGTTTCAAATACAGATACAATACGATATTATACATAACAATGACATATAATTCGGTAATGTAAAATATATACTAACCTAATAATTTGTTGCAAATCCCATTAATTTTCCATTTATTTTTCGAAAAGTTTTTCGTTTTGTTCGTCGCACCATAAATTGAAAATTGAATGGACATGTATACGATGGACATCATATACTAAAAGTTTTGATATATTTTTAGATTTTATTTAAAAAGAAAATTCCAAAGTTTTTCCAGAATATTTAGGGTTTTTGGTCATTTGTACCGATCCAACAATGAATGGTATATTGTTAAATTCTGCAAAACAAATGGTTTTTGTTAAAAAGTTTTTAATTTATTATTATTTTTTTCTTATTTATATTTTTTTTTTTTAAATGTAACGAAACGTGTAAGCTCTAACATTGATTTTAAAATGCCTTTCAAATAGTTGAAATTTAATATAATTTTGTTAAGATGATTGCTTTCGATATGTAGAAAAGAGTTTAGTATTTCTGTTGCGCTAAAAGCCTAAAATATCCGATCAGCTTTTCATCAGTTTGATTTATAAATAGAGGATGGATAAACAAAGATTGAAACTCTGCCAATCTGCATCTGTGAAATACCAGATTAGTTAAGGTGTACTAAGCTCCGAGGTAGGATTGCTGAGAGGATTGCTAAGAGGTAGGATTGCTGAGTCTAAAGCATGTTCAGAAAGACTTAGTAGAGCATTGTAATCAATATAATATTTGTCAGGCATACGGTAGTCAAAAATACGTAAGTCTAAACTAAATGAGATAAATAATTTTATTAATTTATCTACAAGTTGGACAAGAAGATTCATTTCCGCAAACAATTTACCAGATTCACATGTTTGATGTCTTAGTTGGTAAAATCGAACCAAGTCTCATAAAGAATATTAAAATCTCCTAAGATGGACATTGGAGAGATCTCAGATCTGATACATCTTAATTTTAATTTCAAAATCCAAAAAAAAAAACCGAAATTATTCAATTTATCTTCGGAAGCACCAACTTCTGATTTCCATGAGAATGAGGCGGATCATATTATATTACTCGCCAGGAAAGCAACATAGTTTTTGGATCATAGATGATGATAGTAATGATCTTAAATATGTTCCACTAAAAAAATATTTATTCGAGATTTAATATTTTAGCAACCACTATGGCTATAAAACAATATTTGAGTAAAAAATTCTTTAAGTTCCTAAATATTAAATTAAGTGCCATTTGCTGGTGGTTTCTAATCAAAATATAACCAATTTTACCTTCGCTTTATGTATCGGTTTGATAACATCCACACTATGCTTACCTATTTTACCTCAAGTAGTTAATTGTAGTCAAACTAAAAATTTACCAAAAAGGTGAGAGGACTACAAAAAACCAAAAAATTATTTTTAGCGATTATCCCGAGTGATGTTGATGTTATGGTTTTGACTTACTATATTCTGATCTTTAAAGTTTAAAGTTTTTATCGCTCAATTTAAAGTGGGAGAGGTGTTTCAGTATCCATAATATCGAAGTTATACGTTACCATGTATCATTAATTTTGAGTACTTCTCTGGCTGTGAAACTGTTTAGGTGGAATTTCATGCGGACTCAGTACTTGAGCCTTCATTGGACTTGTAGTTCAGTTAGATAATATTGGTATTATTCTCGATACAAGCCTTAACTTTATTCCTAACCCAGAAATATTAATGAATAAAGAAAATGCATTGATAGGCTTTGTCTTTATAACTTATATAGATTTTCAAGATTTTTATTACCTGCTAGTCAAATTATCTGAAAATAAGTCTAACTCCGTTTAAATACTTATTCTTTGTACTGCGATAAATATCTCTAGTAGCACCTCTCTGCGGCCATTTAGAACTTCTTTTAGCTTCTAAATAGTAAATATCAATTCCTCAAATGAACGTTCCAAATTTTAGCGGTCCTGTATTCTATAGTGTCTACCTTTTATTCAAACCTTTCTTTAATCTTCTTTTAATCATTTTCTCGTGTACCCTTCACAAAACAACCACTTATTGCTTATTTCTACAATTAAGGTAACCATTCGAAATATTATCATGTCTTGTAAGATCGTCGATCATAAAATTTTTTAAACTTTTTGGGGGAATGTGTCCATTTGTTTAAAAAGAATTTTTGCAAATTTACATCAGATCTCGTAAGCTTAAGGTTATTCTGAAATAACTTCAAGCGGTAGTCTTTGATAAAGTATTTCTCCTACATATTTTCAGTTCAAGTAAATCATTTCATTTTAATAGGTGAGTAAAGTGGAACTTGCCAAATTTACAATATATAGGTAATTTTCTAAGATAACTTTTTCCCCCTTGTAGAGTTGTACTGGCTTAATTTTGAGAGCGCATGCGGTATTAAAGTGCAATTTAATACTTGATAATATTTGTAGTTTTTTGGAAGTTATACTTTTACTCCTACCGCGTTTTATTTTGCTTTGGATTCCAATTTACTGGTAATGGTTAAAACTACATACTGTTTAAATGGTACTCAAGTAGTTCTATCTTTAGAAATAATAGTCTTAACTTTTTTAATAGCTTAAAATTATTTCACGCATAAGTATTGATGAGGTTTTGGTTTACGCATAGTGAAATAATTTAACTTCGGACACTACATTTCTAACAGGGATTTTGATTGACAGTTGCAGTTTTCCCATTACTTTTCCCATTATATGTATGTTCCTCCTAACATTTTTCTTAATATTACTAGGTTTAGTAGAGTTTAAATGATACTAAGCGTCAAACGCGTTTTGTTTAATTGATCTTAAACGTGTCAGCGTAGCAAAATTGACATTTTGAATTGCCGATTTGAAAATACATATACGATAAAAATGCATCGCAGTATAAACTTTTTCACATTGATTTTTAGAAACTTAATTATAGATCCTTTTAATTTCTTTTTATAGTTTTTCTAAGTATTTTGCGGTTTTGGAACTTTTATAACTTCGTTGATATATACAGTTTGTATATATATGCGGTGAATGCAAAAACCTATTGAAAGCAAATAAATAATTCGATCGCAAAAGCTTTTAATCGAGCCATTGATCAAAAGTGATTACTATATAGCAAACAAGTGGATTTTCTACAAAACTCCGGGGTTTGTTTTGTATACCAAAACTTTTAATAAAACATTTGAAAACATTCAGAAATGAAAAATTACGTCCTTCATAAGTCATAATTACTGTGCTCACATATCCACCATTTTGAGACGAGGATCTAGTCGAATATCATTGTATCTTCTATGGTGATCTACTTACCTGTTTGTATACTTATTTAACTTGTATATCTTATTAAAAAATGATATATGCGAAACTACTTAATAAATGATATGATGCTAATTTTTTAGATTTCCGTACAGTTTTTTCCTACCATCTCCCCTTCTAAGCATAAGCGTTGAGTTCGATAGTGTATAATTTTCGGTCTCTTTAAAATGTCAATTAATCAGTCAAATTGAACGTTGTCTCGAATTTTGTAAACAATTTCGTAGTTTGATACTTTAAAAATTATTATTTTTTATTATACTTGCCATTTTTACAAATCTTTACTATATTTATGCCCCTGGCTATATATTCATCACAAGATTTATTGTCCTTTTTCAAAAGTGAATGGTTTATATAAGCACGTCTGACGGCTGCAGGATAGTTGTCAAAATAACGATCTTTAAAAATGTAACGGATTCCATACTTCATACAATTTTTAATAGTAAATTATGGAAATCGAAAGTGAAAGAGTCTATAAGAAACATAATGGGTTCTCTTAATAATCTTGTTTGAGACCTTTTCAAAAATATCTTACCGATGTACCGAATAAGTTTAAGCATGTCCAATCTCCACATTATAGTTCTGTTGACGACAACAAGGCATTTATTACTAGTTTTGGAATATTGTCAAACTTAGAAAATAGTAGAAATGCTTTCATATTTTATCGTCAGCCGAAACTGCAAATGTTGCAGTAAATGATTAATACAGTTCATGTTGCTGTTTAGGTAATTGTCATTTTTCCTGCTTATTCGAAATACTTAGGGTTTTGTCCATATTTTTGGTTTTTTGATAAAACGTAGGGTTATGTAACAAATTACTAGCTTAGTCAAATTTAAAAGTCCATAATATCGATATCGTTTAAGAATAAAATTATCTTTTACTATCAAGGAATAAAATTGCATTACATGCGGTGATGGCAGTTATGAATTTTAAGATTAGGTTGGTAACCGTAAACCTATTTAAAGATGTAAATTACAATTGCCGTAGGAAGCTATATAGTGCCATCGGCATACATGCATGATATACACAAAACAAATAACCAATCCCAGTAAAAATAACCTTAAATTATATTTTCCAACTTCCGTTTTTGAAATCGCTTTACCACCAACCCAATATTAAACCAAAAAAAAAAATAAAACAACCATTTTTTCCGTTTCAAAAATGAAAATTATTTCGCATCCTAATACCACAAAACCGAAGCACACAAAATATAATGTTAACGATCATTATGGAAAAACTTAATGGCAACATCCCAACAACAATAGCATCACCAAAATCAATTTCAATAAAAAACCCCAAAAAATGAAAAATACAAATTTTTCTTTATATTTTGGGAAAACAAAAACGGAAAATAGTTTATTCGTTTCATATATTCGAGTCGTATACAACCTAACATACATACAATGTGGATATACGTACGTTGGTAAACAATTCAAGCAAAACGCTGACTGATATGTGGTAATACTTTTTTTTTTCTTAAATATTTACAAGAAATATATAAATAAACTTAGCTCCGTCATTATTAAATAATTTAAACTAAAGCTTTTAATATCGTTTTCATAACAGTTTTTATAAATCAGTTTTTTGATGCTACTACCAACGATGCTGTGCCATCTGAATTTTCTCGAACTCGATTCAAGTATCCATTTTATATGGTTTTTCACAGTGGGCAATACACTTTTATAAATAGAAGGCTTCATGTTTTTCTCCTTTGTTTACTCTATTATTGTTGTCAAATCTAGCTCTTTTAACTGCTGCTGCTATTCTTTACCTATTTCTTATTTAACGTCATGTTTTCACGATATTTACATTTAACTGAACATATAGCCGCCTAGATAAAGCTTCCACATTTCATGTTCCTTTCCCTTTCGATGGTCGGTATCGAATACATAAAATTAAGAATGTGGTTTCATCGTGCTTTGTTTAACACTCTCGCTGTCGCCACGTACGTTCAGGTGTTTAGTGTATGAGGCCCAAACCATGCCAACGCTGAGCTTATTTAAGTTTCCGTAGAGGCTGCAGTATTGCAAAACTGAAAGGTAACTTGCACACCATTTATGTAGTTTCATTCCGCCATCAGGTTATTTCTGATAAGTTATGTCAATAAATAGATTCGGAATGTGCATCGATATCACAACTTGAATTTGACGATACTTTTTTTATTGTAACCAAATCTGATAATATCATTTTAAGGTCATTTTCTACTATTTTCTACTATTTGTGACATATGGCCACGCAACTTATACAATCATTCATAAATTCAGCGTACACAAATTTTAATTCAAGGTCAAGCCATTTTTAAAGACTGCCAACACTTAATCTTTCATTTACAGTGCATTGAAATGATTTACGAAAATACAGTTCACACTCTTCTTCTTGGAATGTGTATACTGTATGTAGTTGTAACTATAGATTGGAGCAAGCCTTTGAGCTTACATTCGCCGTAAATTTGCCGGATACTATATAACCAAGAACTGGATTCTTTATTAGATATAGTTTATTGGGCTGTGGTAGTGTAATAGATAGTGTATGCGACGTTCAAATGAGCATCAATTCGTTAGATATGTCCAATACCTTAACCACTGCTGTAGTTAAAAAATGTGGGTTGCCGATTGGCTTGATGATAAAATAGTTGCTTGTTGACTATCCGTCTGGCATTGTAAAATTGAAGTTAAAATGTTAGCTAGGAGAAGTTGGAGTAAAGTTAAATTGGTTACTTGAAGTGATTCTTTTTTAACCTTATAGCTTAATGTATAAGCGATGGATAAAACGGATCATGATTCTCTTGGAATTGTCTGTAGATCCTTTAACAAATGTTTTAAAAGAAAATAATAAACAAATATGGTATTAACTAATAATCTTTCCATTTTCATATCTGTGTGGTAGACAGGGCCAGCGCTCCCATAGGTATAGATGGTGCAGTGAAACCGGTCGCCAAAATTATGGGTGGCACAAATTCGTCAAACAACATAATTGACCTAATATTTGTTCTGTGTGCATCTCATTCTGCTAATTTAATACACACAGACGCAGTTCAACGTTTAGCAAAGGCTCTACATTTTTTAACACTGTTCAAAGTTTATATGTATTTTATGCTAATTAAAAAAATTTAAAGAGAAAGTGAAGACTAACTCTCAAGCTATTATGTGAGACTATAGATGGTAAAATTAGAAATATTACATTTGGTTAAACTTGAAAATTTTCGTTAAGTTAACTTATCAACTGAATAAACCATTTCAGTTTTAATTTCTTAAATTGTTCGTTAAGTTTTAGTAATCATTGAATCACGCTAAAATTAAATATAAAAAATGTTTCGTTAAGTTTTTCAATATTTAATTACAGTGTTAAGTTACAATGATACTTCCAATTGCCAATAAAACTTATCAGCTTTAGTTTAAATTTTGTATTTTTCATAACAACAGCTATTATATTTTAAGTGATGGAAACTTTACCAGCTCCAATAATACTTTGCTTCTAAACGGTAATTTTCCACATCTTTAACTAATTATACTTAAAATTTAAAAAGTGTTCATAATCTATTATTTTATTTTAAAAAACTTGGAAGATGCATTTTTATAATAGGTTTTGCTACATAATCGTTAATTTATTTGGGTGCAATTTAATAAATTTTTATAGGTCAGTTTTTGAATATAAGCAAAATAAAAAAATATTCGTTGGTTTGTTAAATTTGAAAAGCTTCGTCAAGTTAAGCTTCGTATTAAGTCCGTTTTGAACCGTTATTGGCTGTTTGATCTAAACAGAAAAAATTTAAAGATATTATATAACCCTGATATCGGTCGTGAATCTATAATTCTTAATTTCAATTTTTCTTTCTTAAATTAGGACTCCCGAGTAATAGAAGTTAGAGGTAAAAATCTTACAAATAATTGGCAACGCTATAAACTAAATTACTTGAAGTTTAAAATTGTTTCGATTAATAATTGTAATTTACCTTTAAAAACTTTTATTATTTCGTTAAATAATCGGTAATTTGTTTGTGTACAATTAAAACAAAAAATATCTGCTAAACATTATAGTCAAAATAGAAGAATATTTCAATGGTTCGTTAAATTGAACAAGTTTCATTAAGTTAATTTAATGGAATCATGTCTAAAAAAGAGAATATAATTTTTATGACGCTAATAATTGTTGAATGAACAATTGTTGAAGTATATGGATTAAATTGATAATTTTCGTTAAGTTATTGATGCGTTATATAGATGCATTGCAACCGTTAATTTAGCATTTATTTGATATATATGAAACTTTAGTAGAAACGACAAGGACTCATTGACGCAACTCAGCTGAAGTTTATGGCGATAAAATATTAAAATTAGAGTGTTTTTGCAAGATCCCGCTAAATATTTACAAAAACCTTTCAAATTGCATAACTGGATCTGTTAACATGCTACACTCGACCAAAATATTTTTTAATAATTTAAGAAGTGTTAAGGCTTTTAATTTTCTTCTGTTTTAGCACTTTGTACTAAATCAAGCAGATATGTTTAAAGTTGAAATTTATTTGGGAATTATTGATAATGTGCACAATCTGTTACAGCGGTTTGAACAAACTTCAAACCACAATGATATTTTTAAATGTGTTCAGTAAATTTCGTCGGTTCTTCCAACAATTTACGCAGTAATTGTTTAAAGTTGGAGAAAAACCTTACTTCTTTATTATGGAAAGTCTGGCATAAGTGGATTTAAATAATTTGATGCAAACATTTTAAATTTTATAGATTTTCCGAAATTGTCACCTATCAACTTATTGAATATCATATTTATATATATTATAAGCTCTACAAATTTTAATGACGTAACCAGTAACGGTATCAGTAATTCCGGATAACGGGGCTTTTCGAAATTAAATATTACTAAAACCATTTCAGAACTACTATTATAGCAAAATTATTCATAGATAATGTGAACAAATTTTGTGCAAAACATGAGTTTTTAAATTTTTTTTTATTTTTGAATATATTTTAAGTTTTAAATTTACAAATACAATCCTGAATTATGAGCCATAATAGTCACAATCAGTTATTTAATTTTCTAGTAAAATATTGTATGTTTTAAATTAGTTATGAGGGCTATGTTTCAGTGGGAAACTTCAAAACGCATAGAAAATTCCTCCTTTGATGTAATATAGGAACCGATTTTTGATTGGGGCGCCACTTTTACAAATTGCACCAGGTGAAAAATAGTCTATAGAGACGCCCCTGGTGGTAGAAGCTTCAAAGTGTCCGCTTAATTAATAGCTGTTAGCTCCAATGGTTCAAATACCCGTCATCTTCATTGAACACTTTAATTTCAATTTTTTTCAATTGACAGTACAGAAATATTACATAAGCTCTGAGATTTTTAGTTTGAGGTCGAAATGAATTGCTTTCATTTCTGCACAATTAATTAATTTAGCTCCTTCAGAAGCTAACGATTTCAATTGGTATTGATAACATCATCACAATTCTATAAATATTTGTCTATAAAAATTTATTATCGTATAGGCATCTTATTTCTAATAATTCTAATTCTAATAGTTGTCTATTTGCCTTACTGCTATTTTCTTTGACAAACATCTGAAGACGAGTAATCACATGATATATGATGCGCTTCGTTTTTAAATTTTTCAATTTTTGCCGTTATTTATTATGAAGCAGGTTAATTCAAAAACATCGACAAAAATGATTTTTATAACAGAACAATCAAAACACGATAAATAATAATTTCATGATGCATCTTTTGCACTATTTAAGTGTTTTTTCAAAAAGGTCGTATTTCCTCACTGAGCAAATTTTAAGAAACTGAAAAAATTTCCTTGACTTGAAACATTTATTTATTTTTTTATTATTAAAGTTAATTTTTATTTTCAAAACATTTAACTGTTTAGTTTGATAATAAGCCCTTTTGGTCAGTATTTTTAAAATTCAGCTTTTTTGCCTCAAACTGTTTGGAAAAAAGCTACTGAATTTTTGGGAATAACCTCTTTTGTACCAGAATAAAAGGAGTTATTATTTAACTTTCCTATTATTTAACTTTTGTATGCTTCATATTAAAGTATCGTTAAGATCGCTGTTAAGAGATCATCTTCTCGCTTAGTCTACTTTATTATTTCTAGGAACATATTCTGGATCAACAAATCATAGGATTACGGCTGAGTGCAACTCCATGCTTAATCTTAATGTCAGCTCTATGTTCTAACACATGATCGAAATAATTTAATTGAATTGCCAATTCATCATTCGTGGCTTAATATATCCTTTACCAACTCACAATTTTTTTAACAATGGTATAATTGCCAGTACTTCCACCTCATTCGAACTTTAAGTCGTAAACAAGGATCATCAAGTTTACTCTTCTGCAATAAAATTGTTCCAAATCCAAATTTCGAATTGTCTGTATAGAACTTGGTTTCGGATCCGGGTCTGAAAGCACTGGCTTCGTAGTTAATATTTTTTTTTTAATGCTTCAAAGCCTTATTTCTGTGTAATGGTCTATGCTGAAATTTAAGTTCTTTTTTAACAAATCCGATAACGGGCTTGCCATTACCAAGTAAATTGCTGCACATCTTCTAAAGTATCTTGTCAGTTAAAGGAGACTTTGTATATCCTTGATCGTTGTTGGTTGTACATCCAACATCAAATCTGACAATAGCTAGTGTATGTACCGTTAAAATACTGATGCTGTACATAAGTCATAAGCCAAACGACATAAGTCATAAGCCAAACGTATTAGAATTTATATATCTTGTTGGAATATTATATATATATATATATATATATATATATATATATATATATATATATATATATATATATATATATATATATATATATATATATATATATATATATATATATATATTACATAAACATTCTAACATTCTATATGACTTTGAGTGTCATAACTTTTTATCTATTTTATGGATTAACCAAATATAATATAATATTTATACATTTGAATTGGGAAATTGGAAAATATGAAAATTATATAAATATGTTACTATGTAATTTGGTTTTCAAATCAACCATATATCTATATATTGAATATGAAAAGTTCAAATTATTTATTCATCCGATTATTTAATTTGCAAGTGCAATTTAATTATTTAATTAAACATACAATATATTTATATATATTATATATATATATATATATATATATATATATATATATATATATATATATATATATATATATAATTATATATATATATATATATATATATATATATATATATATATATATATATATATATATAAATTATCGTTTAACAATTTGGTACACGTGTACTGTATGTATATATTCATATCAATTAAATTAAAATATACACTACCAGCAGTTGGTAACGCGCGACTATTACGCGCACACATCGAATACTATTTATGTAAATCGGGAAGCACTTAAATAAAAGTTTATTACAAAATTATTGTTTATAAATAAAATATTAAAAATCTTTAAGGTATAAAATAAAATAATACATAATATTTCAAATACAACCAGAACCACCCAACCTTATATTTATATTCGTATAAAATGAAATGTTTACCAAGAAATGTTGAGTACTTATATTATGCATACTCGTAGAACGTCATATTTTTTTTTTTTTTTTTTTTTTTGTATTCTAAATATTTTTATTCATGGTACTCAAAGAAAATTTAGAAAAGTTTTTATGTTTTTATGTTTTTCTTTGAAATTTTCCCAAGTTTTATATATTTTTTTTATTTTTTTGTTATTTTATGTTGATGTAACAAAAATATGAAATATAATTTTCATGTAATTTAAAATTATATGTAGGAGCTTTTATGTATTACATGTTACATAAATTTGTATTCAAAATTCTAAGCTAAAAACGGTTTGAATCTATAAGTGATTTAAAATTCATAATTAATTTTTTGCAATTTGTGTTGTTTGTTTATGTTTTGTTTACTGTTTGTTCAGTTATGTTAATTAAATGCATAAAGCAGAGAAAAATATTCTTTTTGAAACTTAATTTCTGGCTTACCACTCTTGGTTCTGTTACTTAGTAAATTTTATATATACTAATCCCATGAACAAAAAGTTGTGTCCAAACACAACTATGTTAACAAACAAAAGATTTGGCAGTATTAAAGATTTTTGTAGAAGTCCATAACTTACTTAATAAAGGCACTACTATTTGGTAAATTATCTCAATATGATAATGACAGCACATAATTTTAACAAATGTCATACCTAAATAATTCACCGAATCTGAATAATTAATTGCAATGCCATTGACCAAAACATTTATAAATATGTAAATCATCTGCAAAGAAAGATTCCAATCTTTGGGATACGCTACTATAAGTATTGCAAATAGCAGACACTTTCGATTCAAATTTAACGGACAGTGAAAGAAAAGATATAGGTATGTCAATATTTAGTGACTCGCAGGCATCGAAAACTTACAATTGTTATGTAGTTTTGTAATTAAAATTTTATGATCAATTTTGTATAATGCTTTGCAAATGCTTTGTAAAGCCAAGTAGTTCTTAACTAAAAATTTTACTTTTATCAATAGCCATTCTAATATCATCATTTATAACATAACATAAAGCAGCATTAAAAAGACTCAAGCATGTATAAAAGGCTATGCAAGAAGTAAGCTGATATAGTCTAAAAATCCATCGAACTTTTTTCTTTCCAATCGGAAAACTGATGACATTATTAGGATATTAAAGACATGCAACAAATAACAATCATTTAAAAGTATTTCATCAACACCAACATCGTCTGTTTTAATCGAATAAATTACGTCAGCTAGATTTACAAGATTCTGCATTTATGATGTTATTAATCATAAATGGTTCTGTCTCACTGTTACTGCTACTAGTAGCGAAGAATCTATTAAAATCATCTGATGAGAAAGAAATAGCCATTTTATGCTGGAGGTTGAGAGTAATCCAACCGATTGAAGATTTTTCTAAACGTGATGTATTCTTCCTCTTTGTATTCTAAGTTCATTCGTCGTGCGCTTCCATCGTCCAAAAATGATATTTTTGAAGTTATACATAGTGCAAATTTCTTTACTTAAGCACAACGGTTCCAAACAAAGGATATCTATTCAAATGTAAAGCTGGGGCTTTTCATTGCAACCATTATTTTATTTACATTGGATTTACGTTGTCTAATGTAAACAAATTATAAACAAATAATTAGAAGGTAGTCTTAAGGTTTAACGCATCTTATTATTTATTTGGTAGCCTTTACTTTTTTAACGCAACTTTAGCGATACTTTTTTAACGCAACAGTTTTTTTATGTCTCACATCTACTACCTTATTAATATTATTTTTAAGCATCGATTTTGATAAACATTTTAATTTTAAGATTAAAAAGTATCAACAATTTAAATGGGTTAAGTTCATTAAACTTATTTTATTACAAATAGGTTCCACACTTATTTTTATATTTTCCATCTGGTGAAATTACTGAAAGTTTTGGGCTTCTATTCGTTTTTGAACCACATTAGTCTGCAACAATAATTTACCAACAATAATAAAAATTGAAAATATTTTAATCAATAGTTAAAAAAAATTAAAACTTCCAAATTCAGTAATTAATATTCCCAATTAACATTCCCAAAGTTTAAACCAATTCATTTATAGCTATATTCTCAACTTATATGCTTGGATAAATTTTAAATGTAATTTTTAAAAGTGATAAATTAATTTGATTTATTTTAATAAAAATAGGTTCCACAAATATTTTCTTAGAATGTATTCGAAAAGAAGTAATTGTAGAACCTGACTTATTCAAAAAGTCCCTTGGCCCTAAATTAATTCTCCATATCAATAAAAGTTATTTATTTAATTAATATTAATGTGTGATTTTTTTTTATATTAAACGTGTTAGATAAAGAATTAAATTTAAGTATGGAATAAGTCTGAAATGATTCACTGGTCTGAAAACCACCATAGTTGCATTTCAGCTTCTTAAAACAATAATGTTGATTGCCAAATTTAAAACATGATTATTAATTGGTAGTTTGGTTCCACAAGCTGTAAATGTAACTCAACAACGTGATTTATTTGTAAAGTAAATATGAAAAAATTGCAAATGAAGCCTAACAAATTCCACAGTTTTATACAAACAAATATTCTTTGAAAACTAGAAAACAATTGTAAAACTTTTGCAAATTGTTAAGAATTTATCATTTTAGAGTCACATGTTAAGAACTTCAAACCAAGAGTATGGACTTCTTGATTTGAGGTTGATTTTGATAACTAGAACATCGATACCTTTGGAAACTTAACCAGAGCATTGATACAGTTAGAGTCGTCTATTTAAACGCTGGTACATTTTATTTTTTAGAAGAACAGTATCGTGGTATCCTTCTCAAATCAATGAAAAACTTACCCACTTTTCATAATCAATTTGGATGCGCGCTAAAAATATATCCTTCTAGATTTTGCAACTATAGTTACACATTCATAAATCGACCCACGAGTAAAAAAATAAAACCAGCCAGTGTTGCTATTTTTATGCAAATTGTTAATTGTTTTATATGTACAAACAGCCAACTAACGATAAAATTTCAAGAATTTCCATAAACAAAGTTGAAACCATTGAAAATAACGGTTACAAAGGAAACTAAAGTAAATTTTCACTCTAATACGAATAAAAGAGGAAAACACTTGTGTGCTTTAGATAACTATACATGTTACACATACAAAATTCCATTAGACATTTCTCTTAAGATTTCCCGTACTATTCCAATCTTCTCTGTTTCATTTTCATTTTAATTATAAAACTAAGTGATTTATGTGTATGTAACATTCGTCTAAGTGTGTGTATATAAGATGGAAAATATACAAGTAAACACCACCATTTCTTCACATATACATATATTCTTATCATTATTTCTGCTTTGATAACGTATACTAAATTTCTAACAGTTTTTCATGTTAACATGTAATACAATTAGGCGCTCTATACGAGTATATGAGTCTGAAGCATTATATATAGTGACTGAAAGACATATACATAAATTAAAATGAATAAATTTTGTGTCGAGAGATGATAATTTTCTTATCAACGTTTTCACATTTCGTTTTTCTTTCGTTTCTTTCCCAACCCCATTTTATAATATTTTTTAGTATGATTTTTCGTTGCGTGAACGAACGAGTAGCTTATAATTAGAAATTAGAAATTGTGTGTGTGTGTTTGCGATTTTAATGAGCTAAACATATTTTTGTATACGATTTATGACAATTCAACTGTATACACGTGTGCAACGAATATATTTCCGGCCTGTCAAAATAATTCTAACATAAAATCGACTTTCAATCCTTTTTCATTGTGTCTATTCAAAATCATCCATTTGTAAGACATTTAACGACTAACTTTTTTTTTTTTTTTTTGTTCATCACGTTCATTGAATATTCCTTAACGATATAGGTACCCTATACAAGGCTATCAATTATTTGTTGGTGAATTGCTTATAAATTAAGTGATCGCATCATTATTATACATAGTTAATGCGGAATACGTGAGTTTAAAATATAAATGATTTTCTTTTCGTGAGGTGAACCCTTGGAAGATTTAAATGTTTCTTTTAAAACGCTTTATTGATTTGTAGAAAACGATAAATACAGTGGTAACATGTTTTCAGGTCGTATTTTCTTGTTCTGCTGGCCAATTTTTAGTTTATTTCTTTATTTAAGCACTAAATTTTGGCTATTCTTTTGAAGGTCAATACTTTTTTAGTTTTAAATAGTTCCCTTGCTTTATTTTCAATATTATCTATTTTTGCATTGCTGGAATTTATTAAAAAAACATGCTAAGCTTTTTTATATTTAAACTAACTAAATTTCTGCAATTAAGGTAGATACATTTAAATTCGCTGTTCTTGAGGTACTATTTTTTAGATGTGACCAATTATGATTTTATAAATAAGTACCATAAGCTCCTTTTTGATTGTAATACTCCATAAAGAAAATTCTTTTTCTAGTGTTAGATTTTAACGCTATTTTTTACAAGATCTGGAGGTTTTACTCCATATCGGGTTTGGGTGATCTATACGAGAAAGAATATGAGCATTGAATAAAATTAAAAATGCGTTTTTTGGAAGTGATACCTGGTTTGGTGTATGGCAAATTTATATGGTAATATACGCTTCTTAACGACGTTCATTTGATATTCCCTTTTCCAACTTTTTCGAAACGTTTTGTGATAGCGGTTAGGACTGATATCTGGTTGAATATTGCTAATGTCGATCTTGCCTAATTTATGTATTGTTGTCACTTTTGCAATTTTAAAGCAGTAGCTTTAATAATTTTAACATTGAATTTGTCTTCGACTTCTGGTTCAGTAATAGGTTGATATTTCATTTCATGATCATAATAATAGGAACATTTTTCTAAAGTGGTATTTTCAAAAGATTTGGTATACAGTGAGCAATATTTATAAAGTATGTGTTAAACCACTCAGCCACTTCTATATCCTTTGTTTCAAGGATTCCACTGTTCACCACACAAAACTGATTCAATATTTGAGCATGTTTATTAAATTTTACCGTGATGTTCAATTCGCACGAGTTAGATTAACATTTTTAAATTTTATTTTTGTGGCTGTTTCTTTTATTATATCTCACAAACTTCACAACTAATTTGCTTAGATTTTTCGGCCGACTTATAATATAGGTGTTCATTTCGAATAAGTTTTAAAGATGGTTTCAAAATATTCTAAAAAAATAAAGAACTAATAGTTTGATTCCTAAAGCTAATAATAATAATAATCAAAATCATCATTACAATTTTACTAATTTAATATGATTACCAAATACATTATAGCAGCATTATACTTTTATAGCAATATTTATACTGATGACTGGAGCTTTTGATTAGTGTATCATTCATCCCGATCGGGCCACTTTTACGTGTTTTATTGATTTTTCTCCGATTTTCGCAAATTGGTAAAGGCTAACCAAAACCAAATTCTAATACTTTACGTCAACAGTTTGAGTCCTGGAAAACGCAAAAAACGGTCTTGTCCGGTAAAGTGTTGCTATAGAAACCGCATTAAATTGATCAACGCAATAACATTTATGCAGATTAAAGAACTCTTTTATACAAAAATATACGAATCTACACTAAAAATTAGGTAACAAGGAAACTTAAACATTAATGTTCAGATTAATAGTACAATTTTTATTGCCCTCAATAATTATTGGAGGATAATTACTGGTAGAAGAAGTGTTGTTATTTAAACTATTTTTATTAATAACTTCTTTGTTTTGCTAGAGGTTTTGCTGCTGCAATACATCGACAAAGGTTTCTTCGTTCAGTATCATCCTCAAAATTGTATTTTTGTTTTCCAAAGAGTCTTCTATGTATTTCTTAACCAAAGCCGAACTCTTCCAAGCTCCGTGTCTTTTTAGCATTGCTAAATCGGCACCAGCATTGGCCAAAAGCGTTGCAGAAGTTCTACGAAATGAATGGCCAGTATATTTGCCAGGATCTTGAAGACCCAAATCAGTGCAATTTGTTTCGGCGTTCGTCCAATTGTGTGTATTCCTACTCTTTGAACGGTCTACTTTAAATTTCTATTCCCAAAAATAGCATTCTATGGTTAACATGTTTTGGTCTCAATGACACGTATTTTCTGAATAACTCCAAAAATTTTATTCCGTCTACTTCGTTTATTATAGTGAAAGTTCTTCTTTGATATGTCTTAGTGCAGGGAATGATAATAACTAACTGCGTATGAGTTTCCAGGATTTCGTCTAGTGAAATATTATACAACTCTTCTCTTCTGCAACCACCAGCTATTCGAATCATAGCTATATTCTGTAAATAAAAAAAAATCGTATATTTTCTTGTTCTTGTTTTATTTAAATATTGTTCTTACTTTTGTCAGGAGTTATTTGTCAGTACGAGCTTCTTTCATAAATCTATAGATTTCTTCTCGGGTTAATGTTTTAGATTCGTAACCAACTGATTGTTTTTTCAAGAATGCTACCACTTTAGAAAAGCGAGATATGTCAAGATTTTCATTCACAATTAATGATGATTTAATCATCGAGTATTTCGGCCACAAAGAGAATGCACCTATTTTCTTAGACTAAAAACATTAATTCACAAACAAAATAATCAATATAACCATATGCATTCTTACCAAATCTAAAAAATGGGCCAGCATAACTTCTTCTGTAATTTTCGTCACTTTATTTTCTATTTTCCATTCGAAAAATTTCCAAATCGGTTGAAGGGTGGTTAAAATGTAAATAAACTCCTGTTCAGTTGAAGGGTGGTTAAAATGTAAATAAACTGTTTTTTGGCATGGTTTATCTGGAATTCTATAGAATTTTCAGATTTGAATCGTTTGAGCATCGGAAGTATTGAAAACGTTACGGTTGGATTTAGTGTTGAATGAACGCACGTTCCCATCGAATTATGTAACAATTTGGTTAGAAGTAGCAAAAACATCAAGTTTAAATTATTCAGTTAATTGTGAACATTGTCGTTTAATGCTAAGTCTATCTTAAAACTAACTATTTTATTACAATTTTGCTATATTACGAGAGGGATAATTGCGGAAGTTATATGGAAAACTACAATTATATTATTGTGTTATTATTATACAGTTATATTATTAAATTAGAGTTTTGTTATATTATTATATTATTGTTTTATTATATTATTATATAATAAAGGTTTTTGATTCCAGTTTTAAAAAATTGATGGCCTTAACTTCATGGCTAGCTAGAGTTTGCGTCCGAAGTCATCCTTTTTTATGGGTACGCCAACCCAACCGCCAATCCCTGATATTAATGGCTTCGTTCATCAACCCAAATTAACCAAACGTTTTCATAATTTATGAAAATATCTAGCTAACATTGCAGCAGTTGATATAATGCCGCAAATTTTTTTTTTTGTCTGATGTGTGGTCTGTACTATATGAACTTGCGAATTATGAAATTTCTGGATTTACATATTACATGTAAAGAGCAGGTGGAGTTGTTGTTTACTATAGTACTGACATTTTACAGATAAATTTTGAATTTATTTCACATCAGTTTTCGAATTTAGTTATCCATTTTCCGGTTTCATTTTCCGAATTTTTCTGTCTTTTTGTCGAAACTTAATATTATTCTATCGGAGATTAAACAATTTACAACGATTTACAATGAAGGCGTTTTCCAATTCCAACGTTGGGCGGTTTGATGCCAGTACTGGGTGCAATTTAAGAAATACACAGTATATTAGGCTTTAAAGGTTTACAACAACTAATTTGATTTGAAAATTTGTAGAAAACTTTGGCATAAGTTAACTTACTTTAAATTTATAGCAGTTTTATTAGGGAACCTAAAAAATTCTTCAACATACAGCAAAATTCTCTAAAGCTCATTAGACCCGTTTATTAAATGAAATTATAGTAAGTTCTAAATCCAACATAAATGTTGCATCAATATCTGAAAGGAGAACCACCGTTCGTTAAGCTCAGGGATTATATACAAAATATACGTAATTATTAAATTAAAATTGCACAATAAAAATATTAATTGTAGAACATAATGGGTAAATATATCAACTGTAGAAAAAAAAATATAAATTTTAGAACGTAATTTAGGCGAGTAAAATTCGATTGTATAGAACTGTGATTTAAATCAAATCCAGATGAAAAAAAAAAGTTAGACATGACCTTTATTTTAAAATAACTTTGCAAACAAATCGTAAAAAATTGAAATATTTGTGATCTAGCACACAGACGATGGAATGAGGTGAGGACACAATAGGCCTTCTTAATAACAAAGAAAAATTAATTAAAACAAAATTTTCCATTTCATTCCACTGCTATTGATTATTGATATTCCAATAGCTAACATTGTGCACGTATATGTATTGTGTTATTTCGATTCAATTGAGCAGAACTAAAATTCATTTAATTATCATTTAATTTCCATCGACACAACATCAACATTTTCTTTGGTTTCCAATTCGATATCTGTTTAATTGAGAATTTAACGAACGTGATGAGCTAAGACCTATACCCCCATCCACGATTTATCGTATATTCCACAAAATTAACAAGTAAAAAATCGAATAACTGACTTAAGGAAAATAAGAACTTGTTAAATCTATAATCAATAAACAACCAAATTACTGATAACAATTTCTCTTCCATGGGTATGTTTGTATCTACACATATACATGTACCATAAATCCATTGTACTGTATAAAAGGATTAAATTGAAGTATTTAGGAGGATTTTATTTCAGTTATTATATTATGGGCACAAAAAATGGAATTGGTACGTATCCACTCCACTCGCATATACCCAAGGATTATAAATAATTCAAACGAATCGACATGACACAAATTGGAGATAAAGTGTGTGAGCTATATATTCATCAACTTGCTGATTTGTTCAAATTTTAATTCAATCAAATTGCGTGTAAAATCTACATGATATGTTATAAGTAAAAGAATATGTATGTACACAATGTACGTATGCTGGAGGCATGACTAAGCATCAATATCTAAAGATAATTTTCTATGTACATATAGTCATTGAGACATTATATATAATGTGAATAATTTGGTGGCAGAATATGAATCTCTTAATCTGATGTAAATATGTATGGTCATGCTCAAAAAATGACATTATGTGCATGATTTGTTATTCTAATATATGTATTAAGTTATTATAATGTGTAATGTAAAACCATTAATATCATAATATCATAAATATTTTGTATCATTAACTAATGACTGCTTAACAGACTTTCTTACCAAAATACTAAATTTAACAGATTTCAGGATAGATTAAATTTCAAAAATATTTTATCCGATTTATGATTTTAATCATAATATTAATATATTCATAATATATTAACCAAGAATTTGTTATAGTTTGTCCAATTTAACATGCTGGTCTAAAATTGTCCAAACAGTTCATTAGCCTAAAGTCGCCATCGAGCTCAAGAAATGGGATTTAAAACAGTCCTTGCAAGTGTCTCTTTGAATGGAATGTGTGCGCCGATCCGACAACTATTTGTAAGTCGGTGCTTTTGGTAATGCTACCTAAATGTGCCCTGTAAAAAGTTCTAATTTTGGGACCACCGTGCTGCCTATATTGTAGCCTGTTTGATGTGTGAGCTGAGTAAATATAAAGAAAATAATCTTGTCTTAAACCAATAATAAAAGCGATAACTCTGATCAAGTGATAAAACAAAATGATGACGACTTCTCGAATAAATTCACAATCACAGTGAAATTGATCGGCATAAACTGATTGATGGTGGTGTAGACATCCGATTTTTTTTTGTCCAGTAAGTAGTCTATAAGACGAAAGAAATACGATTTGCTATAAAGGTTTTTATTGGTACATCTGGGTACATCAGAGGGCTACCCCAGTACGATAGTAGAGTTCGTCCTGCGAAACGTTTTCAAGTTTTGAATACCTAAGAAATGCCGAACTGTATAGATAATATAGTTTCATCAACAATATGGCGGCACATAATACGAGACGCGGCAGGCAAATCAGCTTGAGTGGAGCAGCCTTTGTTTTGGCTATTATTATTCGCATCGAAGGGACTTTATTTATTCCGTTTGCTTTTATATATTTGACGAATAAGTAAGCGTTTTCTCTATATTAGCAGGGAATGGTGGGATGTTTAAAAAATGCAATTTTAATGTTTTTGGATACGATAAAATTAAAACGAAGTCTCTCCTACTACAGCTTAATTTTTTCCGGCAGGGGATTGTCACATACGAGTTTATGAAACCAAAGCTGAAAGAGGATTTTTGTGACGACTGACCAAGGAGAAAGAAATCCTTTCGGATCGAAAATGCGGCCAACAGCAGATAACTCTTGCCCAACCCGATAGCAATGGTTTTATGGCGGACCAACTATTGATTTCATTATGAGGAATTAGAGACATGTTGCCCAATGCTAGATTATTTCATCATAAACCTTAAGTATAGTTTTTTTTAATTTCTGTGTTCTTTGGAACTGGTGCTCTAATGCGAAAAGTACTCATTGCCCTCATTTTTGGTGCTTTATCTAAAATAACGTATTCAAAAATTTATGCAGCAATTTCAAGAATATATCACCTCCAAGTATTATATCCAAGAAGCAAATAAGATTGATTAAAATTTTGATTAGCGAGTTTTAGAAGTTGAATATTTTTATGGTTAGTTAACTTCATTGTGATTGGAAAAAGATCATCAGTTAAATTTTTCATTATAAGTGCTCTAACGAATAAATGCACGGACTCTTTAGTTCGACTGGTGCTTATCAAATCTATAACGCACTTAATATTCAATCACCATTTTTCCGAAATCTTCTGGATTCTAGTGCTGCATCTAGCAATGCATGGCAATTTTCATAAGATCTCCCGGAGTCCTAATAACGCTGATCAAAGTAGTTGGTAGTAATGTCAAAAAATGGTTGGTAGCTCTGAGAATTTCATACTCAGAATGATACGAATTCACTATGCTGTCAGTGAACATAGCGTGAATTAAAGTAGAATCCTGATTTGATGAGCTATTTGGTTGAGAAATGTTAACTGAACTGGAAGATGAGTTTGACAAAGGTTTTGTCATTTTACCTATAGAGATGTCGTATGATGATTGATTGTCAACTACTCGCTGCAAAAGTTATGCTTGAGCTTTTGGATTTATTTAATCTGAACTGTCTTTATATTTTCAACTAAACAGGTCGACTTCCGGATAACGGGGACTTGATGTTACGTGGCTAATACTCCAATTTTTAAAAACAATTGAAACTATTCCGAATTAAATTGAGGTCCATTATATGAAATTAGTGTTTCTGGGATACTATATGACGAATAAAAATTGACTTTAATTGAAATTTAACTTATCTTGAATACCCCGAAGCTAATTATGCTATTTCGACATATTCTTGATAAATCAGGATTTAAAACGTCTTAGCCTTTATTGAAAAAATCTATTCCAACTTTTGAAAATTGCAAATACGGTAAGTTATGAAGCATCAGTGGCTTATATTCGGCCTATACACTTAATTTTTTGGTAATTTTGAACACTTGCCAATTCCCAAATGACTTTTTCATCTATGACAATAGTCTTATCTTAGATATTGAATTAATTAATTTTTGTTAATTAATTTTACAGCATTAATTGTATTTTCCAGCACTTGCTTGTCACAACGCCTTAAAATGATGCCACGTAAGCTTAGTCTGCCACTTTGCAAACTGGTAAACTGCCGTTTGAGGCATTCTGCACCAAGTTGAATGCCGATGATGCATCTAAAAATTCATCTAAAATCACAACAGAATTTCAAATACATAGTTCATAAGTTCTAAGTTAGTTTAGTACTAGGTTAGAACTTTTAACTCGTAACAATATTCGCTAAATATGGCCGACTTAATTGCTTTTACAATCTAAAAGAGACCTGTGAACGACACTGATTTATATTAATTTATGACAACAATTTAGTTTGAACTGCAATTTAATAACAAGCGTAGTTAAACAGTTTACTGCTGTTACTTTCAAGTATATTTGATTATAACACTTAATAAAGTGGTTAAAATTAAACTGTTTTATTGATTCCAATCGATTGGGTCTTGATACCAAGAGACCATTACGGCCCTCTCTCTCTATCTATTTCTATTTGGTTGTTTATTTTGAAAACTAAATGGCATTACACATTCATTTCATATCGTGAATGCCAAGTTAAGCGTTATTTAAAAATACTAACGACAATGTTAGTTAAGCTATTGATCATTATCGGTACAAAAGGGTTCGCTGATATATTAAAGTCCTAAATTATTATTCATAAGAAAGTAGCATAAAAAGTTTCCATTCTCAAAGGCAAAGTTTATTAAGTTCGTTCGTGGTTAAGCTAAATTTCATAACACAATTATTCCGGTATTAAAGCCATTGATCCAATTATGAAATAAAAATTTAAAAAAATTAAAATCTTTTGCACATAATACAAAATCATATATAATTCTGCCATATTCCACCACCAGAAATTATTCTGAATCACTTAATCTTATTAAATTGAATTTTCCCATCTTCATGGATTCGAGTTTTATGATGCTTTCATATCGCTTTGTGTTTTCTTATCACATTTATGTTTAATACATAATTTAACATGCCAACTCGTATATGTACACAGGATGAGATATTTAACCGAAAATCAATCCCCATCGTATGTATAAAACACCGCATGGATCGCACCATATACGAAGAAAGGGTCTGTAAAAAAGAGATATTTTATTATACGCATGCTGATCGAACGAAATCAATATGTGTACAGTGTATTTATGGTATATAGCAACTTAAATATTTTTTAACTTTGAACGAGTGTACATAACCAATATATCATAATTATGTGAGAATGTTTGTCTTCGTCGTATCGATAACAAATCTTTAGAATTGCTTTGATTTATCAAGAGACTAATTGAAAAATATTTTTGTTTACTCGTCATTTTCTCGTCAAAGCACAAAACTCACATGAACACACGTATAAAATATTCTTCACCACAGGGATATCATGTTTGTTTATTTTATACATATACATATATGCTCCACGTCCTTTGATCCAATCTTATATTGAATACTTTTATCCTAATGTTTGGCTATGGACGTAGGTGGAACATCAAGATGCAAATATCGATGGGGAATTTAATATTTGTTTTGTAAATGGGTTTGCAAACTATAATTTTAATTTTAATAACGTTTCTTAAGAATTTTTATATCAAATGTAATCCTCTGGAGAGATTCCTAAGTATCTCTGTACTGAATCTAAAACTGTAAAAGAAGACATTGTCTTTGCGGTAATGTTATAGTATCCACTACTACAGAAGGATTTAGTTCCTTTTATCAGAGCGTTCATTATCCTCCAATACCTTTATGAAACCGAGTTTAACAAGTCTTGACTATTACAGATGATTAGAATTTAAAAACCTAACCTGTAAACTATCTATAGTCACAGTAAAATAACGCATCTCAAACGATTAGTACATAATTAGTACAAAAATTGTATGTATGGAGTTAAGGTAACGATACGACATTTTAACTAGGACTTATTAGAGGATCAGTTATCTGATTTTCTGACCAAGTTTGCTTAAGGCTTTGATATGAAGAATGGCTGAAGAAATAATGGCTTTTATATAAAAATAATTTTTTTTCAGTTACGTGCTCTAACTGAAAAAAGTTTATTTTAAATAGGGATTTTTTTTAGTCTCATGCAGCAATGGTCAATAGTTTCTGGTAACTTGATGTTTATATCACAACGTTATTGTAGCTTTAAATCAGCAAACCGCCATTTTTTCTAACAATTAATCCAGCTCAAAAGTCTACGTAAAATATTGCAATTGATTAAAAGCTAAAATTGGCTTAATATTTAAAAATATTATGCGGACATCAAGAGCTTTTGATTAACATATCACTATCCTGATTTTTGTACATGAAAATTATTTATGAAAATGTTTTAATATTTCATTGCAATATTTATACTGATATCAAGAGCTTTAGGTTAACGTATCACTCATCAAAATCGAACCATTTTCTCGTGTTTTATTGCAAAATCTATAAATATTTCCATTTATCAAAATCCGACAAGGGGTTAGCCTTGCTTGATTTTTTTACATGAAAATTATTTATGAAAATGTTCTAATATTTCATTACAATATTTATGCTGATATCAAGAGCTTTTGATTAACGTATCACTCATCAATATCGGACCATTTGTTCGTGTTTAATTGCAAAATCTATGAATATTTACCATTTATCAAAATCCGGAAAGGTTAGCCTTTCCTGATTTTTGTACAAAAAAATGCTCCAATATTTCATTGCATTATTTATGCTGATATCAAGTTAACATATCACTCATCAAAATCGGACCATTTTCTCGTGTTTTATTGCAAAATCTATGAATATTTACCATTTATCAAAATCCGACAAGGGGTTAACCTTTCCTGATTTTGTTACATGAAAATGATTTATGAAAATGTTCTAATATTTCATTGCAATATTTATGCTGATGTCAAGAGCTTTTGATTAACGTATCACTCATCAAAATCGGTCCATTTTCTCGTGTTTTATTGCAAAATCTATGAATATTTACCATTTATCAAAATCTGACAAGGGGTTAACCTTTCCTGATTTTGTTACATGAAAATGATTTATGAAAATGTTCTAATATTTCATTGCAATATTTATGCTGATATCAAGAGCTTTTGATTAACGTATCTCTCATCAAAATTTTTTTTTTTTTTTTTAATTTTACTGCCAATGGCTTTATTTTCGAATCTTTCAGTTAAAGAAACTAACGAAAAGTACGCATATCTTACAAACTAATTTACATTTTTTAAGTCTTAACCTATGTTAATACTTATTATTAATGGGCTCAATTATTTAATTTATATAACAGTCTATATTATACACCAACTTTTTTTTATAATATATTCATTAAATCAAGTGGATCTGTTCTTTGTAGTCGTCTATACTTCGGCTGTTTTAAAATATCCCTAGCCAATTCATTAGGATGTGATTCTAGTTTCGAAAAATACTTCGTGCTGTACTCCCTGATGATCTCGTTCACAGTTTTAACACCAAGGTCTCTTTGTATGTTCGCATTTCGAATATACCAAGGAGCATTTGTGATATTCCTTAGTATTTTGGATTGAGATCTTTGCAGAATATCCTTATTTGATGCACTAGTAGAACCCCACAGTTGAATGCCATATGTCCAAATTGGCATAATAATTGATTTATATAGGAGAACTTTATTTTCTAGAGATAATTTTGAATTTCTGCCTATTAGCCAATACATTTTGGAGAATGTTATCTTTATTTGATGGCGCTTCGTTTCTATATGCTCTTTCCATGTCAGCCTCCTATCTAGATGTAAACCTAAGTATTTAACTTTAGTTCGCTGCGGTATAATGACACCATTTAATTCCACCGTAGGACAGTTGCACTTGTTCAGCGTAAATGTAACGTGGGTTGATTTTTCTTCATTTACTTTTATTCGCCATGTACGTAGCCAATCTTCAATTTTGCATAAATGGTTTTGCAATTTCCTAGAGGCCGTTTCAGGATCTTTGTTTGATACCAAAATAGCCGTATCATCAGCGAATGTTGATATCAATACTTGGTTTGTAGTTGGCAAATCGGCTGTATACAGTAAGTATAGGACAGGTCCGAGAACGCTGCCTTGAGGAACTCCTGCGCGTATGGGTTTTAAAGTAGTGACTGCATCATTGTACTTAACTAGGTATTGCCTTTGGAGCAAGTAGTTTTCTAGAATTAGGTGTAAATTTTTTGGTAACATCTCTTTTATTTTATAAATAAGGCCATCGTGCCAGACTTTATCAAACGCCTGGGCAACATCCAAAAAAATAGCAGAGCAATATTTTTTCTCCTCGAAGGTAGCTTTGATCGCATTTACAATTCTATGTACTTGTTCTATGGTGCCATGTTGATTCCGGAATCCAAATTGATGGTTTGGTATAATCTGTTTTTCTTCTAAAACTGATTTTAGTTTTGTAAGTAACATTTTTTCAAACAGCTTTGAAATTGTGGGTAGCATACTAATTGGCCGGTATGACGAGATATGAGTTTCTTGTTTTCCAGGCTTGTGTATCATTGTGATCTGAGAAATCTTCCATTCTTGAGGAATATAACAAATTCGCAGGATTGCATTAAATATGTATGTTATTAGTTTTATACATATGTCTGGTAACTCTCTTAACATTTTTCCAGTTATAAGATCATACCCTGGTGCTTTTTTGTAGTTAATGCAATTGTTAATGGTGCTCTTGACCCCCTTCCACTTAAACTTTATCGGTTTATTGGTGGAATCATTTTCATTTTGTTCTGGTAGCCTGAAATTATTCATTGGATCATGTGGAGAGAACACTTTCTCCAAATGGGACGCAAAAGTATTGGCTTTTTCTACATCGCTTCTTGCCCAATCCCCATTTGGTAATCTTATGGGTGAATTTAGGTTTGCCGGCCTCTTTAAATGTTTCGTTGCCTTCCACAATGAATATTCTGTTTTATTTGTTGCGGACAGCTCACTTAAATAATTCTGTGTCTGTTTGTTGTTTTCCTCTTTTAAGGCGAATTTTAGAGTCTTTATTGCACGGTTTAATTTCCATTTTAATATCGGTGATCTTATTTGTTGCCACTGCCGACGTATGTTTCGTTTATCCCGAATGAGTTCCTGGATATTAAATGAAATTTTATTAAGTTTTTCGGAATTTTTCATAATAGGCGTGGTCTTCTCTGCGGCTAATTTCATTATATCTTTTAGATGTTCAGCTGCTACATCAATATCTGCTTGGGTGTGAAGTGGGATGTCCAGTCGACAATTTTTTTCTACTAATCTTTTATATTGATTCCAATTGGTCCGTGTGTTCGTTAGACGTTTGGGTGCTTCCGACTCTAAGGCATCGGTGCTAACTGTTACTATTATAGGTGAGTGGTCAGAAGACAGATCACAGCAATCTGTGGCTTTTGCATTTGAGCGTGCTATGCCTTTAGTTATACAGAAGTCCAATAAGTCAGGAATCTTTTTTCTATCCGTGGGCCAGTATGTTGGATGTCCAGCTGATAAATAATCCAAACTTTGTTCTTCCATGGCCTCATATAGCTGTTTGCCTTTCGGCGATGTTAGTCTTGAACCCCAGTGAACATGTTTACAGTTGTAATCGCCTCCCGCAAGAAATTTTTTACCCAGCTGTTTGAAATAATTCACGAACTGCTCTTTTTTTATGGCATGTTTTGGTGGACAGTATACTGCGGATATTATAAATTTTCCCGACCACTCTTCTAAACAAATACTGGTCGATTGGATATGTTGTTCCTCATATTTTGTATGTTCGTGGTGTTTTAATCGCCTCTTGATTAATATTGCTGTACCACCATGCGCCTTACCATCTGGATGCTTAGTATCATATACTGAGTACTCGTTAATTTTAAAATAGTTTTTTTTAGTGAAACGTGTTTCTGATATTAACATTATGTCAATATTGTGCTCAATGAGAAATGCTTGAACTTCTGCTCTGTGTTGTGCTAAGCCGTTTGCATTCCAAACTGCTATTTTTAGAACGGTCATGTTTATTTTTTAACAACTATCTGCATTAACACGTTCATATTTTGCATCATCAAGTCCATCGTTCTCTCCATCATCGTCATGAAGCTTTGCATCATGTCTGTTAGCTTGTTTAAGGCTGTGGTAACATTTCCTTCCTGAGTTACTTGAGCTTTTGGAGCGTTGCCTTTAAGAATACTGGCGTACGAAACACCTTGATGCATGCTGCTGTTAACGGTTGCGTTATGGGTTATATTTGGAAAGTTGGTGAATGAAACTTCTGGTCGTACTTCAGGTTTAACTGCTGGATGTAAATTAAGCATGCGTTGCTCTGCTCGTTGTTTTGGGTTAATTCTTCGTTTTAATTCCATATAAATGGGACAACCTCTATAGTTTGCAGTATGATTGCCATTACAGTTGCTGCATCGTAATACGGAGGCATCAGTTTTCCTTTTATTGCACTGTTTTGAATTATGAAGTTCGCCACAGATAACACAAACGTCATTTAGTGTGCAATATGCTTTTGAGTGCCCGTATTCTTGGCACTTGATACATTGTATTGGCCCAATTCTTTTCTTAGGTTCCTCCACGGTTACCCTTCTGTGCATTAAATATTTTATGTTATAAATTGAATGTTTGCCTTTCATAGGTTTATTGTCTGGCTCTAATTCCAGGCGAAATAGTGGTTGTGGTATCTTCTCCCGGTTAATAATATTTGTAATCGATTTTGCATTAAAACCTTCGGCAGTGAGAGCATCATGTATTTCGTTTGGTTCTACAAAGCTCTCTATTCCTTTAATAATAACGACCAAACCTTTTTGGCTCTTTAGTTGGTAAGTGTAGTAACGTTTACCAACCTGGTCAAAATATTTTATTAATGCACGGTACGCGTCTATGTTAATTGGTTGTATCTTGGTTTCTTTGATATTACCTCTTTTAAGAGCAGAAATATAATATTTTCCCTCTGTTAAGGTGTCAATAGCTTTTACAAGCTCTTTATTTGATTCTTCTCTCAAATAAATGGGCGGCGGTTTTTCAATTTTAGGTTTGTCCGCAGATGTGGTATCTTCGATACACTCTGTTTCTACCAGGCTAGAGAAACGATTGCTATGAGCAAGTTCAACACTAGCGAGCCTTGTATATTTGTTGATGCTAGTGTTTAGCGCAGCTCTTGGGCTTCTCTTTCCTTTCGGCTGCACTGTAATATACCGGTCGATACCCCGTTGTACTAACTGTGTAGAACACTGACCTACATCATTATTAGTATTATTGTTTTTTAACAACACGGCACTTTTTATTTTATTTTTATTCATTGCACTTTTGTCATTGTCATCACAAAAATTTTTATTTTGAAGCAAACAATTTGATACCAAATTGCTTTCTACTTCGTTTGCACTTTTTTTTGGACTATGTTGCACACCTTTAAATGTTCTGGTTGACGTTGTGGCGATTGATGATAAATCACCTACAGACGTTGACCTTTGTGAACTTAGTCCAGTTTTATCTACCACACTTGGCGACTTGAAGACCATGGTATTACATTATATTACGAGAATTAAATAATAAAACTATACTTATATATAACTATATATATTTTTTTTTTAAAGTTTCTGCTTATTAAGCTAAAAACACAGAAAAATTTATTAATTTATATTCACTTAATATTTTGATGTTTATTCGCTGCCATAGCACAATTGCGACTCTCATCAAAATGGGGCCATTTTTCGTGTTTAATTGCAAAATCTTGAATATTTACCATTTATCAAAATCCGGCAAGGGATTAGCCTTTCCTGATTTTTGTACATGAAAATGTTGTAATATTTCATTGCAATATTTATGCTGATGCCAAGTGCTTTTAATTAACGTATCACTCATCAAAATCGGACCATTTTTCGTGTTTAATTTCAAAATCTATGAATATTTACCATTTATCAAAATCAGCCAAGGGGTTAGCCTTCTTGATTTTAAATAAGGTGACAGAAAAAAGTTTGCAAAGAGGTTAGCCTTTGCAAATTTACAAATTTGTTTGTTTATTTAATAGAACACGTAATAGAGGCACAATTGTGACGAATGATACCTTAATTAAAAGCTCTGATCATTGGTAAAAATGCTGCTTTAAAATAATCTTAATAATATTTAGCTTTCCATCCAATGCAGTGGTTAAAACTGCACTATTTAGATTGTTAGATACCGGTTTCAAATCATAATTTTATAACTGGGAATTTTAATTACTTGATTTGGTTCGGTGAATAACAGACAAAAATTAAACGATAGTCGTGCAACCTCGATTTAGCAGTGAATAGTGGGAAGCACGAATTTAAATAGCTTATACCAAGGAAAAGTTGTTGAAAAAATTAAAAATTATTGGAGTTAGAATACACCCATGAGCAATTACAGTGAAATATTAGCTAATAAACTTGTTTTGTTATTCTGATTAGATTGCATCTATGGGTTTACTGGTATTTTGTCATTCAATTATAAAAAATGTCGTAATTAAAGTTCTGGAACCATGATCTTAGCAATTACAATTAAAAAAGGAAAAGTTGTTTTCAAAAAAATGCCATGCCTTCCCTTTATCCATATCGAACTCGTATACATCAACTTTAATAAAAATTGCCTTTTTATTTATTTATGTACTCCCGTACTAAAAACGAAAACATCCTAACCTTATTATGTATTTCAGGGTACGATATTTGGTAATTTAGTTAATAAAGGCGAAGATAAAAAAAAATTCGTTGAAAATATATTTTGATGTCGATAACCGAAACAGATATTTCTATATTACCTTTAGATGTAGTCGACACATTTCGAACGAAATCGTATACTTTTCTCGACCTAATGATATTTATACAACGAACATTCGACATAATATATGGATGGGTTGTTAGAATATGTTCAATGCCCAATTAAATCGACACGCATGTTATGTGCGGTGAACATTGATTAAATAAAGCATATCAAATATTAAGATTTCATTTAATAATTTAATGGGTTTGATTTTGTTTCGAGGTTATGTACAACATGTTGTATGAGGAAGATACTGTACCGCATTTTATCGAATTATTTTTTTACAAAACAATACGGGAAATTATGTAGTTTGGGCTATATATAATCGATTTTGATGAGTCATTTCTATAGCCCGTACCGTATATCAACAATCTGGCCAGAATCGTTTATTGCAAAGAACTAAAGGTAAGCACGGTCATCCATTAAATTTTGAAGTTTTATAAAATTATCTAATGTGCGAATGATATCCTTACATCTACACTACAGAAAAATATAGCCGGTAAAGAATTGCAGGACTTTAGTCAGAATGGAGATCTTCCTTTGACAAGCAGTAATTTTAAATTACATCATTTATTTATTAAGTGGTGATATAGTTATTGTTGTATTGTAAAATCACTGACAGTTTTAGAAAAACACTTTTTTGATTCATCCGCGGCAAATGGTTAGTACATATATGACTCTAAAATTCTATAAGAGTTAATACAAATAAAAAATGTCTACATAAATTACTTTAGTCATTCGATAAATAATTGATTTGAAAACAAAAAGACTTATATTCGGCACGGAAATATACTCCGACCAGTTGTTTGACTGATAAAAATGTAAATTATACAAACATTAAAAATTGAGAAATTCAAATTAGAAAACACAAGATTTGAAATCTCTCCCCAAATAAATTACAGGGTTGAAGAAAATGCCTGAAATTGAACTGTTTTTTATATTATTTGTTAACTAAGCTATACTCAGCTGGGATGCAAGAAGCTGAAAGACTATAATGTTAACGGAAACGACAGATAACTTTATAAGGTTCTTTGTACGGAGCTGTTAGGCCCGTTCGTACTCAGTCGAAATGAACAAATGGGTACTCGCAACTTTCGAAGGACCTAAGTATAAAAATAGTCGGATTGTTTGGCTTGCGAATTTCAACAGGAATTATATTACGCATTGTTGTGCGAAGCCTTTCTACTTTGTCACGTGAAATGGAATTATATCTTTTGAACTGGTGGTCTCAACAAATTATCATGGTAGTCTGAGGGCTTGACTATATACTAGTTTAGCTGGTGAGCATTTTATTTAATTCTTTATTGTTGCTTGTATTTGCTAAAGCCCTCCCAACTCTTTCGCGATTAACGTGACGTCCTACTTTACGCCATCAATAGCCAAATCGAGGAAGCACGAATACAGAGGTTCTGGCATGGACGATGGTACTGGCATGAACGATGGTACAACCCATGGATTTTGCACTCCAACAGGGGATCATAGGTGTATTCATCGTCATCACCGATTGTAATCAAAAGATGAAAAGCCCATTTTCAACCGTCCTCGGAAGAATTCGAACCCGGTAAATCCCGGCCGAAACATCGCAGCTTTACCACTGTGCCAATTGTTCGGTGAACAGAAGTCGTTATGGCATAAAGTTTAACAGCATTCACAAGTATCCACATAGACGCCAATCAACGTTGTCTTTCTTCTTTCAAATGAAGAGGAGATAATACCGCAATAAAGATGATGATCGACAAATGCGTAGTTAGCTCATATGCTCAAATTCTGTAAGCGTCGTTTTGTTTTTCGACTTTCTGTGAATATATAATTGACCACGTTATGCGGTACTTGCATAGACTGCGGTTTCAAATAGAGATGGAAACATCTTCAAGAGCAAATCGTAATAATTTTTCGCAGAGAGATAGGTTGGTGTAGACGTTTTGACTTTTCATTACAGACGTTTTGACTTTTCATTACATTGACAGCAAGTTTCGTCTTGTGGAACCTAAAATACATCTTTCACGAAAGTTGCCGAGGAGGCCGAATTTTGATAAGAAGTCAGTCCTGCTTGTCCACTAATGCTACTATGTAAAGTTATGTAGAAATTTTCGCCGTGGACCAATGTTAACGGTCAATAATTTTGTTCCGTAAGTTTTGATTACTAAATCGTTAGTGGCCGAGAGAATCAGGTCAGGATTTATGTGTGACGCGTTGTTACGAAAATTTGGCACGGGAAAGACCAAAATATCAGCACCTGCATCTCCGAGAAACTATAGTTTATTATTTGCGTCTGTTGGAAAAATCGCCGATTAAGCTGTATCCCATTACTAGCAACACTCGCTATTGGATTTAGTCTTTTTTTTAATATTTTTAAGTTCGGGTTTGTTGTTGGACGTGTTATGAAAAGTGCAAAATGTTATGAAAATGACAATATCCGTTATTATTGAAACGACGTCTGCTACCACTTCTTAGTCTCTTTAGACTACTTGTTCGGTAATAGCCCGAAGCTGGGGAACGGTTGTCATTTAATGACTTAATCGTTTCCACGGCTTCTGCTAATTCTGAAACGCGGGATGCCGAAGGTTCTTAAAAACAGCAGTAGTCACATTGGGTGATTTGATTTCGTATACTTTGTCAGCTACTGGTAAAATCTTCTTTTTTGTCTCTCATTGCAGTAAGTGTATATTAATACCCTGTGGAAGCTTACGAAACCACAAAGAGTTTACTGTAGAACGCTTCACTCATTGCAAAATACCTCACTGGATTTTGAATTCCGCCCTTTCTAATACATTTTCGATGCGTCATTCTATAGAAAAGGGTGGCGGGCTGTTAAAACGGGTTTCAATTAAGCTTATTTTTCTATTTTTCGGATGTTGATCTGTAGCCCCATTACAGATTCACAAAGATCTGTTGGTTATGCTAGAACCTCTGCTTGAACGAACCAAACAGTAGGATTGCGCCAGACAGGAAGTAATTTGGTTTTCCCATTTTTTCTTCTTCATTCTCACTCATTGATACTCCACATAAACCATCTAAAAAAATTCAAAAGATGAGCTGAGACTTCACAAATTGTTTTGAAAATTAAAATAGTGTCTATTAGCGTTTTGTTTGCATCCGTGTTTTCAAATTTGTCCGCTAATACCAGAGAATACCAATGATTTAGAAGGACCAGAATGTGTTTTGTTCGATGAAGCTGGTATTGAACTTAACAAGTCTACATCCAAACTATAGTAAACTTCATCGCATCTTCCAACTATCACCAATTGTGTTTCGCCATATTCGTTATCATATTGATAAAACAATGGATTTAATTTCCAGAGGGATGATAAAATCTTACACTCTCTGGTAACGAAGATTTGACGTACACCAAATCAATAAATTGTCAATATCCGCTTGTAGTTTCACGGCATCGCTTAGCGTTTCTATAGTTTGGCATATTTTTAGATAGTCAGCAAAAATTGATTCAAATGTTGTAGGAGTCTTTAGTGATCGCGTCGATGAAAATTTAAAAAAAATTCAAGGGCCAACATAGCAACCTTTTGGAATACCCGATATAGGATGAATTGTCTTGGGCCTGCTCTTTTAAATTTCAATGCATTGGATGCGGTCGCTTTAGTATGACTTAAACCATACTACAAATTTATTTGAGAGTCAAACGTTGCAGCAAAGTCAATGTACACCACATCTACTTGTGACTTTCTATAACTTTAATTGTGTTGCTGGTGAATTCAATGAGGTTTGTAAATATTATGTTTGATCTTTTTGGCATGAACCCATGTTGGTACGGCAAAACATGTTAAGAAACCACTTTACTTGCATTTTACAAGTTCAAATGATTTGGGTACTGATAAAATCGATGTTATACCTCTATAACATTATACATCACTTATATATATAGCCCCAGTTTTAAACAATAGCGTTATTCTGATTATTCAAGTTTTGAGGGAATTCTAGTATTTGCAGTAATGTCGCAATTTGATTTTTGCAACAACTTATCAATTTCCCCTAAAATGAATTAGACTGTAAAATCTACCTGACAGCACTATGACCTTTATCATAACATAATATTTACGCAGTATTTTTGATATCTCAAAAACATAAATTGTTCAGCATATTATTGCGACAAGAGGTAACAAAATTGACATTCAAAAGAAATTTATTTTTAGTATGTCACCTCATTCTTATTGCTAATGTATGACATATATGACGTCAATTAAGTCTGAGAAACTCAATACTAATGAAAAATTATTTTCTTTTATTTTTACAGGATGGAACATTTTCAGTTTCTGATTTTTCAGAGGCATTTCAAGAAAATGATGTACAACGTGTGCTACGTGCATATCCTGATACAATTACAATGGATATACATTGTGAATCAGTTGGTTTATGGTCTGCATTGCCCGATAAAAATTTTGCAAAAAGTTGTCGGATTAGGATAAATCCTAATGATGTACTAAATTCCGGAAGTGATAAAATTAATTCGTTTATAGGTAAATTTGATTGTTAGATAGACATAATATCCACTAACTAATGTTATTTTTTAATAATTCTAGATTATGTGGGCCCAATGATAATGCCAGCCAGCCTAACCGAACTATTGGAAAGTTCTGATGTAGTCGGTAATATAAGATTTAGTCATCCAACACTATATGTCTTCCCCGGTGGACAAGGTGATGCCGCCCTATTCGGTATTAATGGTTTTAATATGCTAGTCGATGGTGGATTTGGCCGGAAGGCATGTTTCTGGGATTTCACCCGGCACTTGGATCGTTTAGATGCGGTTTTAATGACGCGTATCAATAATTGCAACATTGATGGATTAGGTGCAGTGGTCGAACGCAAAAGGGGTGCCCATGTTTATCCCCAAATTGGGCACTTCTTTTGTAATATTCCCGAGCGCAAAGGTTCATTAAGTCCAGATGGTGGAAAAGATAATAAAGATCCGCTGTTAATTGATTTGTTCGAGAAGGGCTCACATTTGGTAAATAATTTGCGTGCTCAAAATTTAGCACCACAAACATGCTATCAAGATTCTGAACCAATAAATCTATACCATAAAGTTGGTCATGGCACTCTCGACATGTATGTACTTAGTCCATCACGAGATGCTAAAGATGTTAAAGAGTTCCTTCAAAAATGGAACTCAAACGATTCAAAGCTGTTCCAGCCCAAAGATACCAAAGAGTTTATGTTTCCTATTCAAAATTTAATTTCAATTTGTGCACTTCTCGTTTGGCTGCCAGCCAATCCTGATGATTCAATTACACGAATTTTATTCCCGGGCAGCACACCTGATTATAAAATTATCGAAGGACTAGAGAAAATCAAACATTTAGAATTCATGAAAAATCCGGTGTGCACAACAAAATCTATTGCCCCAAGCATATCATCATCCACACTTTCGAAGAAATCGATTAAATCTGTAACAGGAGGTGACAAAGCAGCCGATTTGATTATTCCGCAAAGACCAATGAAAACAGTCGAACGAGATAATAAGACGCTTGATAATAAATTGAAAGATGATGTGGCTGAGAAAAAAAAAGTGGTAACGAAACAAAAGCCTTCCGAACCTATTAAAAAGGTAGAAAAAATAGATAATAAAGTGACTGAAAGTGAAAAAATTGAAGAACCCATTAAGAGAGTAGTCAAAGACAAAGAACCTGAAGAGAAGGAAGATAAAGAAAAAACAATTGATGAGAGTGAAGCAAAGACTGAAATCGAAACCAAAGATGAGGAAGAAAAAGACAGTGGCAAAGAAAAACTTGTTGGACCAGACATTAAAGAAGATTTAACTAAAGAGGGTTCTGTTGATAAAGATGAAACTGATGTAATAAAACCTACAACATCACAATCCGCTGCTGGGGTACCAGCACCAGGTAAAACTAAACCTACTTCAGAACCAAAATCGGCTAAGAAATCCGATTCCAAACCTATTAAATCACGAATTGATACCAGACCACC
Source organism: Tipula confusa (assembly GCA_963556175.1). Classification (NCBI taxonomy): domain Eukaryota; kingdom Metazoa; phylum Arthropoda; class Insecta; order Diptera; family Tipulidae; genus Tipula; species Tipula confusa. Next base: position 196,305,335 of record OY744476.1, on the reverse strand, counting down.
CCGATCGATGGCGGCCCAACGCCAGACAACCAAAAAAGAAGAAAAGAAAGAAATTGCTAAAGCATCGCCAACCACGACACCAAAGAAAACTGCACCGCAACCAAAAGAAACCAAAGAAATTAAATCCAAAGTTGCATCACGATTTTTACGTTCGAGTCCTAGTTCAACGCCAGCCAAAAGTGCTAAGGATGCCAATAATCGTAAAGTGTTGGAGTCGAAACAAAGAATAGCCGCAGCCAAAAAAGAAACAACACCTAAACCAGCTGAAAAGAAAGAACCCACTGCGAAACCTGAACGTAAACCAATTTCTCGACGTGCTAAAGCCGAATCACCATCACGTCGACCACAGGGTAGCCCAGTAAAAAGTGCACGTCCAGCTCGCACAAAAGCCGAAAAAGATAAAGGTAAATTAGAAAAAGGCGGTACAACGGATTCAAGTTTGGTTTCAACCCCAAGTGCTGATGACGCTGCCATTGTTAAAAAGGTGATAGTACCAACACTCAAAACAAAATCTCCAACTGAATCTACGACTGATGCGCCTGCCATTGTTGATGATTCCAAAGAAGAGCAAGAGTGTATCCGTGAAATTGAGGCTGTATTTTCGCGTGATCAAGGCAAGGTAGTCAAAACCGATGTGATAACCGATCGGCGTGAAGTTGTTGAAACCTCGAAACAGGACTCAACCACTGAAGTTGAGGAGGATGAAGAATATTTGATAATCGAGAAGGAAGAAGTTGAACAGTATACAGAAGATTCGATAAACGAGCAAGAAAGTCTCACCAAAGAAGAAGAGATTCAAAAGCATCAACGTGACTCTGAAGAGTCAGAAAAGAAACGTAAATCAAGTGTGGAAGAAGCACAAGATGAAAACCCATTAGTCAAAGAAAAAGCAAAAGTTGTTGAAATAATTGAAGGTGTCGATGCTGACAAGGATGTAATTAGTGAGAAAAAAGATAATGAACCAGAGGATGATGATATGCAGCCCGATTCGATCGAGGAAGATAAAATTCCCAATAAGGAACAAATTAAAGAAGAAGTTCAAGAAATTATAACTTCGGCTAAGGAGATTGCTAAAACAAGAACCGAGTCGCGTGATGAAATTGCAATTAAAACTGAAGAATTTTCGACCCCAAGCATTGATGAAAAAATAAGCAGTAATAAACGAACATCCGAAGAGACTAACGATGATAAGGGTGACGAGCAAATTATTGAACGACAACAACAGGTAGAACAAAGTCAACCAGATGAAAAGTTCTCGGCCACTGCTGAATCAGGAGCTACCACTGCCCCAACACTACCGGAAGACGAGCGAATACCACTCGACGAAATTAAAGAAGTTTTAGATGTTGTCGAAGAAAAGTATGTCAAAGAGGAAACTAAAGAAAGGGAATCTCCAATGGAAGCGGTTCAAATTAAAAAACAAGGTGCACATCAACAGTACAGTATGCCACCGCCTCCTACATACGAACCATTAGAACGACAACAAATCCCCACACAAATTAAATTTGATATGCAACAAAGCCATCTACGCGATATCGTTAAGACACCCGATGAGGTAGCTGATTTACCCGTGCACGAAGAAGTAGATTACGTCGTTGGTTACGATGACTATCATCATCCACCAACCACAGCGGCACCAAGTGTTCCAAGTACAGGAAAAATTATTGATAAGAAGACTGATTATGATCATGACAAAAAGACTGAAAAAGAAATATTGAGGGATGTTGAGGATATTATTATACCTGCAGAAAATTTTGCAAAGAAATCACAACCGGTCAAATCAGCCGAAATCGTTCCTCGGTTTAGTGAGTGTAAAGATCAAAAAGAATTAGCCGAAAAAGTTGCAGAATTTGATAAAATCATACCAACGAAAGTGGAAATCCTTCCAGTTCATGAGGAAGCAACATCTGTGTTTACAGCTTTAAAAGATGAAATGACCGACAGCATTGCTACGGCTATTGATCTAACGAAGGAAAAAATCCAAGATAAAATTGAAAATATAACGACAGCCAAAACAGTAAAAGAGGAAATTGTTGACGAAATCTCAAAAACAGTTGATGCAACAGAAAAAGTCAAAACTGACTTAGAGAAGAATATTGAAACAACTGTAAATGATATCATTGAAGATATGGCGAAAACGACTGAAGCTGTGATCGAAAATGATGAACAATTAGTTGGCCATAACGTAAAAGAAACAAAAGACATCGTTAAAAGTACAGTTAGCGTTAACGAAAAGTTAGTTGAAGAAGCACGAGTAGATGAAGCCACTATTAACGCAGATTTAGCTCCTACAGTTGAAAAAACAAAGGACACTATCGAGGTAGTCAAAGATAATATCTCTAACATCACAAAAGATATTAAAGAATATGTAGCTTCTAAAGAAGATAATATTGAGTCGGCGAAAGAAGAGATCTTAAACATAACAAAAGACGTCCAAGAAGCCATTGTTGCTAAGGAAAAACATATAAGTGACGATATTAAAAGCGTCATTGTTGACGCTAAAGATAAACTTATCGATGAAATCAATGAAGTTGAAGATGAGGTTAAACAAAAAGTCGGTTCAGTTGAAGAAACAGTAGTCGAAATTAAAAAGGACATCGTAGGAGAGCTACATGACGTAAAAGATGAAACTAAGGAAAAACTAGATGAAGCATCTGAGAAAACTAAGGACACCAAAGATAATATTATTGGAGATATTAAAGGTACAAAGGAAAAAGTAGGAGCAAAGATAAATGTTAATTCGGATTCCATCCTAGAAGATGCATCGAAAATGGTGAACAATGCTAAGGACGCCATCGTTAATGCCAAAGACTCGTTAGTCGAAAGTATTTTAGAAATTACAGGAAAAACTTCACCTGTTGCAGACAAAATTCCTGAAATTGTTAAAGATGCCGTTGATGAGACTAAAGAGAAGGTTGAAGAAATTACCATCGAAGGTAAAGATTCAGTTAAAGATATTGAGGTTGATACAAAAGATAAGCTCGTTGACGATATTAAAGATCTCAAGGACGAGTTGGTTGATACTACTAAAGACTTGGCGGAAAAAACCACTGATGAAGCCAAATCAGTAACAGATGATATTGTTGAAGTTGTAGAAGATATTAAAGAAAAGACAGGAAAAAAAGTTGAAGAAGTAGTGGAAGTAGTTGAGGAAAAAGAATCCAGTATTCGAGATGCTTTTGAGGGAATAACAAATTCTATATTAGATTTCAAAGATAAACTATTCAACGATGTCAAAGACAGCAAACCGGATATTGAAATTGACGTCTCTAAAGTCACAAAAAAAGAGCTCTTGAAAGATTTTACGGAACATAAAGTTGAAGAAAATGATTTACTTGCAAAAACATCGGAAAATGTTAAGTCAGTAGTGGCTGATTTAGAACAAAAGCCTAAAGTATCAGACACAAAAGCTGAGATCATCGATAATGTCGTAGATGTCAAAGAAGTGTCAAAGGTTAAAGTAGACTTAGGTCACAGCATATCAGAGGCTAAAGTTCAACTCGTCGAAGATTTTACCGAAATTAAAGACGAAATCAAAGATGACATAAAAACAGCTACACAGAAACTAATTGATGAGGCCAAAGAAATTCAAACCGATGTACAAAACGAAGTCGAAACAAAAGCCAACGAAGCGATCGAAATCATGTCAGAAAAAAGAGATTGGCTTAAAGAAAAAATGGAAGATGTAAACGATTTGTCAGCAAAACTCGATGACATCAAAGCAAAGACGGCTAGTTTCGTAGATGATCTAAAATTAGACATAGCCGAATCCAATCTTACATTTCCAGATGGTGTAACAAATATACAAGATGATATTGATGATGGCAAATATGAGATTAAAGAAGAAGTTCTCGAAAAAGCTGATTCTCTTAAAGAACAAATTACTGAAAAGGCAACAGCCCTTAAACTTGAAGCCAACCATATTTACGACAAGGTTATAGGCTCAGCTACAGAACTTTTAACTGATACTCAAAATGAAATCACCACTAAATTAGAAAACAATCAACAAAAAATCATGGATCAGATAGTAGACGAATCCAATGAAACTGGAACACAATTGGAAGACAAATTTGAGTCTATTGATTCTATTGATATAAAACTACAACTTGACCATAAGATAGAGGAACAGGTTTCTAAAATTGACGATACTAAGCTCGATATAATCAACGACATTAGTGATATGCAAAAATATGTCGATGAACTCAAAGAAGAAATTATAGAAGAAATAATAGCAGTCAAATTAGAAGCCTCCAAGGTTGATAAAGTCAAAGAAGTCAAAAATGAGGTTGTTTCCAAAGTAGAATCATCAGCCATAACAACGATTGACTTAGCTAAGGACATTATTGATGCAACTACTTACGATCAAATCTCAAAAGTCACTAATGACATTACAGATAAAATTGATGATTTAGAAAAAGACTTTAAAGAAAAAGCATCAGAAATATCTGTTGAAAAAAAGTTAGACACAAGCACCAAAATACCTGAAGCCATCAAGGCTACAGTCGATAAAAACGAAGACGTATCAGCTAAAACTGGTGATATCATTGGAGAACTGAAAGATGTTATATATGATACAGTCGAAGACACTAAAAAGACCGAAGATTTACTTAAGGATGACAAATCTACAATTATAGATGAAGTCACACACATAAAAGAAGAAACCAACGATGAATTTGTAAAACTTACAAGTAAAGTAGAACCCGTAATTGAAACCGTCACAGAGGAGTCGAAGACTTTTGACAACGTAGAAGATAAGTTATCTAATTTTAAAGATAAGTTTGAAGAAACAAAACAAGCAGCTGCTGCTGAAGTTGATAAAGTGATTGATAAAGCGACAGCTAAAATTGAAGATACCAAAGATAAGACTGTTACTGAGGTATCTAATGTTATAGACAAAGTTAATGCTTCGGTAGAAGCTACCAAAGAAAATATTGATACTGTGGTATCAAAAGTCACCGATAAAGTTGAAGAGACAAATGAAATGATTGTTAGTGATGTGAATACAGTAACCAATAATGTTGAAAAATCGATTGAAGAAAGCAAAGATGAAGTCACCAATGTTGTACCCAAGGTTGTCGATAAAGTCGAAAAAACTGTTAAAGATACCAAAAACGAAGTTATCACTGAGATATCTAAGGCGACTGATACAGTTGAAGACACTGTCGAAGACATAAAAGAAAAGATAGATTTAAGCCTATCGAAAACCACCGAAAAAGTTGAAACCGCTGTCATAGACATTTTAAACAAAGCAGATTCTGAGGCATTAAAGGTGGCCGATAAAGTTGAAACTAAAGCCCAAGACGCTAAGGCCAAAGTTGATGATACAAATAAATCCATTGATGATACTAAATTCAAAGTAGGAGTTGAGACTTCGTTGATCTTGGAAGCAGCTGAAGTTGCACAAGATGCTATGGCTTCCAAAATTGAAGGTGCCAAAGATGAAGTCACCAAGGTAGCAGACTCAGTCGGACAGACATCCGAAGATATTGTGCATACAATTGATGATGCCATTGAAACAGCCGGAGATAAAATAGAAAAGACCAAAGAAACCGCGTCAGAAAAGATCGTTGCAACTGCGAGTGAAACAGTTGACAAACTTGACGATATCAAGGTTAATATTGCAGCAGAAGTTACAAAAGTTTCCGATACAGTTAAAGACAATATTGAAATATCGAAAGATAAAGTTGAAGAGACAATCAAAACAGTTGGAGATAAAGTCGAAGACACCAAAGAAATGGTTAAAGAAAAAATTGCATCCGTTGTTGATATGGCCGCCACCAAAGTTGAAGATACAACATACAAAATAGCCAGTGATTTAGAGAAAACTGCTGATACAGTTGAAGTTTCAAAAGAAAAATTTATTGCTGAAGTAGCAAAGACGGTCGAATCGGCAACAACTACAATTGAAAGTACCAAAGAAAAGGCAGAAAATGAAGTTTCCAATGCCACTGACACAATTGGATCTGTAGTTGATAATACAAAAGAGAACATGGCAACAGCACATGATTCTGTAGCTGCCAAAATCGATGACACAAAAGAAAAGGCATCCGCTGAAATATCGAAAGCGGTTGATATTGTTGAACAACAATTTAAAGCTACAACTGACAAAATTGAAGAAACAAAATCAAAAGCATCGGAAGAGGTTGTCAAAGCTATTGACCGAGTCGATAATGTTGTTAAATCAGCTGATATAAAAATAGATGAGGCTAAAGAAAAAGTAGCGTCTGAAGTAGCTAAGGTTGTAGATGCTACATCAACCAAAGTTGAAGAAACCAAACAAAACGTTGCAACTGAAGTAGCAAAAGCAGTAGACGCTACATCGAGTAAAATTGAACAAACCAAAGACAAAATTGAAACAAAAATTGATGCCACCAAAGAAACCGTTGACAAAGAGCTAACTAAAGCGTCAGAAACTATAGAAAAATCGATTGACTCGGCTAAAGAAAAAATCGATTCGGTTAAAGAAGAAATCCAAGAAAAAACTAAATCTGGTATTTCCTCTTTCTTCGGTGGTATCTCCCAGGGCATTAAATCGGGCTTCGAAAAATTAACCGAGAAAAGCGAAGATAGCGTAAAAGAAGCGCCAAAAGAAGAAATTGAATTGGCCAAAAAACCTTCGCCACCCACGTTCGAAATGAAAGCGTTCCCAACTGAACTACGGGAAACACACATTACAACACTAGATTCACCCATTAACGATCAAACTGAGAGAGCGGGAGAACTTAAAACATTGGAAAAACTAGCCGAGCAAACTGAAGAGGAAATGGAAGAAATGAAACCTTCGATGACCTTCCAAGTTGAAGAGATTCGATATACATCACCATCATTTGACAGGGAAGATTCAAGTCTAAACGATATCAAGGAAGAAGAAGAGGAAGATCACTTTTCACCTCCCCGCAAGACAAGCGATTCTGATAAGTTTTCACGATCTGTATCACCCCGCACCCAAGAAGATGTCATTAAAATCGTTGCAAATGTGGCCGAAGTATTAAAGTCCGACAAAGATTTAGAGGAAATAATTCCAGATTTTGATCCGGAAGAACTTGAAAAGAAATTATCTGCTCGTGCCAGTCCCGTACCATTACATTTATCTTCATCACCCGAAGAAGATATTGACGATGAAAATGGATCAAAAACAGTTCAACGAATGTTAGTGACCGCGAGTAGCGAAGATGGCGGAGGCGAAATTGAAATTTGTCCACAAGGAAGTATAATATTTGATGGCGCTGTTAGTGGTACAGCCACACCAGATTTACGATCAGGACGTCATTCGCCCGAAGAACTTCAAACTGAAGAAAAATCAGATCAACCAAAAGACACGACAATTGCAGCGGAACTTGAAAATGAAATCCGTCAAATTGCCGACTGTAAAGAAGATCAAAATGTTGAATCTTCAAGCAGCAAGAAACCGACTCCAGATGAATCAAAAGCTGATAAGTCGCCCCAATCGTCGGGTAAATCAACACCAGAACTAAAGACATCGCCCTGCTCAATCGATGAGAAGGAAAAACATGAAGTTCCAGAAAAAATGCAAAAGAGTGACGATAATTCTAAGTCGGTTCCTCAAATAACTACAATACCACCAGAAAAAAATGAAATAGCAATTATTGATCACGAAGCACGAAAAGAATCTGTGGCTAGTGAATATATTAACGATGTGCTCGATTCACGCCGTGAATCTGCAATTAGTTCGCTTAGTGAGAAGGACTACACCAAAGAAGAAAGTTCAATCGGTATTGACGACAAAGATTTGTCAACAATTAGTCATGCTAGTGACAAATCTATTGAAGAAATTCGCGATGAAGTTGAAAAAATCACAACCAAAGATTTAACTTTTGAAAAAGATGAAATTGATGGTAATTTTGAGAAACCAGGTGATACATCAGAACCAGTTGACATTATTAAAGCTGAAACGTTACTAAAAGATGAAATTAAAACTAAAGAACAGGTAAGCCAAGAAGTTGTTTCAAAGGAAGAAACGCAAAGCATGGATATAACCGATGATGGCGTAGATGAGGTTGATAAATTAAAAGAATCTAAAGTAGATATCGCAATCAAGACGCCAGAAATTTCAACGTCTCCCATCGCATCGATTAAAACCGAAATTGCCGATACTAAACTTGAAACACTAGAATTTTTACAAAAGGAAATAGTTTTATCGCGACCAGATTCGGTAGCTAGTCAAATAAGTGAAAAATCGGAAACCCGTCCATTGTCAGCTGCCAGTGAAAAACCAGCGACAGATAAATTACATTCACGTCCAGATTCTGATATTACAGTTGATCCAAAACCGCAACACTTAAATGATAAGAAATCATCGTCCATTAAATCAGAATCAAGTCCAGAATCAGTAGTAAGCCTAATTGGCGAGATTTCAAAACATGATTCGCCGCGCCCAATATCGGCTGCAAGTCACACAAGTGATTTAGGTTCAGATAAGGAACAGTTTTCGCGACCTGAGTCTCGAGCTAGTGATAAATCACGACCACTATCTGTACTAAGCGATCATTTTGACGATGAGATTCTTACCGCAATGGTCCCTACTAAGGCTGTCATGAAGGAAACACGATCAAAATCGGTTGCTTCGATAATGATCGGCAGTATGTATAAAGAGCATGATGATCTTAAACCACTATCAGCTCTTGAAGAAGTTCACGAATACTCAAAAGATGATACCGACATGCTTCCAAAATTTTTGGCTAGTTCCAAAACCTCAATAGCTTCATTAAGTACCGAAAAAATCGAAAAATTGCCAGCTAAAAAGATCTCTGAACCTAGTGCAGAGCCTAAAAAAATCGATATGTCAAAATCGGTTTTAGATGATATTTGGGGAGAAGTTCCACCTCAAAAAACGGCCAAACCATCTTCATCAAAGACATCACCATCTGAGCATCATGAAAGTATCTCGCTATCGGGTAAGAGCACTCCAGACATAGCCGATGTAATTGAAGATAAAATATCGCCAGATACTTTAAAAGAGTCTACCGCATTTGAAAGTGGTCATAAAACTCCACCCACTGTACCAGTCAGTCCAATTATTAAATCCGATATAATGACCCAGTCCATGATGCAAATGACTGGTTCTTCCGCCGTAACTGAGTCAGACATACATTCAGGGAAATCGAGTCCCGGTCTTATTCAAACAAGTTCGGAAAGTGCATCGAAATCAACTTCCGTCGGCCAATGCTCTGGAGTTGATACAACCGACTCATCACCAAAACCAACATCACCATTCCCTAAAGGTATCCAAACTATTAAGGATGAGGTTAAGACATCGTCAGGTATGAGCACACCAGACATGACACGGATGTCCACACCAGATATTATGGATACAAAATATTTGGATAAAAGTGAAGCAGGCAGTGATAGCGTTACAACAGTTACAACAACTACAATCACTCCAAAAACTGCTGATACAAGTGTAACTAGTGCAGTGGTTGATAAGTCCGATAAAGTTGAGGGTACAGCCGTGTCATTAAAATCATCGTTTACCGCTACACAGCCAATTTCTAAAGAAGTATCCATTTTGAAAACTAGTGAAATGCGTAGCTTCACTCCAGGAATGGAAGATTATGATCCTCATGATGTTTCATCACCACGTTCTGATATTAGCTCGGGACAGGCATCACGAGTTATTCCCGGATGGACTCCAGGTAGTAGCGAAGAGCGACATATCTATAGTGATGATGAAGTTCCTAGCTCACCAATGAGTGTTACATCACATGCTGCTCATTCGCCACCATCCAAATTCGCGTATGAAGATCCATACGATTTGCAACGATCAAGTTCCGGTGTGAGCAAGAAATCCGATTTGGATATAGATGACAGCCAGGATGATATTCCTCCTCAATATGGTAGCGAAGAGCTTAAATCTGCTATTTCAATTTCATCATCGTACCGGCCAGATCCAATGAGCACTTCATTCTATGGTGCTCTACCCGATATGGCGAGCACCGGCAAATCTGAACCAATTCCAATTGCCAAGTCTCGATTATCGGCCAAAGCACATTTAATGGAATTCACATCTTCCGGACCATCTGAAGACAGTATGACCAGCTCATTTTCCGGCAATTCAAGTGGACTACCTGGTGGAATTGACCACAAATTCTTAGAAGAGGCCGATTTAGATTTCGAAAAAGCGCTTGAACAGCATCGCCAAGTTCGTGGCGCCGACGTTATGTCATCGATCACTTCCAAATATGAATATTCACCGACGCGACATGTTATCGATGCAACTTCCGACTCGTCCAAAGTTCCCGAATTGCCTAAAAAGAGTGGAGAATCGACAACCGTAATTCCAACCACAATACAATCTTCAACATCATCGTCATCCTCATCCTCGTTAACACAGTCATCGTCACAACAGTCACAATCTGCGTCCCAGCCACCAGAACTAACCAAAGATAAAGAAGAATTTATTGCATCGTGGGGTAAACCATTAGGACTTCCAGCACCCGCACCAATTCCCGTTGAAAATAATACGACACCGAAAAAGGATACTGTTATGCAACAAAGACGCATGGTGGTAAATAGCAAAACAAAATTAAATAACGAGAAGAACTTGCGCAAACGATCCGAGTCGCCGGTCAAAGGCAATAAGAAGAACAGTCCAATTTACATGGACTTAACATATGTGCCACACCATGGCAATTCGTATTATTCACATGTCGAATTCTTTAAACGTGTACGGGCTAGATATTATGTTTTTTCGGGTACCGAACCCAGCAGAGAGGTATACAATGCATTACTAGAGGCGAAACAAACCTGGGAGGATAAAGATTTAGGTGAGTACACAAACATATGATATACAAAAAAATTCTAAATTTTTTTAATTTTTTACAGAGGTAACTATCATTCCCACATACGACACAGACGTACTAGGCTATTGGGTATCCGAAAACGAAGATCTTCTAGCAAAATATCACATTGATCTATCACCATCAGCATCCAGGTGTACGATCAATTTACAGGATCACGAAACATCGTGTTCAGCATATCGTTTAGAATTTTAGGCAATGGGATTATTTATAAATTTTTCATAAAAATAAAAAAAAAATTACAAAAAAATTTATAATTTATTTAATTAAAATTAATTATTAAATTACACACTATATGTTTGACAGGGTTTGCAAATCTTTTTATTAGATTGTAAATATAATATATAAAATCAAAAAAAATTAAAAAATTTATTGTCATTTTGGACACAAAATATAAAAAAATTAATAAAAAGCGCGCATGGTATAAAAAAAATTTATTTTTTAATTTTTAAATTAAAATTAATTAAATTATGGATGAAATCGAATATATAAGAAAAATAAAAGAAATGTGCCTGAGTTAAATAAATGTTATTTAAAAAAAAAAAACACTTTAATTCCTTAGAAAAAAAATGAATTTAAATTTTTTGTTGATTTTTAATTTTAATTTAATTACGTAATTAATGAACAATGATGGTTGTGTGTTGTAGGCGATAAGTAGATACACGTCTACTTCCAAAATGTATTTTTTCGTTATAATTTCTTTGAAAGGTATACTTCATAATGAGTTACTCATTTGTGAGAAAATTAAAACATAAATTACCAAATAAATATAATTAATTAAAATTCCCAAAAAAAAAAAATATTAATCAATATCTCAGTACCTAAATACAAATTTTTTTTAGAGCATAAGATGAAAGTCCATACAAAAATAATAAGATAAACATTTTTTTCTAAATCCTTTTTCACAAAAAAAAAAAATAATAATATAATAATTTGATTAAACAAAACAATTATAATTAAACATAAACAAAAAATTAACGAGAGCACGAAATCGACAGTTTCTAGATTATAAATTTATCCAAACAAAATTTTAGATTAATAAAACAAAAAAAATGAATTAAATGTGAGATCTAACTATATTAATCTCTAAAAAAAATTTCGTAAATCAAATATTTAATTAAAAATTAGTTAAATGTCACAAAATATAATTATTTATATAAAAAAAAAAAAATTAAAAATTGATCATCTTTCTTCTTAACTGTTATTTAACTAAAAAAATTAAAAATAATAAAATTCCAACAAATTATATGTTTTTACTGTTTCACAGTATATTATATATATACAACTAATTAATTAATTATATATTCTTATTTAAAAAAAATCGTTAATTAAGTAATAATAAATTATTAATCGCTGAATTAGAACAATAACCAAATTAATTAGAAAAATTAAATGCTCTAGAAAAAAAAATATTAAAAATTTTAATAAGCCACTGATTAATTTAATTAATATATTTCCACATAAAATTTAATTAATCCGACGATATATTAATTAAAGAGAGGTAATAGACTGCAATTTGCAAAATAAAATACAAATATTAGATCAAATAAATAAAAGTGGAATTAAATTAATTAAATTATTTGTATGCTTATTAATTTAATTAATATATAAAAATAAAAATTTTAAAATTACAATAAAATTCTAAGATTTCTAAAAATTGTATTATTTATTTTTAATTATTTTAATTCATGGGGATAAATTAAAATAAATAAAAAAGTATTTAATAAATATATAATTTTATTGTTCGTAAATTAATTTAATTAAATTCGGCTTTAAAAATTAATTTTTTATATTTACAAAACATATAAGTGTATATGTGATATGATAAAATAGAAATAGAAAATGTATTAAAAATGTGACATCATCATGTAGCAATTTTATTTTTTAATTTTTTAATTTATTAAAAATCGCATTGCAGTATATAAATTAATTTTTTTTTTTTTTTTTAGTTAGATTTTGTTTTTTTATCAATGTAGTTATGAATTGGCCTAACCAAATATTATATGAATTGAAGGAGGTAAGATTTATTAATTGAAAAGATTAGATGGGACGATTAAAATTATAAAATTTTAAATTTAATTTAATTTATTTTAACAAGTTTCAAAAAATCCAGCTCCTTTATATATATATATATATATATATATATATATATATATATATATATATATATATATATATATATATATATATATATATATATATATATATATATTATTTTTATTATAATTTAAATTAAAAAAATTTACTTTTAGTTTTTTAATTTTAATTTAACAAAAAAAATGAAACACGCACATTATGAACGCACAATTTTGAAACTTGTTTTCCTTTATTTAAACACACGATAAACACTAATAGTCTTCTTTCTAAAATACCAAAAAAAAATTAATTTGAAATCTTCCAGATCTCCTATTTCTTTCGACATAATTTAACAAAACCAAAAAAATATTTAATTAAATTTAAAATTATATAATTAAATTCGGCAAAACATAATTTTTTTAGGGTACGATATAATAAACGAGATAAGAGATAAGTTTGGTGCTAATAAATATTATAGATTGAAAAGAATTGCCTTGTTAAAAATAATAAACTGGAATTTTAATTAAATTAATAATATAATAAAATTATATGCTTATTAAATTATAATAATTTTTTTTTTTATTATTTTTAAGTATTTTATTGTAAATTTAAATATTTTTTTGTCGAAAAATTTATAAAAAAAAATTAAAATAATTCAGCGGAAATCAATTATTATTGAATAACTGAACCCGACTTAAAGCTTAAAAAAAATTTTAAAAACCATAATTTACACAAAATAAAACAATCTTTTAGCTTTCTCTAGTCATCATGTGTTAAATGTGAAACATAGAAAAAAATGAAAACCAATTGATTAATTAATTAATAATTAGTTGAAATCCTTAATAAAAAAGTTAAATCTAATATAAAATGTCTGGAATCCCTTTTCATAATTTAATAAAATTGTATGATATATATATATATATATATATATATATATATATATATATATATATATATATAAATATATGTATATATATATATATATATATATATATATATATATATATATATATATATATATATATATATATATATATATATATATAAAGCTTGATATTATTATTGATTACAATATAAAAAATTTATATAAATAATAAAAAACTATTATATGAAACATAAATAATACACAACATAATATTCTGCAATGTATGTACACGCATATATTATCTGTTATGTATATGGTCATCCATTAAAAAATATATATATTTAATAAAAAAAAACTACATAAAGAAATACACTAAAGTATAATACATAAATAAATTTAAACAAAAATGAGAAATTATAAAAATATTTAAAAAATAATACAAAAAAATATATAAAATTATTTAAAATGTAAAAATGAATTATTTTATTTTTAATAATGTGTCCATGATAACAAAAAATTATAAAACAACTATAAAGATGAACCTTACAATTTCCAATATAATGTTGCTTAAATGTTGACTCTTGTATAAATTCATATAAAAGCAGAGACACACTTTGAGCATTACAAATGTTTAAAAACTAAACCTTTACAAATGTTAATTTGGCACATGAGCTGCATAAATGTCTTTAAAAAAAAGTTGAGATGCCCTGTATGTGAGTTTGTTTATTCCAACAGTAGCAGAAATAATAATACTTAGAATGCCGATTAACATTTTTCTAGAAGTAAGCTCGAATCCAACCAAAAACGTATAACATAAAACCAACAACTTTACGAATATTAGGAAAAGTCAATAGCACACGTAATAGTGGTCCGATTGTGATGACTGATACCTTTATCAAAAGCTTTCGTCATCATTAAACTTACCGCTATAAAATATTCATACATTTTTAAAAATTATTTTAAGCCTAAAAAATCATGACAGTGATACCCCTTTGCAAATTTACGAATATTAGGAGAAGTCAATAGCACTCGTAATAGTGGTCCGATTGTGATGACTGATACCTTTATCAAAAGCTCTCGACATCAGTAAACTTACCGCTATAAAATAAACATACATTTTCAAAAGTTATTTTAAGCCTAAAAAATCCGGACAGTGGTACCCCTTTGCAAATTTACGAATATTAGGAAAAGTCAATAGCACACGTAATAGTGGTCCGATTGTGATGACTGATACCTTTATCAAAAGCTCTCGACATCAGCAAACTTACCGCTATAAAATATTCATTTATTTTCAAAACATATTTTAAGTCTAAAAAAACCGGACAGTGGTACCCCTTCGCAAATTTACGAATATTAGGAAAAGTCAATAGCACACGTAATAGTGGTCCGATTGTGATGACTGATACCTTTATCAAAAGCTCTCATCATCAGCAAACTTACCGCTATAAAAAATTCATACATTTTCAAAAATTATTTTAAGCCCAAAAAATCTGGACAGTGTTACCCCTTTGCAAATTTACGAATTTTAGGAAAAGTCAATAGCACACGTAATAGTGGTCCGATTGTGATGACTGATACCTTTATCAAAAGCTCTCGACTTCAGTAAACTTACCGCTATAAAATAAACATACATTTTCAAAAATTATTTTAAGCCTAAAAGATCCGGACAGTGGTACCCCTTTGCAAATTTACGAATTTTAGGAAAAGTCAATAGCACACGTAATAGTGGTCCGATTGTGATGGCTGATACCTTTATCAAAAGCTCTCGACTTCAGTAAACTTACCGCTATAAAATATTCATACATTTTCAAAAATTATTTAAAGCCTAAAAGATCCGGACAGTGGTACCCCTTTGCAAATTTACGAATTTTAGGAAAAGTCAATACCACACGTAATAGTGGTCCGATTGTGATGACTGATACCTTTATCAAAAGCTCTCGACTTCAGTAAACTTACCGCTATAAAATAAACATACACTTTCAAAAATTATTTTAAGCCTAAAAAATCCGGACAGTGGTACCCCTTTGCAAATTTACGAATATTAGGAAAAGTCAATAGCACACGTAATTGTGGTCCGATTGTGATGACTGATACCTTTATCAAAAGCTCTCGTCATCAGTAAACTTAGCGCTATAAAATATTCATACATTTTCAAAAATTATTTTAAGCCCAAAAAATCTGGACAGTGGTACCCCTTTGCCAATTTACGAATATTAGGAAAAGTCAATAGCACACGTAATAGTGGTCCGATTGTGATGACTGATACCTTTGTCAAAAGCTCTCGTCATCAGTAAACTTACCGCTATAAAATAAACATACACTTTCAAAAATTATTTTAAGCCTAAAAGATCCGGACAGTGGTACCCCTTTGCAAATTTACGAATTTTAGGAAAAGTCAATAGCACACGTAATAGTGGTCCGATTGTGATGGCTGATACCTTTATCAAAAGCTCTCGACTTCAGTAAACTTACCGCTATAAAATATTCATACATTTTCAAAAATTATTTAAAGCCTAAAAGATCCGGACAGTGGTACACCTTTGCAAATTTACGAATTTTAGGAAAAGTCAATACCACACGTAATAGTGGTCCGATTGTGATGACTGATACCTTTATCAAAAGCTCTCGACTTCAGTAAACTTACCGCTATAAAATAAACATACACTTTCAAAAATTATTTTAAGCCTAAAAGATCCGGACAGTGGTACCCCTTTGCAAATTTACGAATATTAGGAAAAGTCAATAGCACACGTAATAGTGGTCCGATTGTGATGACTGATACTTTTATCAAAAGCTCTCGTCATCATTAAACTTACCGCTATAAAATATTCATACATTTTCAAAAATTATTTTAATCCTAAAAAATCATGACAGTGGTACCCCTTTGCAAATTTACGAATATAAGGAAAAGTCAATAGCCCACAGATTAGTGGTCCGATTGTGATGACTGATACTTTTATCAAAAGCTCTCGACTTCAGTAAACTTACCGCTATAAAATAAACATACATTTTCAAAAATTATTTTAAGCCTAAAAAATCCGGACAGTGGTACCCCTTTGCAAATTTACGAATATTAGGAAAAGTCAATAGCACACGTAATAGTGGTCCGATTGTGATGACTGATACCTTTATCAAAAGCTCTCGTCATCAATAAATTTACCTCTATAAAATATTCATACATTTTCAAAAATTATTTTAAGCCTCAAAAATCCGGACAGTGGTACCCCTTTGCAAATTTACGAATATTAGGAAAAGTCAATAGCACACGTAATAGTGGTCCGATTGTGATGACTGATACTTTTATCAAAAGCTCTCGACTTTAGTATACTTACCGCTTATAAAATATTCATAAATTTTCAAAAAATAGTTTAAGCCAAAAAAAACCGGACAGTGGTTTTTCTCTTATACACTTATCACTTATTAAAACCGGACAAAAAGTTGAAGGCTTTTGCCAATTTATTTGCCCCAAAATATTTTATTAAAATGAATTGCAGTATTTATAGTGATCTCAGAGCTTTCGATAAAGGTATCACTCATCAAAATCGGACCAAAACGTTTTTTATTGACTATGAAATGAATGTTCGTAAAGTTATGAGAATTCCTTTAGTCAAATTTTATGCTGGGCTCTATTAAAATGCATACAAAACACGTTAGTTTATAAAACGATTTAAAACATAGCTATATCTTGTTGATCTAGAGCCTGGTTTCTTAATGTTATTCGATTAAATTCGCACATTTATATAAACTACTAATCAATCATCGTACTCCGCAAACCACAAACAGATTTCATAATTTTTACATGAATTATATGGCCCTTTACATATTATTATGCTAATCTATTTGTCTCTTTTTGTAATAATATTCAAAAGTGATACAAAGTGACGGCATAATATAAATACGCATAGTACTACCATGGTATGTTAGTCCATTGACGTGCTAGATGTCGCTTTTGGTATCGTTTTAAAATAATTAAAATATGTTTATATGTATAATCGCCTAAATGTCATATATTTTTCCAAAATGTTGATGATATTCTATCGACCCGACATCTGGGTAAACTGTTTTTTTTTTTCTTATGATGGTAGTACTATGTGTATTTATATTATGGTGACGGTCAAAAAACGATTTAATTTCCTTTTATTATCAAACTACTGATATATGAGCATTATTATTTATACTGTCAATTATCAAACTGTCATATATTACTGTAGATAATTTTATAAAACTATACATAATACAGCGTAAAAATATTAAATTCCACACATAAAAGAAAACCAAAAAAAATCATTTTATTTTTATATTTTCCTACATACAGTCGTCAAAATAAATAATATAATAATTTCAAATCGAAATCATATACAAAATATCAGTCTTCAATCAACTGTCTTAGCATATAAATCATTAAGTGTGTTCATTCGTCTTAATTTTTTTTTTTTTTTTTTTTTACATTATTATATATTTATAAATAATTTTATTTATTTAATTAAATTTACGTCATTAAGTTCAAAGTGTTTTTAAGTGATAGTTAAATAATTCGCATAGTTATCTTTTAAGACAAAAGCTTATACTTAGTCAACACTAAAAATGAGTTGTCCTATGGGAAATTATAACGGGTTTGTTTTCATAATTTATGATATTTTAATAAAGTTTAAAGTTTAAATAATTTACATTCAAATTAGTGCGTTAATTTTGTCATGATAAATACAAATATTGTTGATAAGACACAAAAAAGCAAATCATGTGAGACTTTATATATAATCTTACAGTTGTTCTGGTTCAAAAGCTACATAACATTGATTATATATTACGTGTTTAACAGCAAAATGTATCAAACTTACGTCAAGTCGATGTTTGTTTTAAACACTGGTTTGAAATAGCATAAAGGATTGTTAGCATATATAGATTAGAATTAAGAGTATGTGGTTTTTAAAGAAATGTATATGCGCGATACCGCAAAAACTATCTTGTGCTCATTGCATTATGTGTGGATGTGTTGTGTCTAATTTCATTGATCGCTTTCGATACGTAGCACATTTACTAAGGTCGCAAACAATTTTAAAATTTTTTAAAAAATACACGATCAAGGTCACAAAACTGCCATTGTTTTTAAAACTGCCAAAACTTTAATTTAATGAAAGAAGCACGTTTTCAGTTCAGTGGCGCTAAAAAATATTTTTTAGCAACAACAAAAAAATGTGCGTGACAGAATAAACATTTAAAACTACTTATACACGATTATAGTTATCAAAATTTATAGTTAATGTCGTAATCTACATTCAAATTTGTTTACAGTAGTTTGAGGTACCGGTCAAATAGTGATGGTTAAAATGCTTGCTTAATACGCTGTGGTCCAGAGTTCGATCCCGGATACATCAATCGTCAATTATTATAAATTGGTCTGAAAGATCTCAGTAAAGGGTTAACTATGGTCTGTAGAGCTTTTGCTTTTTTTGGTTTATCAAACACGATTGAGAGAGAGATATCCCGAACTACCAAAAAATTCGTAAAATTAACCATACCTCCTCATTTCTTTGACTGTTTGGAAGCCATCGTTACATAAACTGAATTTAAATTTTTTTTTTTGTTCAAAGCAATTTAAGTAATTTCATATAAGTATTTCCGACTTAAACACTTAAAAGAGTTGGCTAACTCGCTCTAGAATCTGTCTATTTTTTACGTTTATGTAGTCAATGCAAAATGTAAATACCTAACATACATACAACCTACAAAAAGTATCAACTAACTAATTTGCGGTTTTTACAACCCAAATAACAAAATAGTTTTAATTGAATTCCAACTTTTATGATTTAATAAATAGTTTATATCTAATATACATATAACCTCGTATACAGTGATCCACAAAATGGTGAACGTTTGGGTCCTGAAGCCGGTATGCTATATGGTGAATATCTTCAACTCGATAAAGTTCTATCAGCACAAAGAATGCTTTCGGTCGAGGGCAACCGGCCGGTTCACGATGAACATTTATTTATAATTACTCATCAAGGTAAGAATTTGATAAAATTGTGAATACATTTGAAAGTTAAATATTTCATTGTGAATTGCAGCTTACGAATTATGGTTTAAACAAATCATTTACGAACTCGATTCGATACGAGATTTATTCAATGTGGAAACTATCGAAGAATCTCGTACACTTGAAATTTTAAAACGTTTAAATCGTATTGTATTGATACTTAAGGTAAGTTCTGTCATCTATAATTTAATCAGCGCACGTGAAAATTTATGAAATTATTTTTCTATATTTTCTATGTTGCGTGCGTGTGTGTGTATGTGTGTGTATGTGATTGAACTTTGTATAATAAATAATTGTAATTTAAAACCGGAACGAAAATTATTTTCTATCATATATACGAGTACATGTGTGACCGACCAATATGTTGTGTGCAAAAGTAGAAAAGCAACATTAAACATACATTAACATAAAAATTAAGTCAAACAGAAATAAAATAGGAATCCTTAAAAATTCTTGTCAATTTGATGTTATATATGTATATTTCTTACATACATAAATATTAAATTGTTTAATCGTAAAAAATATAAATGTTAAAATTTAATTTTAGCTTCTCGTCGACCAAGTACCCATTCTCGAAACGATGACGCCACTAGATTTTATGGATTTTCGTGATTATTTGTCGCCCGCATCAGGCTTTCAATCGTTACAATTTCGTTTGCTCGAAAATAAATTGGGCGTTAAAACCGAAAATCGAGTAAAATACAATAAAAAATATAATGAAGTGTTTGGCGGTGATCCGAAGGCAATCGATGCGATTATTGCATCCGAAAATGATCCATCACTGGCCGACTTAGTTCAACGATGGTTAGAACGAACACCGGGCCTAGAAATAGATGGTTTTAATTTTTGGGGTAAATTTAAAGAACAAGTGGATAAATTGTTAACGTCACAAGATGAGTGTGCACAAAATGAAGAATTAGAATCGGTGAGAAATTTTCGTTTGATGGATTTAACTAAACGACGGGAAGTGTATCGCACCATTTTTGATCCACAATCACACGATGCGCTAGTATCGCGCGGTGAACGACGATTTTCGTATAAAGCACTACAGGGTGCTATCATGATAACGTTTTATCGTGACGAACCACGGTTTAGTCAGCCACATCAAATACTAATGCTTCTCATGGATATCGATTCGTTAATCACAAAATGGAGATGTAAGTTTCTTATAAGCCGTTACATCAATAAAATTATCTAATTTAACTTAATACATTTTAGATAACCATGTAATTATGGTACAACGGATGATTGGATCACAACAACTCGGAACAGGTGGTTCATCCGGATATCAATACCTTCGTTCAACACTAAGCGATCGTTATAAAGTTTTCTTAGATTTATTCAATTTATCAACATTCTTGATACCGCGTGACTTAATCCCAGCACTAACGTGTGACATGCGAAAAACGCTAAATATTGGTTGGGGTACACCACGTCATAAAATACATAATAATTCGGCATCACATTCGACAACAAATGGATTTTATATAGAAGAAAATGACGAAGTTATAATTCGAAATGGAAATGTGTATATGCAATAAAAAAATTAATTTATATAGTAATCATTCAGGCGATATATTATTTTGTGTCTCGGCTAAATGACTTGCATAAAAAAAATTAAACAGTTTGGTAACCTCGCAAAAACATAAAATAAAATTAGAAAATTGGTTTAATCCTGTTAATTGTGAACGGTTTATTGTTTTTAAATAAATATGAATAAGTTTAAAGTTTGTTTAATTCAAATTTAAAATTATTTATGATGCTCTAACCAATAATCAATCGAAAAGGCTTTTTTGACTAACGTGTCTTGGATACAACGAAACTGTTTTATCGACAAAATGGTTTAATAATGTCATTAAACCATCATTTTTAAATTTAAAAGAAAATTAATTATCAGTCCTCATTAACAGTCTTAAATAATAATCAGAAACAATGAATAATAAAAATTAGCGGTTTTACATGTCATTTTGATCTCGCGTGTTGACTCGGTAAGTGCCATCTTCGTCGCGTTTAGATTTAAATATTATGCGCCTAATTCTTATCTCGAATGTCATAAGTCATACTCATCCGTCAGGGTTCAACCATTGAATAACTATATAGTTATTATAACTATAAAACTTATTAAATAACTATATACCTATAACTATATTTAATAACTATCAATACAGCTTTACCACCATGTGCTTTACAATCAGGATTTTTAGTGTCGTATATTAAATACCCATTAATTTTGAAAAAGTTTTTTTTGGTAAAGTGTGTTTCTGATATTAACATTATGTCAATATTCTGCTCGATAAGGAATGCTTGTACCTCTGTTTTGTGTTGGGCAAGGCCGTTTGCATTGCATATGGCTATTTTGAGGACAGCCACTTTTGGTCTTTTACAACTAAACTCATAACTACAAGTGGCAAACAAAATATTTTTGACAGATATCATTATAAATAAAACTGATTAGGCCCAAATGGTAGCATCAATGGGTAAACGTTAATAATTAAAAATGGACAACTGTTTTAAATTTAAAAAAAATCGTTTAAGAATTCGACATCTTTCTAACAGAAAGTCAAGTTTTTGGAAGCGAAATGTCGCTTTATTTGCGAATTCTGCCAATGCTTACTGATTTAAGGCATAACCAACTGCTCGCATAGCTGATGCATAAATTTACGACGGTAACTGGAGTTTGTTTTTAGGAACGGATTACTCTCCACATATACTATATGTGCCGTTAAATCCGCTACTTCCAAAATGTTATAAAAAAATGCCGATCACCAGTAAGACGAATCTTCCTTTTGCATGTGTATTCCCTCAGCATTTTGTGCTATTGTCCACGCCACCCTTGGTTCTGTTGTAATCTAGAATCATAGTTGGTTTCTTCACTGATCCTTGATTCTCTTATCATAATGCATGGTGAATAAAAGCATCACAGCTTTGGTTTTTGGGAATATAAAAACACAGTACACGTAGAATTCCACTAGTACGAATCGCTGTCTTTTGTTTACTGTTCCTAATACTGATAAATTGTGGTCGCGTATTAAATTAGAATGTAAATTGTTGGTGGTGAAAAAATTGTCACATGTTATATTTCGACCGCTACCACTAAAAAAGTGCAGATAGATCCTTCACAACACATTCTCCATGATTACTTTCCTTTGTGAGTTTGGAGCGATTCCACTTCCTCGTTTATTTATTAAAAGTAAGTTTTTACTTTTAATAAATAAACGAGGAAGTGTGACTCACACCAACGATACTTTAATTCCATATCTGGCAGGTCTTCATGGAACGTAATGCGTGAAATGCGTACCACTTCAATATGTTAAGGAACAGCTGTTCATCAACTATGTGATGTTGGCTCCAGCTACAAAACACTCTCGTAGACTCTAATTCACCATAAGACATATCTATATTAGTAATCGGTGCGCACTAGTAATTCCATTATCAAATCTGTTATATCGGCTTATCGATAAAAGCGCTGTGAACCCATCGTAGCGAGGTAAAGGGGATGAGAAAGCATTCTCTACTAATCTAGTTTATATTCGTTTTTGTTTCGGTTGGCGCCTCAAAATATTATAATGCCAAGATTTTTTTTATCAAATTCGTCAAATCTCACGATAGACTAAATAATGCATTTCAAAAGTCAAAACCAAAAGAAAGCTATCCGAGTGCCGCATAAACACATTTCTTTGTTTATAATGGAAGCGATTGAAAAAAAATACGTTAATTTTGTAGTGCCTTACTTGTATTTTACAGATAATCTAGGTACAAAAATAAAATGCAATTGGAGGCGTACCCGAATTTTATTACACCAAAACATGTAAAAGTGACCACATCTGTAAACTGACCACCTGCAAAAAATGACCGTTTCCAATATGTTCTGATAGAAATTGAACATTTGTTATTCATTTATTTCCAATATAGTGACCACCTGTATATTATGACTATTTTTCGATATTTTCTAACCATTTTCAAAAAATGGTCATAATTGTGATTATTCCATCAACGATCTATTTGGATGA
Source organism: Tipula confusa (assembly GCA_963556175.1). NCBI lineage: Eukaryota > Metazoa > Arthropoda > Insecta > Diptera > Tipulidae > Tipula > Tipula confusa. The sequence continues at coordinate 196,281,530 of OY744476.1, read as the reverse complement.
TCACCTCTATTTTTATTCGAAACCGCTACGGTGTTTTATTGTCGGTGTTTATATCTCTAGTATTTTCAATGGAAGCCAAATACCATGTACTAAATTTTGTGTAAAGACATTTCGGTTAGAATTAAGGTATGCGAGGAAAATAATTCTAGTGATGATGAACAGACAGAAGCAAATGAGCGAACAGTAATAAAATCAAAATGTACAGAAATCTTACACACACACCCGGGTATGTTGGTTGTGTAAATATGAAGATAATGGTTGTAAACACAAAATATGAAGATATTTGGTTGTAAACACAAGGGAACGATATAAATCCTGTTAATTAACGAAAAATTATTATATGATCAAAAAAAAAAACGATCAATCGCTGCAAAATAAAATCAATTGATTCAAAAAAATTCTATTTTCTCCTTACGAGTTAAAATTATGTTTACTTTTTGATCAAAAGAAAAGAATAAAAAGACTGTTAGTTGGTTAATTTTTTTTAATCTTTACACGTTTTACTACCTACTAACAAACATATGCGTTCCTACAAACATATTTTTAAATGGGAAATATAAATGTACCAATTACATGAAATCAGAAATATTCGTGGACACAATTTAGCAAAGACACAGAAATATTTATTTCGTATTACAATTTATTAACACTTGCCCCATATGTCGCTGCAAAAATAGCAGTGTCACCTTCTATTTATAGTTATTCAATGGTTCAACTAGCATACTCATGTATAACTACGGATCTGATTAAAACCTTGTACAACAGTCCTAGTCATCGCAAAGCAAACCATATACTCACCAGGTTGATTAAGCGTTATGATTGATGGAAATCCTGGAATACTTGATATACTTCACGAGATTTTTCGTAATATATCCAATCGATATATAACCTAAAAATTAATTTAAACACGGCAATCACCGCCTTTATATTGAAAAAATGACCAACATATTAAAAAAAAAATTTACATTCTATATATTGAAAATCAAAGTTTTTTGATGCTCATCGTCCAAAAATAACGAATCACAGTTTTCTTCTACATCAGTGGTTTTCAAACTTTATGATACTATGACTCCCATGTTAAAAAAAATCTTTGTGACTCTGCAACCTCTTATAGGTACGATAATTTTAACGGTTAATAACTTTTGTTACAGCAAAATGTTGCTGTGTATGCCTCTGTGCATTTCCAGATAGCTTCGGGTGCATTATTTTTTACAAATGCTTGCTGATCTAACTTGCATCCAGACATTAATTGTGCTTCGTCAGTACAAAGTCCAATGCTGTTATTACACTTTATTTTATTTTCATCAAAATTGATTCTCAATTATATTAAAAAGTTTTTGGGATGTTCTTCCCTAGAATTGGGTTGCAGAATAATATGTTTTCTTCTATATTATTTTCCTCAATATATCGAACATATGCCATTAAAAGTGCATCTTTGTCATCTACTTGTACAGCAAACTTTGAAGTACGCAGTTTTGAAACTAGTTGATACAAAATGAATCCATTAAACAGTTGACAAATTAAAATCGCCAAAAACCAAACCCATAACTTTCTGATATAGTTTTAAACTCATAAATGTGAGATTGGTAGGTATGAGGATTCAAAATAGAAGTATATATACCTAGATGTGCATTAAAAGTTAATTAAAAAAAGGTAATATTAAATTGTACCCACACTGCCCCGCAGTTAACTGTATTTAAGAATGATATCAAAGTGCATGTCATTTTTAATTGCGATCAATAAACCGACGCCTCGCGGTAATTTTCGATCGAATCTAAATACAATATCATCAGAACTAAACAGTCAATATAATTATAATAGTAAAGTATATTTACTTGTTCATGGCGTTGGGCTTTCCAATACACACTAAATCTGAATTTTAAATTTTGTTGAAAATGAAGTCCAACATTATTTTGGACGATTTTCGGATCACCTAATTTTGATTCAGCATTGACACCTATTACTAAAACCAATTTTTAAGTTTCTGGGCGTAACAATATCGGCATTCTTTATCCTTACGACTAAATGAAGATAATTTTAATAGTCTTGATATTAATGTCTTATTGATGATATTGGATCCTTTCGACAGAACTTGCTTCCTTAGTTGTTTTTAACCTTATTGTGGTGTTAAATTATCGTATGTTAATCGTTCAATATTGCTACGATGTCTTCACCTAAAATATAAAAAAATATTTTTTTGTAATCGAATTACTAAATGACATATGAAATACGAAAATGAAAAGTTTGTAGTTATTCCAAAACCAGCGCCAATTGCAGGGTGCATACTACACCTAAAAAATTTCTCATGTCCAAACCAACATATAATTTTAATATCCGCCAACCAGGAGCAAGGATAGAGAATACATTTTTGTATCCACACATTTTCGCTAATAACTCGATCCCAGTATCACTTACCAAACAAATTGTTTTCACACAGTAAACACAAACTACGAGTATGTTTCAAATTCGGCCATAAAACGAAGATTTGGAACACGAAGAAACGGACGCCCCTCCCACAGGATTTTAGATGACGACAATGATTTCAAAGGACAAAAATAAACTCACACCTATCACGTTGGATAACAAGTAACAGGAGATACGCTATAAAATCAAAATTGCGGAAACAAATACGCTCAAATAAAATTTCAGTAGCATCACAAAATACGGAGCTTAGAATTTAAGTAAGCCCTTCGGTGAGCTTAAATTAAAACAGCTAAGAGACGCGTGGAATTCATTTAACAATACTGACATCTCCTCGTCAGTCGTAAATTCAACCGATTTAGAATTTAAAGTCGATTACTTTAAAAACAACTTGTTTGCAGAGATCCAAGAGGAGTACGAGTTTGACGACATTGAAATTCAGCAGATGGTAGAAAAGGAGCTCAGTAGAATTTCTAAAGGCAATGTGATAAAAATTGTCAACATAAGGTTGCTAACCATTAAAATTCCTTCATTCTACGAGGACTAAAAGCAATTTACTAGTATTTATAGTTTGTTTAACAAAACGGTACATCAGAATGTGAGCTTATCAAACGAAGAGAGGACATATTATCTCCATTTCTTGGTTGGAGGTCAAGCAGCAAAATTAATTAGCTATCTTAGACTGTTGGAAGACGACTATATATGACTACAAAGGATACTCTTATCCCCAGATATGATGACAATTTTTTTAGAAACAAGATTTCAATCTCTGGAAACTGTAACTAGAGCAGCCATAGCACGGACGAGACTTTGTTAAAAAGGTAGCACATGTGGCATCGCCAAATGAGTCTTCCTGGTGGTGGTTTCAATCATGAAATTACTTACCAATTGCAAGACGTTCAAAAACCTATAAATTTTGCAACATTGCTTAAGGATATGCGTCATGTAATAAAGTTAATTTACTCCACGGCATGGAATAAATAACCAAGAAACCCGAATGACAACAACATTGCGAACGGCTAATAGTGCTGCATATAAGGTAGAGTTTTATGAGCGACCAGCGGGATTGATTCTGGCTCCCAAGCCACCATCATAACCGAAGATATTGCAAAATAGCTTCAGCTCTCACAAGAACGCCGATGCAAGCAGACATCTCCGATATGGGTCGGACAGAAGCCGATACGGCCCATTTGTCAATGTAATTCAGCATTAGTCCGCGCGGTTGTTTTTAAACTTCAAAACCAAGGTGAATGCTATGGTGTTCAAAAACACAACCGGCAGTTTGATTTTGATATCAAAATCAAAAACAAGATGAAAATCATTCATATGAATTAAAATAACAGCGAGAACTAATAAAGCCGGATTCTTGATACGATCGAAGCCAACAATGACCTATACAGAAAAGAAAATAATATAATGATAAAACAAATAAGCTCTGGAAAAATGGTCTAATTAAACATTTTCTCTTCTTCTAGCCCACCAAATAATTATTAGGCATAAGTTAATTATTTAAAAACATAAACGTCACGTAAACACTTACATAAAAATACAACAAATTAAAAATATTTTAATTATTTAGGTAATTATAGGGTTACCAATTTCTTTAAAACACAAATGATACCTTATTTTGTATTCAGTCTACAGTGGAGCTTTATATCTATAACATGAAGTTGATGTTAACAAAAGTGCAACTAAAACACGAATCTGGTGAAATAATATCGCCGGTCGTAAATGTTTATTTAAATTTAATTGCATTTTGGTCTGTTAAATGGAAACCGTTTATCATATTTTGTAACTGTGTAATACCACTTTACATGATAGTACCACAGTTATTATATATTTTTGCGAACATTGGCGATATAAAAGAAGCGTTAGATGCGGCATGTCCAGTAACCGCATGTTTTTTGACAAATATTAAAACAATGCTATGCCATTGGAAACGAGAAAAAATTCGAACGCTGCTAGATGAACTACAGCTCGAGTGGAACGAAGCGATAAAATCGAATGAACCATTTGTACAGCAGACGATTAAAAAAACTCGCAAATTTTGCAAAATTATGTCACTTGTTTATGGAATTCAGTTTATAATGGCGAGCATAATTTTTGGGCTTTTTCCGATCGGCCAATTTTTAGTGTACGCCGTGATAATAAAACATTTTCCAGCCAACTATACAATGGATTTTCCGTACAAATCGACTTTTCCATACTCATTAGATTCGAATTACTCATTTATTGGTACATACACGATTGCACTGATTGGATTGTATATAATGGTTTTGGGACTAGCCGGATTTGATACACTATTCATATTGCTTGGATACCATGTTGTGATGCATTTTAAATTCTTAAATTACGAAATATCGAAACTTAATCAATACTTAACCGAAGTAAAACAATCAAATATTTTAAATTTGGAAACTAAACGAATTATTCGGCGACATATTAAATGCATGGATTTTATATTGGCTCTTGAGGATTCGTTTAATTTAAGTATTATGGTACAATTGGCTAGTAGCTCAATAGTTATATGTATCGTGGCATTTCAATTTATGGCCGATTTTGGTCCTAACACAATCAAGTTAATTTTATACATTCTTGGATGGTTATCACAAATTTATATATTTTGCTGGATATCGGAGGAAATTAAAATCGAGGCTTCAAATGTTGCAAAGGTCATTTATGAAATTCAATGGTATAACGGGGCGGTGAATTTTCAAAAAGCATCACAATTAATTATGGTACGGGCACAAAAACCAATGACAGTGACCGCGGCTAAATTTTATATGGTATCTTTGGAAACATTCAAAACGATTATGATAACGTCATACTCATATTTTACATTGCTGCAAACTGTTTACTACAAAAATTAGATTAAACTAAATAAGTACTCATAAGTCACATTTTGGACATTTTAAAATTCTAAAACTAATATACATATTACATTTCAGATTTTTACAAAACCATAATCAAATTTATGAAGCAAAATATAAAAGGCAGTTTGAAGGTGGCAAACCGTACTCAACTTTAGTAACAAAGGATCAATTTAAGCAAATAATGCACGCACGAACTTAGTTTGAGACGCAATAATACAAAGCAATTATCTATAGCACTTAATAAAAAATATCTATAAAAGTTTCACATACAACGTTTTTCAATTAAACTCTGCGTATCTGTCTTTATTTACGCGGATATAAATAACCCAGGAATGTGCATTTGGCAAGTATAGATCAATTAAAGGAACATTAAATTGAAATTGATTAATTTGGATGAACCTAATTGATATTTTGATTATTTAAAAACAAAATAAAAATTTTACATTGGCAAATATCACAAAAAGAAATTAAAATTTTAATATGGGATCAACTTGCTACCACCTTTACTTTGCGAATAAATTTTTTTACTAAAAACTTGGTTAGGCGACTACCAACAATCAGCTCAGTTCTGTAACCACCATCTCTCGTTAACGTGTTCCATTTCATTCAAGCATCGAACTGTAGGTAGTATCTTACCTTCAGTAAGAAAATGAAATTTGCACCAGATGTTGTCGTTGTTAATTTATTTTCTCTATTTCGATTTTAATTTTCAAAAATAAGTGTGGGCCTTTTGGTGCGTACTCGAGAATATAGAAAAAAGTTGTATATATGCTATAGTAAATGTGCGTACGTCGGTAAATGTGCATATTTACAGGTTCTATTTTGGTGAGGGAAAATTTCGATCTGATGAGGAATTTACTTAAAAATTAATTGTCATCTCATCAGGCCATGGCGACCGAGTGCTATGTGTAATAGCTACTTTACGCTCTATATATATTTATGTACAGTGTACATGTAGCGTTAGCTACATGTATGGAATTGCACGAAATATCTGAATAATTTTAATTGTGTGTGTAGCGATGGTCGCTACAAGCTTTAGCCGTGTAAATCATTGTTTTATTTTTACGTTTTATTTCGAAATATGATTATTTTTTAAATCGTGTAGAGAAAACCCGTGTACCATGTTGTTAATTTTTATTACTCTACGGCTCCCGGCCTACTATGGCCGATTTGGGGTCCTAACACAGTCAAATTGATCTAATTATATTCTTCTTTGATGGAAATCACAAATTTATATATTTTGCTGGATATCGGACACAATTAAAACCGACTCGTCAAAAGGTCGTTTATGAATTTCAATAGTAATTGTGTCATTCTACTTCCATTTTTAAGCCCGATGATAAGGGTTTATTTTAAGGTAGTAACAAAGGGTCAATTTAAGCAAAAAATGCACGCACGAACTTATTTTGAGACAATAGTACAAAGTTAATTATCTATATAAAGCACTTATTAACAAATTAATGATAATCGTTTCACGTACAACGTTTTTCAATTATACCCGGCATATCTGTCTTTATTTACGCGGATATAAACAAACCAGGAATGTTGATTTGGCAAGTAGAAAAATTAAATGCATGGTTATAAAATTTGAATACATCAAAATTTAATCCGTATTCCTTCGACCCTATCTAAAATAGCAAAAATAAACATTATCGTCTAACTGCTATGTCACAAGTAGATGTCCTTCAGATTTTTCATGATAACTATTTTGCTGGTAAATTTTACAAATGTACAGGTAACATTAAGCGTGAATGGGAAATTGTAAGCTAACAGATAGCTTAAAGTTCGCTGAAGTAATTCCTTTATTCAAAAAAGGAAACCTCAAGTTTTTATCAAACTACAGGCCGATTCCCTACCATTTCAAAATTATTCGAAAAATTAATAAAAAAAAAGAATTTTATCTTTTTTAGATAAATGTAATATTTTTAGTAACTGTCAATTTGGTTTTAGAGAGGGTAAGTCTACAGAAGATGCGTTATTGAGGTTTTGTGAATAGGCTTATGAAGGTCTGAATGTAAATAGAAGTACTGCTGCAATTTTTGTAGATATGACGAAAGCGTTTGACATAATTGAACATCAATTACTCTTAAAGAAGCTACATAATATCGGTTTTAGAGGATATATTAATAATTGGTTTACATCGTATATATAATAAAAAGGCGGCAAAGAGTGAAAATTACCAATTTATTTAGTGAAGAACAGTTAATAGTCTCAGAGCAACCCCAAACTTCTGTTTTAGGGCCTATTTTATTTTTATTTTTCATAAATTCTATTTTTATTCAAAAGTTTAATGGCAATATTACTGCGATTGCATTCACATATTCCAACGACAGCAATATTTCGACTACTATTGAAATGCACTACGATCTTCACGTTATCCGTGTCTCAAATATTTAGGATATTTAGTCATTGATATGAACTTAAACCAGAAAGATCATTTAAGTAGTTTAAAAAATTATATGATATGTCCTATTTGCAAAATTTATCTATTGAAGTCATTTTGCTCCGAGAAAATCTTAAAGATAGTTTACCATGGTATTATTCAGTCTAAATTGCAGTATGGGATTGCTTGCTGGGGATGTGCATATTTTTAAACTATTGAACCAATCCTATTAGCTCAGAAACATGTAATTCGTATCATATGCGATAAAAATAAATTAATTATCAGTTGGTCTTTGTTTTGTCGTCTACGTATTCTCCCTTAAAAGCATTTATATATTTACAAGGTTTTAAGTGTTTTTTGTTAGAGGTGGAAAGTTATTTATTCGATATTATTTTAGGTATAATCTTTGATTAAATGAAAAATCTTTGGTAGTTTTAGATGTTTTATAAATTTTAAATTAATATGATTTGATGAAATAAAAAAAATTTAAATAAATTTAAAAAAAAAAATAATAATAATAATAATCTGAGGAATTTTGATGCCTTGAACTGGTTGTAGTCATTAGCTATGCTGCTGCTATTACTAGAGTTTTTCGTATTCCATTTACGTTCAGGGTAGTTGTTATTAAATGAAGCTTTCACTGATTAGATCTAAAGCCGTAATCTGTTCACTTTAACTCTTAAACAATCTAAATATCCTTAAACTTTAATCGTTCATTTCAACTGCAGTTAATTTTTTATACAACTAAAGTATTATGTTCTTCCTACGCTTTACCTTGGTTTGGAATTGATATTTCGAGAGTTCATTAGCAGATTCGCCCTCAAATGCTGGTGGTTTAAAGATCCTTTTTTACAAGCAAAATAGCCCTTCGTATTGTTCTAGGTAATCAAAAGAAGCCAATTAATACTCTACACAGTCAAACTCTACTAATCAAATTCCTGATTTAGTGGTTGAAGAGAACTGAAATATCGCCATTATCTCGTTTAAAGCACGTGCGCTATACCATGTGCATGACTAGTCACTTCAGCTTTAATCTTTTTTTTAAATTCAGGTTTTTACCTTGCTACTTCAGTAATGATAAATTTCAGCAACTCTTAAATTTGTAACTATTTGAACATTCCTGTTTAGTTCCAAAGTTTTGCTGTTCTATTTTTAAACATTGCTATTCCCGTTTTTGCGCCACCTTAAAAGTTTTGCTGTTCTAATTTCCAACTTTGCTCTTTGGAGCGCTTTTTTACTTGTTTTTTTAATTTATTTAAGAGCATCTGACCAACTTCTTTGACTTGCTTCTGGATAAGCTTTAGGTGATAACAAAGAAAACCAAATTTTAAGTATTACACATTTCAAATAAAAACAAAATATTATAAATCGTATACAATGTGAGTGTCACTAGATGGAAAAAGCACTAGATTCAATGAATGTCACCAAAACTAGAGTTTAAAACGTGATTGAACCGATAATCGTTATAAATCAGCCACAAAATAAATTCGTAATAGTTTTTATAATTTCTAGCCAACCTTTCCAGTTACAATTAGTTGATTTAAATAAAGGTAAACCGGACTAAATAGCTAGATCTCAAAACGAATTCTCTTATGGTTAACATTTTTATTAGATTATAAAAATGATACTAAAGGGACCCACGTCAACATTTATCATATTTGTTATAGAATTGTGGGGCAAAAATTTGTATTTATTTCTAAATATTGCATCGGCCAAAATCGGCCAAATTCACAAATTTCAATTAGCGGCATCATTTTAAATATTAATGATTCTGTCATTTGCTATACACAACTGTATGAGCATTTAACTAATTGTGTAAATTAAAAATGGCTTATCAACTTATAACTATTTCACGGTCTAAGACATATAGCATCATAATTGAGTTTCTGATCAGATGGTATTGAGTTTCTGATCAGAAAAAAACAATTTAAGATATTCAGTGTTATATACTTAATCTGGTAATGCTTAATGGTAAAATCGGTGGGGTAAATATTTGGCAAAATTTAATCTAACTATTCTAAGACTTTCCAGATTTTGCCGTAAAGGTCAAAAACTAGTACTCTATTTCAACAAACTGAAAAAAACTGTAATAAAATATTTTGTTTTTACAGTTTTGCTTGTTTTCGCCATTATTGTCCACCACAATTCTATGATGGCGATTTTATCCAGCGGTTTATCCGAATCGTTTAAAGATTCCACTGATTATAATGTTTTATTACCAAACCATTACATTTTCATATGTAGCTCACAACCGGGTATCGACTACTATATTCCCTCCATTTTCTCGATTAATTTTATTTTGGTATATTCATAGAATGATTATACGGTCTGTTGACATCATTGTTTGCATCAAATTACATCATTGTTAGAGTTGATGCAATATATCATGGCCATGATTTTTTTCTCGAATTTCAATGTCAGATAAATTAAATTTAAAACCAGTTGGAGCAGACATACAATCGAATTACAATCGATAGTTTTTTCACAACTTTGCTTTCATTTAGGTTTTTTCCATAATTGTAAAAGATATTATTTTTTTTAAATATGAATTATGACGTAAAACAGTATCGGCGATAAAACAACTTTTTGCCCTATACAAAATAGTTGGGTACCGGTCGAAATTGGATATTTTACAACTGGATTTGATGAAACAGGATATTTCAAAACAAGATATTTCAACATGTGATTTAAACTTAAAATGATTTTTTAGGAAAGTTTTGGAATATGGCTAATTAGAAAGGAACTCGACGAATTCTTAACCGATTATGATGAAATTCAATACGTGGTATGAAAATGGAATTTTAAAATGATTTTTTTAAGTCAATGATTATTTTGATAAGATGAGAAAAGCAGCAATTAAAAAAAAAACATTAAGTAAAGGAAAATTCTATCTCTCTGCTAAAAATTATTCAAGTATGAAACCTTACTGGCCATATTCCAGAAGATTTCCCAAAAAAGTTTTTAAAATCAAATTTAATTATACAATTAAAGAAAAAAAACATTAAGTGAATGAAAATTATATTTCTCTCGTTAGAAATATTCAAGTATGGAACCTTACTGGCCTTATTCCAGAACTTTCCAAAAAAATCATTTTTAAATTCCATTTTCATCCTACATATCGAATTTCATCATAATCGGTTAAGAACTCGATGATTTCCTTCCTAACTGGCCATATCCCAGAACTTTTCCAAAAAATCATTTTAAAATTCTATTTTCTTCCTACGTATCGAATTTTATCAAAATCGGTTAAGAACTCGCCGAGTTCCTCCCTAATTGGCCATATTCCAGAACTTTCCTAAAAAATCATTTTAAGTTTAAATCACATTTCGAAATATCCTGTTTTGAAATATCGAGTGTTGTACCATATCTCGTTTTGTACCTTATCTCGTTTTGTCAAATCCTATTTTGAAATATCCTGTTTTAAAATGTCCAGTTGTGAGCGGTTCCCAAAATAGTTATACGCAAAAATTTCCTATAACTTGTTTGTTATCCAATTTAACGCATGATGTGATTGTATTAGTGTCATTTGAAAAAACGGGTAATGACAATAAGATAGTTCCAACAAACATCATCCTTGAGAAAAGATAAATATACCTTAACAAAATGTCGAGTAATGCTTCAGTGTTAACTTATACGTTTGCAGTCTGGATTCGAAAGGAAATAAAACTAGGCCGGCAAGTATTGTATATAATTTTATGACTGCTTTATATAATTCAAATGAACTGAGCGCATAAGAGTTTTGGACTCTTAAGACAACAGCTTCCTTCAGTTTACGCTTTACTCCCTCTACTGATTCACTCAGCTATTCTTCAAGCAAAAACAGTTTTGTGGATAAGCTCGGTCACACCATGTATGAATTAGATATTAACATGAGTTGTGTGATTGTTAATAGCTCTAACATTCTATTCTAACTTCTCGATCTCGTACAGATACCAACCGATTATCAAAATCGAAGTAAAATAAATCTTTATTCTTGGCAAGGTCAACTCCCTTGAGACCATTAATACAAGTAATTAAATCGATACCATCTTGTGGAGGACAGTTGTACTGAAACAAAATAGGAAGATTAAATAATCTCTGACGCCATCATATTCCGCTAACTATATTATCTAACTAATTTTCCCTGTAAACTATTTGTGTTATACTACAGTAAAGTATATATAATGCACAATATATTATCTCAGATTATTAATGTTTACCTAAAATTCACACCAATAAAGTTTACTATACAATCAATGATAATCACCACAACAATTTTTTCAGACTATCTATTTGCCGTATATTCTTTACTAATAAATAACTTTAACGAATTATCACCTATTTATCACTAAATTTAAACCTATACACGTGACGTATCAATCGAATTATTAAATTCATTCATTTTGGTTCCTATTCAATTTTACTAATCGTTGCAATGTATGAGGGCAGGGGATTTTTCACTGCACTGTTTATTGTCATATCAATTGTACTTAAATATTTTTAAAATTTACAAAACGCTATTTCATTTGAACGACTGATAATTAATTTATTGCTTAGCAAGTTAGATAGCAGGTATTTATTATATAGTATTCAACGGATTTTTATTTTAACAGGATGTCGTAAAATGAATTCTACTAAATGGTTCCAGCAATTTTACAAATAACAAATTTTGTCAGCAACAAAAAATAGAGTATTATAGCTATAAATTACCTAATAATGGATTGAAAGGAGCGCATGTTCAATTGAAACAAAACTTTGGTATTTAAATTATAATGAAATAAAAAACTATTCTCAATTTTCATTTTGTATAAAACCATTATTGTTTCAAATAGTTAAATAATAATAAAAAAATGGGTAAAAGTCACATAACGCTTAAAAATTAATCTCTCACATCTCACTCTAAAGTTGTCGTAAACAAATCCATCCGCGCAATACTCGCGCGGTGCTATCGCATAATTATGTACGTTTGTTTGTCATCAAAAATCAAGTAAATTGATTTTTATGAAAGAGGAATCGTCGTGCAGATGGAACTCGTCGTGCAGATGGAAAAACGAAATCGGCGATCTAAAAAAACTCCAGAATAGCGTGATTAATAGCTAGGTGGCAATCTGAAGAAACTCCAGATCTGTGTGAGCCATGATTTGCTATTAAAAAAGGAATTTGGAATTGCAAATTGCTTAGCATAAACAAAATGTTCAAGCTCCTGCTGAATACAGATATAATTTTACTTTACAATATCGTCAAGATGAAATTCGTAGAACTGAAATGAAAATGTTTCAACATGATTGGGGTGGAATGAATCATGAAAGTTTTTATTGTCCAAGCTGAAGTATCGAAAAAAGGATTATCGAAAAAAGGACTTATGGACCACAAGTTTTTGAAATTCAAGGTTAAATCTATGATAAAACGAATTACTACATCCAAGGCCTGGTAAAACAATTCAGTATAATAAATTGATTGTCGATCATCATGAAGCTTTTCTGATCATCGATTGAATCCATCAAATCAATGCAGACAGCAATCGTATAAAGATATATTAAAACGTGGAAGCGTTTTAAGGAAGTTCATAATGAACAAGATCAAATAGTTCGAGATAAAGGAACCGCCTAACGTCAATTTAACATTTTTTCGAGACTTAAGGGATTATCAACAGTTAATGAAGTCGCTATTGTCTTTGTAAATGGATGGTGACCATTCTATATAGATTTTGGAGTTTATTCAAGAATTCCAGACTCAGATGCAGATGAAAATTCCTTTTCAAATGCAGTTGGGGATTCAAATTCAAACCGTGTTCCACCACCTAAAAGAAATAAGAAAGTGGTTAGAAATATACTTTCTGGATATCTTAGAAGCATGGTATTATGCCTTGTTCATTCTCAGAAGAGTACAATTTGGATGAATGCTCGTTCAAATCATTTTCAGCTAAAATTACAACCAGCAAAGTTGACTCGTCAATATATTGTTGATTCGTATACTTAAATAGAAGCCAAAAGATTAAACTATTTGAGTTTCAATCAATCACAGCTCAGGCAGAAAATTATCAAAAGTTTATCGAATAAAGTGCTGCAAGGTCAAGCCGAAAATATAAAAGTTCTTCCTGGAGTTCTTAAGTTTACCAAATTCTTTTAAAGATCTGCCTCGAAGCTTAATAGAACGATTTTGTGAAACAATTTTTAAAACAAGAGACCTCCAGATCTCTTCATTACCAGATTTAGTCGTTCGAATGTTTGAGTTGAAGTTAAACTAGTTTTGCTGGATGAGGCTTAAAAACAATTACCATTTAAATGTTGAAGTTACCTTCTTCATTAAGAGCAGTGAAATATATTTACATTGGAAATGTTTGTATACTAGTTTAGCCATTCAATGGCGGTGATAAAGTAGTCTCACGAATTTATCTGGTCAATGTCAACATTTGGTTTTTTGTTCGTTGTGCTAAATACTACAATAATTGCAACACAGTGAACAGCATCAAGCGCGATGATTTGAATGGACTCTGATGTCGAATGGAATAGACTTCATGCAGCAGAAGTACAAAGTTATCAAATATCACGAGAAATGAAAGAAACACTTACTAATATTTGCATCCTCAACAATCCGTCAGAACCTTCATTGCTTTGACAAACATTTCGCATTGTAATGTCGGAAGATTATTACCGACAATTCAATGATAAAAATGAGGTATTCAATTATTCAGTACACGATTTGAAATTTATTTTTCTACAACACAGAAGTTCTTGTACGTCTTATGGCTTACTTGGTCCCTATAAAAATTATTAACAAGCAAAACAGAGTATCATTTATGATCCTTTAGCTGAAGGGCAATTTTTAAAATCTCGCTTGCTTATGATCTTATATTGGAAACTTGCATTTCTAAAACTTGAATATTACAGTTCAAACAGGAGTTTGGGGCTATATTATTTTGGCGATACTCAATTTTGTTATTGATGACTTATTTTACATTTACTTACGCCAAAGATAATAGACGTCAGTTAAACTAACTAACCATTATTCGCATCCTACACTACAGCCAATTCCATCTAAAATATACTATAGTTAAATTCATTCGGTTATTTTTTTGCAAGTTATGTGAAGGCTTTTAAACCAGGTCACCCTGTCATTTGCTAATCGGCATTCAAAACAATTTATAGTACAGTGAAATTGATCGGAAACAATATACCTTGTGCTTAGATAACCATTACTCGTAGTAATTGTTAAATAGTTTTTTTTTAAGTCTTATCAATTTTTTCTAATCTATATTGCACAGTAAATCGAAATAAATCAAGTATCAGTATCACACCTGTCCGTTAAAATTATCTACACATAATTAAGAGGCGATTAAATTGAAAATGTCACTTTACAATCAAATAAATGTCAAATGTATACTTTCAAATAATTTATAGATCAAATACATATATTATGTATTAGTAAACTATCTTATCTGCCCTTATCGCGTTTCTAAAGAGGTCTTTTATACGACTTTCTACGATTTGTATGTTTACACACAATTTGCTCACCGGAGCAAGATGTAATTATATTTTATTTCTATTTATTAATTTTAACCGACGACATCAGTATTAAAATTAAAAATCGTAACGTGTCGAGCAAATATCATAACCAACGCTAAACAATCAGTGCAATTCATTGGTGAGCGTCCCATATACTAAACATCGAACTTTAGTGTCGCAGCCATATTGTTCTTTAAAAATTCTCATTGTACGTTAACAGTGATCAGCTGATAATCACTGCCTACTTATTTGATAGTCAATCGGTATGGTCTCACTTCCTGAATGAGCCAATACTGTCCTTTTAAATTAACACTTGGTCAATTTGATGAGAGTAATTTTATGAGGACAAAATACGCTAATCACTATGAAATCATATGCGATCGCAAGGTATATTGTCATAGTGCAAGAGTGGACGACTGGTTATATATTACGGGTATCCATTATTTTGTTGTTGCGCGTTTTTATCTATTTTACGAGACATGCGGAACCTTACTGAACCATCACAGTAAATCTAAATCAAATATTTTACAGCTATACGTAAATAACACTTCTTCGCGTTTTGATAAGACGTGATTTAAAGAAATAAAACTTTATGTGATAAATAAAAACATAATAAATTGGAATTTTTCATAAAAAATAATCGTGCTCTTAAGTAATTAAGAGATAAGATTTATAATTATTAAATTATAGGTTAGGAATTTATTTATGATTTTTATAAATTGATAAACTTGATCATTAAACATGTTTTTGGTGGTCATTGAAAATCGCCAAAAATTGGTAAATACAAATTGAAATCTGAATCGAGCAGTAGGCGCAGTGGTTAAAGCTGATATTTAAACTTAATACCCATCTTTAAATTCGTCCTCGATTTGTCTGGCGACAGCATAAAGTAGGACTTTTAACTAACCGCGAAAGAGTTGGGAAAGTTTCGGCCTCAGAAACAAAATTGCATGGATTACATAAAAATAAAAACAAAAAACATTAGCGGCCATATCGTAAATATCGTTTTATTTGGCCTTTATTATGTTGTTTCTATGTCAACCTACTATTCAGATGAAGACCTAGATATTTAATTTTCGTTTTAACTTTTTTTTATGTTACTTTTACTTGCCATGTCTTAAGCTACTCCCGGATTTAAAATACTCCCGGATTACCAGGATTGGTAAAATAATTTAGCCTTTCCCTCGACGAAAACTGTGGGTTATATGTGTCACAAAGATAACAATATAATAAGCAAATGTCAGTAACAAGTAAATCAGTGGTATACATTAAGTAAAAAATTGATCGTAGACCACTACTTGTCAGACTCCTCCGCTAATATCATTTAACCAAGTAGTTAAATTATTAACCATGTATACAGAGCCGCTTTAAGTAGTTTCAAGGCCCTAGGCACATCATTAATTTCGGGCGCCTCCCAACATACGTAATATTAACAATAAATTTAAGCTACCATATTTTTGAAAATTTAGTGTAGAATTATATGCCTAAGTACGATTACAATAAATTACATAATATATTTTGTATTCGTTTTCTCATTTCGATAATGAACCAGAAGCCGTCTGCAATGAATGGCTAACAGCCATAATTCAAACTTGAACATTTTATGAAGAAGTCCTGCAGTTTCTACTCTTCCTATTGATTTTTGTAAATAATCTGTTGTAAACATATTATGTAACAGTTCTTTATATTGGAGAACATTTTTACTTAATGGCATCGGCTCTTGCAGACCATTTCCAGTTAGTATTTATTAGTGGTTTGATTGACAAATATTTATTTTAAAATAATTTTTCTAAACATTCCATCGACTAGTAGATACCAAAAAGAAATCAATCCGTTGAGGAAACAGTTCTGTTATTTCAAATGAATTTTCAGCAGCAGCAACACCAATTAAATTTAATGACTCGAATATACGCAATAAATTCGACTGAAGAACTATGTTGACATATTGGAAGCACTAGCATAGCTTTATCCGTGGCAGTTTTTAAGATACGTACCAAGACTTTCTAAATTCTTCTAAATTCTCAAGACTTCTTTAACATTTGTTGTTTTTTCCAGTATGAAAAGTTTTTTCGAGTATGTGAATTATTAGGAATAAATAATAGAAAACACTTATAGACTACGCCTTTAAATACATATCGCATAACTACTGTAAGCTTATCAATGTAGCTAATGTCTACAAGACTTCTCTCCAGTATACTGTTGCTCACTGTTAAGATTTATAATTAGTGCTAAATCTCTGCGACCCATTTGTTTCGACCTGGAAATTAAAGAACGAATAGATGACATATGTTCCGGTGTTCCAATAGTTTCGCCATAAAATTTTTCCAATCGCAAGTTCCTTGGGTCATGTAACTTTTATTTCAAGAGTAAAGTTTGCATATGAGTAAATGCACTTTTGCTCCTTCGACAGACATCAACTAAGATGAATTAAGACCACCAAAAATAGATGATGGTGTGATTTTAATAAAGTAATCCTGCATTGCTGAAGTTATAGTTTCTGGCAATCGAGCGACATTGTTTAAAAACTTCTGTTTCAAGCATCAAATCACAATTTACGTCGGTTACATTTTCATTTATACACGCTTGATCTTTGCCTAATATTTGCAAAGAGGTAACATCCACTTTTTTTTTTAAATGACATGCGGAAATGGAAATTGAAAACACTAACTATTCAAAATATAACTACATTCATGCGCCTTGAATTTACGGGCTATAAGCACGTGCCTAGTGTGCCTTTCTGTAAACGCGGCCATCATGCCGGTGAAAGTCCATCATACCAAACGTTGTCAAAGGGTTTTTTCAATATCCATGAAGACAAAGAGCAATATGGCTTTTCTTCGAAATTATGTTTGATTGGATTGACAATTCTATGTACTTGCTCTATGGTTCCATGGTGGTTTCGGAATCCAAATTGAAGGTCTAGTATAATTTGCCTTTCTTCTAATACAAGTTTAAGTTTTGGATATAATATATTTTCAAGCAGATTTAAGATCGCTGGTAAAATGCTTATTTGACCATAAGAAGAAACTTCATTTTAATTTTCCCAAGATTATGTATCATTTAGATCCGAGATATCTTCTATTTAGGTGAAAAATGGTCAAGTAGTTCTAATGATAGCATTGAACATGAATATTTTTTTTGAATGCATTTAATTGGTATTTTCCTTATCATTTTTTCAAAAATAATAACATATCCTAGTGTGGCTCTATCTTCCTGGTGACTTTATAGGTTTAGATGGCAAATCGAAATTACTGGTTTCTTCGATTGGTAAGTATATTCTTTTTTTTGGATGAGCGGCGAAAGAACTGGATTTTTTTCATCACTTCTTGCCCAGATGCCCAGAAGAGTTGATAGTGAGTCATAATAAACTTTTGAGTTGATAATTCCAGTAAATGTTTAAATTTTCTTCTGCTGCACCAATTTCTGTTGGTGTATTAAAAAGGATTTTCAGTTGCCAATTTGTTCAACAAGTCTGCTGTATATTGACTCCAATTAGTTCATTTCATTGTTAGAAATTTCGGTATTTCTGTTTTCAGGATTTAGGCACTTAAAACGATTATTACACGTCAGATCAACGTTTGGTTACACAGAAGTCTATTAAATCTTGTTTTTATCTGTAAGCCAGTAGATAGGATACCTACCAGACAGTTAAATAATCTAGTAATTGTTGTTGTTGTTGAATTGCTTCAAAAAGTAGTTTGCTTTTTGGTGTTGTCAGCCTTGTAGGTCCCAGACCCTTCTTGTAGGCATTTATTGTTTGTTTGAATATGTTATTCCTCATATTAAGGAAGTTCATAATATTTTAATCATCTTTTAATAAGTAAAGGTAAGCCATCTAGTGCTTTGCCAACCGGAAGATTAATGTCATAAATAAAGTATTCTTTAATTTTGAAGTAGTTATGATGCGTGAAGCATGTTTTGATACTAAAGCTATGCCAATATTGTGCTGGGTAAAGAATGCTTGCAGCCCTACTTTGTGTTGTTTAGGACATTAATTTTAAATTTTTACCACTATCTGCATCAACGCGTTCATATTCTGCATCATTATAGATCCATGGTCCTATCCTTCATGAAACTTTGATTAATACAACTTTGTACTTATTTAAACCCACTGAGTATGTTTCCTTCTTTATTTGGTTGCACCAAATTCGGTACCCTTCAGAATATTTGCGTATGCAACCCCATAATCTACACTAGCATTTATAGTAGAGTTCTGGGTTATATTTTGAACGATAGTGAAAACCACTTCTGGTCGCACTTCTGATTTACCCGACTAATGTAGTTAATTGCATTTATTGCTCTGCTCGTTGCTTATGATTAGTTCGTCATTTCAGTTCTTGATAGACTAATCAACCTCATATATTTATGTATGTTTTCAATCAAAGTTGCTGCTTTTTTTGCTGAAATTTTAAATTTATTTTGGTTGCACTATTTAAAACTATGATGTCGATCATATATAACATAAACGTCGCTTAGTGTGCAAGGAGATTTAGACAAGCTTGGTTTTTTTGACAAATAATTAACTAAATCGGCCATAGTCTTTTCGTGTATTTCTCGATACTGATTCTTCTATGAAGAAAATATTTTAATTCAAATTTAGCATCCGGTTTAATTACAAGTTCCATTTGTGGAAGGAGATTCTTTTCACGAGTAATCATATTTATTATAGATTTGGAGTGCAAGCAGCAAGATCAGCTTGTACATCGCTTAGTTCTACGAAACTTTCTATTATTTATCCAAAACGTAACTTGAAGAGTATATGAAGAGTAAACGGATGAATAGACGAAATGTTCTCATTAGCAGAATCTTCATAATCCTACTTATGAAAGTTATGTGGGCAAATCACTGAGTTTAAGGCGTTTTGACACAAGCAACGAGAAAAGGGAGGGATAATTTGGGAATGTTCAGTTCAATTCAGTAACTGTAAAAACTTAAAAAATAGATGGGCGTTGTATAGCGATCGACACAGAAACTGGCATTTAGTTGTGTCGCAGTAATACTTTAAATCAGTTTTAAAGATAGAAAAATGGGTTCAAAGAAAAAAACTTTCCAACCATTTTTAAAATTACCATGAAACCTTTTTAAAACTACTATAAGATAAAACTATATGATCAAATTAGTTTATCATAATTTTTAGAGAATTACTATAATCACAAATAGTTTACAACTGATATACAGATCGGTTGTTAGACTATGGTTTACGAGTATATACATCAATATAATATTCTAAAATAAATAAATACTGACACATGTTAAAAAGAAAAAATATTTATGTATTTTCAAGTAGGTACTTTAAAATACTAATGGCATGGATTAGTCAGTAGAATATTTACAGTGTAAATATATTGTAGTTAAATGTTTACAATTGTTTGCACTGTCACAATTATTTGAAGCTAAAACCATATAAATAATAAAATGTTTTATTTTTAAACAAAAATGACATCACCCCAATGGAATGATCCATATAAATTGCGGGATCTAATCAATTCGTAAACTTTTTTACAGGTCAGCAAGCTGCAGGCATTTTAATCAAAATCAACATCGTCACTTAACAAATATTTTCCGTGAGTTCGATACACCAATAATATTGTGCAATTAGCATTTATCATGTCCATCTAATACTCGTAACTTATTAATGATATACTCATTTGATAAGAATTTTATTTAAAAAAAATACTCGAGTCGTTAGAGAGATTTAACAAGATGTTAAATTGATTGATAAAAGAACAATTCACTTTATCATTTTTCGAATATCACTTAAAGTGGTTAAGATAATCATTAAACGATGTAACGTTTAAAAATTTTAGGTGATATTTCAATTTGTATGTAATTAAATAGTCATGTCAATTTGAAGTTGGTGATAACTAAGGGATATGCATTTTTTAGCCGACACATTAACGTCAGCGATTACATTCGCATCGGTTGCAAATTTACTAAATATATTTCAATAATTATCAGTGCAACATATTTTTTTATCATACTGTGTAAATATTTATAAAAATATAGTTTATCAATTGGGCCACGATTATGACGTCAAATTAGCAGAGGTAAAGTAATAAAAAATGTGATAATTAAATTTAATTCCCAAGAAACACAAACTATAATAAAACACTTTAGTAAATGCAACTTATCATTTATAATTTTTAGATTTTAATTTAATCCGTCAGCAAAAGTATTGTTATATCTGTTCATAAAAAACATACTATTCTATTGCACGAACTAATTAATTTTATGTTTGAGTCCAAAACTGATAATTATACTATCAGCTAAAATAATCCAAAAAAAAACCATTGCGCTATTTATTTTATGTTTTGACTAATGTTTAAGATTGAACAATGGTGATAACTTTATATTGGTGTACGTTTACCGAAAATTAAAAGGTAACCGAATTTTTGAGATAACTTTAAAATATTTTTAGCAATGAATAAAAAATTAATGTATGCGTGCTAACGAGCAAATTGCATACGTATGTGTAATTAGCTTACCTAAATGTTAGTGGTTTCAATGTGAGCCGATTGAAAAATTTTCATCATATAAGTGAATTTTAGATGTTTTTTTTTAGTTCTTTAGTTACTTAGAGATTTTTTTTTTTTTTAATTTTTATTATAGTTTTATTACAACTGAATAATTTACTTTATCTTATTCTGGTTGTCCTAGTTCTAGAAGTCTCCTTCTTGGGAGACGTCTAACTAAATTTGTTTTATCCATCATACGGTGAATGTTAACATTTTCATGTTGAAAACGACGAAGAATATCTGCAGAGCTGGGGAAGATCCAGTATGTTCGGTTACCTCCAGAATAAAATACGAATTTGTTTGCTTAACCTGCGTTTAATAGCTTCCTTTGTTTGTCCGTTTTAAGTCTTGATCACCAAATCGTGTTCTATATAAATTTAGAATTTCATGTTGCCAAGGAACACTATATTATATTTCGGCGGGTAGTTTCGACTTATGGAACTGAATTGGTGGTAGATGGGCTATTATTACACCTAATGCAAATAACATAAAATAAGAAGCTCGCTTATCAGTGTCTGTGATTACTTTAGTAAACAAATGATTTAACCGTAAAAAGATCAAGATTAACAACGATAAGCAAAATATATCAAAAAGAGAAGAACCCAAAAGTAATACTGCAAAAGAAATGCAGCTATGTAGCATGCCATAATGAATACGTTAGCGATGTGAATAGAACAAGCCACATTAGTATGGAGAGAACATTATAGAGCATGGTAATGCAGAACCTTGGAACTTCGTGTATAAATACAGCACGGGAAGGCTTAAAACGACTGAAGTACTAATCACCATAACAAATAAAGAGGGCCTGACAACTACGTTACTAACACCAAGAACTTGGGATGTAGTGGAATTCAACAATGATGAAACCACGGACGCAATAATGTCAATGAAATTAGGCAAATCACCTGACCTCGATAATATAGGCGTCGAAGTGATACAAAGAGCAAATCCCATAATAGAATCTGTTAAATTGCGCTTCCTGAAAGACTTTCTAAAAATAAGAGATTTTTTGAAGTCTTGTAAAAACGGCAAAGTAATTATCATTAGGAAGGAAGGTGAACAAGATCCCACCGTTCCAAAATTCTATAGGCCAATCATACTACCAGTTTTGGGTAAGTTACTCAAGAAACTGATAACTGGTAGATTGATGTGCGTATTCCAGGGAAGTGGTAAATACAGTGACAGGCATTTCGGATTCAGATAAAATCAGTCCACAGAGGCTACTGTGGTGAAAGCAATAGTCGGAGCAAAACTTTAGTAACTAATTATGGCACACTTCAAAAGAGTGGGACCAAAGAATACCCACATGGGTCTAGCGTCCGGGACATTGTATATTCAATATTAGCATGAATGTATTTCATGAAGGCAATGCCTTTTGCAGGTAAAAATTAATGCAACAATTAATGATGGAGCTGACCACAGAGCTGCTGATAAGCAAGCTAGATTTAATGACTCCAAGAAAAATTATGGATTTTAAAAGGTTTTGTGGCACTGTTCTAAACAATAGATAAGGCAGGTTTCCACACAACTCTGGCACTAGACAATATGTATTTAACATACATATGTCCACGCATTTTACCCGATAAAGAAACTAGATATTAAACCAGTATGCGCCTCTTCATGGCAGGGAACGAAACAGGGTTTTCAACCTGGTTAAGCATACTGAGAATAAAGACCAAGCACGACGGAGCGAAAATGTTTATATGCTGAGCCTGGATGACATTCTCACGCAATAAAACATCAAATGATAATTTAGAATTTAGAATTTAGAATTTAGAATTTAGAATTTAGAATTTAGAATTTAGAATTTAGAATTTAGAATTTAGAATTTAGAATTTAGAATTTAGAATTTAGAATTTAGAATTTAGAATTTAGAATTTAGAATTTAGAATTTAGAATTTAGAATTTAGAATTTAGAATTTAGAATTTAGAATTTAGAATTTAGAATTTAGAATTTAGAATTTAGAATTTAGAATTTAGAATTTAGAATTTAGAATTTAGAATTTAGAATTTAGAATTTAGAATTTAGAATTTAGAATTTAGAATTTAGAATTTAGAATTTAGAATTTAGAATTTAGAATTTAGAATTTAGAATTTAGAATTTAGAATTTAGAATTTAGAATTTAGAATTTAGAATTTAGAATTTAGAATTTAGAATTTAGAATTTAGAATTTAGAATTTAGAATTTAGAATTTAGAATTTAGAATTTAGAATTTAGAATTTAGAATTTAGAATTTAGAATTTAGAATTTAGAATTTAGAATTTAGAATTTAGAATTTAGAATTTAGAATTTAGAATTTAGAATTTAGAATTTAGAATTTAGAATTTAGAATTTAGAATTTAGAATTTAGAATTTAGAATTTAGAATTTAGAATTTAGAATTTAGAATTTAGAATTTAGAATTTAGAATTTAGAATTTAGAATTTAGAATTTAGAATTTAGAATTTAGAATTTAGAATTTAGAATTTAGAATTTAGAATTTAGAATTTAGAATTTAGAATTTAGAATTTAGAATTTAGAATTTAGAATTTAGAATTTAGAATTTAGAATTTAGAATTTAGAATTTAGAATTTAGAATTTAGAATTTAGAATTTAGAATTTAGAATTTAGAATTTAGAATTTAGAATTTAGAATTTAGAATTTAGAATTTAGAATTTAGAATTTAGAATTTAGAATTTAGAATTTAGAATTTAGAATTTAGAATTTAGAATTTAGAATTTAGAATTTAGAATTTAGAATTTAGAATTTAGAATTTAGAATTTAGAATTTAGAATTTAGAATTTAGAATTTAGAATTTAGAATTTAGAATTTAGAATTTAGAATTTAGAATTTAGAATTTAGAATTTAGAATTTAGAATTTAGAATTTAGAATTTAGAATTTAGAATTTAGAATTTAGAATTTAGAATTTAGAATTTAGAATTTAGAATTTAGAATTTAGAATTTAGAATTTAGAATTTAGAATTTAGAATTTAGAATTTAGAATTTAGAATTTAGAATTTAGAATTTAGAATTTAGAATTTAGAATTTAGAATTTAGAATTTAGAATTTAGAATTTAGAATTTAGAATTTAGAATTTAGAATTTAGAATTTAGAATTTAGAATTTAGAATTTAGAATTTAGAATTTAGAATTTAGAATTTAGAATTTAGAATTTAGAATTTAGAATTTAGAATTTAGAATTTAGAATTTAGAATTTAGAATTTAGAATTTAGAATTTAGAATTTAGAATTTAGAATTTAGAATTTAGAATTTAGAATTTAGAATTTAGAATTTAGAATTTAGAATTTAGAATTTAGAATTTAGAATTTAGAATTTAGAATTTAGAATTTAGAATTTAGAATTTAGAATTTAGAATTTAGAATTTAGAATTTAGAATTTAGAATTTAGAATTTAGAATTTAGAATTTAGAATTTAGAATTTAGAATTTAGAATTTAGAATTTAGAATTTAGAATTTAGAATTTAGAATTTAGAATTTAGAATTTAGAATTTAGAATTTAGAATTTAGAATTTAGAATTTAGAATTTAGAATTTAGAATTTAGAATTTAGAATTTAGAATTTAGAATTTAGAATTTAGAATTTAGAATTTAGAATTTAGAATTTAGAATTTAGAATTTAGAATTTAGAATTTAGAATTTAGAATTTAGAATTTAGAATTTAGAATTTAGAATTTAGAATTTAGAATTTAGAATTTAGAATTTAGAATTTAGAATTTAGAATTTAGAATTTAGAATTTAGAATTTAGAATTTAGAATTTAGAATTTAGAATTTAGAATTTAGAATTTAGAATTTAGAATTTAGAATTTAGAATTTAGAATTTAGAATTTAGAATTTAGAATTTAGAATTTAGAATTTAGAATTTAGAATTTAGAATTTAGAATTTAGAATTTAGAATTTAGAATTTAGAATTTAGAATTTAGAATTTAGAATTTAGAATTTAGAATTTAGAATTTAGAATTTAGAATTTAGAATTTAGAATTTAGAATTTAGAATTTAGAATTTAGAATTTAGAATTTAGAATTTAGAATTTAGAATTTAGAATTTAGAATTTAGAATTTAGAATTTAGAATTTAGAATTTAGAATTTAGAATTTAGAATTTAGAATTTAGAATTTAGAATTTAGAATTTAGAATTTAGAATTTAGAATTTAGAATTTAGAATTTAGAATTTAGAATTTAGAATTTAGAATTTAGAATTTAGAATTTAGAATTTAGAATTTAGAATTTAGAATTTAGAATTTAGAATTTAGAATTTAGAATTTAGAATTTAGAATTTAGAATTTAGAATTTAGAATTTAGAATTTAGAATTTAGAATTTAGAATTTAGAATTTAGAATTTAGAATTTAGAATTTAGAATTTAGAATTTAGAATTTAGAATTTAGAATTTAGAATTTAGAATTTAGAATTTAGAATTTAGAATTTAGAATTTAGAATTTAGAATTTAGAATTTAGAATTTAGAATTTAGAATTTAGAATTTAGAATTTAGAATTTAGAATTTAGAATTTAGAATTTAGAATTTAGAATTTAGAATTTAGAATTTAGAATTTAGAATTTAGAATTTAGAATTTAGAATTTAGAATTTAGAATTTAGAATTTAGAATTTAGAATTTAGAATTTAGAATTTAGAATTTAGAATTTAGAATTTAGAATTTAGAATTTAGAATTTAGAATTTAGAATTTAGAATTTAGAATTTAGAATTTAGAATTTAGAATTTAGAATTTAGAATTTAGAATTTAGAATTTAGAATTTAGAATTTAGAATTTAGAATTTAGAATTTAGAATTTAGAATTTAGAATTTAGAATTTAGAATTTAGAATTTAGAATTTAGAATTTAGAATTTAGAATTTAGAATTTAGAATTTAGAATTTAGAATTTAGAATTTAGAATTTAGAATTTAGAATTTAGAATTTAGAATTTAGAATTTAGAATTTAGAATTTAGAATTTAGAATTTAGAATTTAGAATTTAGAATTTAGAATTTAGAATTTAGAATTTAGAATTTAGAATTTAGAATTTAGAATTTAGAATTTAGAATTTAGAATTTAGAATTTAGAATTTAGAATTTAGAATTTAGAATTTAGAATTTAGAATTTAGAATTTAGAATTTAGAATTTAGAATTTAGAATTTAGAATTTAGAATTTAGAATTTAGAATTTAGAATTTAGAATTTAGAATTTAGAATTTAGAATTTAGAATTTAGAATTTAGAATTTAGAATTTAGAATTTAGAATTTAGAATTTAGAATTTAGAATTTAGAATTTAGAATTTAGAATTTAGAATTTAGAATTTAGAATTTAGAATTTAGAATTTAGAATTTAGAATTTAGAATTTAGAATTTAGAATTTAGAATTTAGAATTTAGAATTTAGAATTTAGAATTTAGAATTTAGAATTTAGAATTTAGAATTTAGAATTTAGAATTTAGAATTTAGAATTTAGAATTTAGAATTTAGAATTTAGAATTTAGAATTTAGAATTTAGAATTTAGAATTTAGAATTTAGAATTTAGAATTTAGAATTTAGAATTTAGAATTTAGAATTTAGAATTTAGAATTTAGAATTTAGAATTTAGAATTTAGAATTTAGAATTTAGAATTTAGAATTTAGAATTTAGAATTTAGAATTTAGAATTTAGAATTTAGAATTTAGAATTTAGAATTTAGAATTTAGAATTTAGAATTTAGAATTTAGAATTTAGAATTTAGAATTTAGAATTTAAAATTTAAAATTTAGAATTTAGAATTTAGAATTTAGAATTTAAAATTTAAAATTTAGAATTTAGAATTTAGAATTTAGAATTTAGAGTTTAGAATTTAGAATTTAGAATTTAGAATTTAGAATTTAGAATTTAGAATTTAGAATTTAGAATTTAGAATTTAGAATTTAGAATTTAGAATTTAGAATTTAGAATTTAGAATTTAGAATTTAGAATTTAGAATTTAGAATTTAGAATTTAGAATTTAGAATTTAGAATTTAGAATTTAGAATTTAGAATTTAGAATTTAGAATTTAGAATTTAGAATTTAGAATTTAGAATTTAGAATTTAGAATTTAGAATTTAGAATTTAGAATTTAGAATTTAGAATTTAGAATTTAGAATTTAGAATTTAGAATTTAGAATTTAGAATTTAGAATTTAGAATTTAGAATTTAGAATTTAGAATTTAGAATTTAGAATTTAGAATTTAGAATTTAGAATTTAGAATTTAGAATTTAGAATTTAGAATTTAGAATTTAGAATTTAGAATTTAGAATTTAGAATTTAGATATATCCACAAAATAAAGTGCATTACACTTATTTCTGTGTTTAGCTCAAAAAAAACTGAACAAATATACCTTAGTAGAAATCGTAACCTCGATTGTTTTAATTCTCCAATGCATTGATAGGATATTCTCATTTAAATTCTCAAATTACTGAAATTATCCTGATGTATTGTGCAAGTATTTTTCATCCTTTTTTATGAATTTTTATAGACTGTCTAGCTATGGACCTCTTTTGAAAGATGCACATGTGAGTGATTGCTGAAAATAATACTGCATAAAAAAATTATTGGTCACATAAAAAATACAATAAGCCCAATTGAACCTCTTTGAAAGATGCACATGTGAGTGATTGCTGAAAATAATACTGCATAAAAAAATTATTGGTCACATAAAAAATACAATAAGCCCAATTGAACCTAAATTAGAATTTGAAAAAACTACTTTCTTTTTTCTCCGACTTACAATTAAGAATTTAGAATTATTTAAAAATTCTAAAAAATTGTATTATTTAAGGTGGGTTGTTAAAAAAATATTTGTAAAAATTAAAATCAAAATTAAGTAAGTAAATTTAGGTTAGTCATATGTTCACATTTTAGACAAAAAATTGTTCAATCTGTCAAAATAAATAGCGAATAACATTCGGTGATAATATAAAATTAAAGCATTGCTATATGACTTTCTGGATACCAAATTTCTTAACATTCGTCAAAACATTATATTATCTCACCAAATATTTCAGACCATTTTTTTTTCTTTAACCCTAAACTGTCACGTTCATTACAAAGCTGATTAAATAGTTTACATATCCGTTACAAGATCACGTAACGAAAATACATAATTTTACTATATATAAATCGATGTAAGTCTGAACTTAAAATTAAAAGTTAAATATAATTTGCACAATGAAGGTTTTAAGCTTAACTATCGTTTTTATATCGCTATCATTGAGTGCATACTGTCGAACAATTGAAGATGGTCTACCTGTGCCACTAAGTGAGTATTTCCGAAATTTAATTCGGCTTAAAGAAATATTATATTGATATAAAATTTTATTATTTTGAATAGGTTTTGATGACATAGATTATGGTAAAATGGAAATAAGTGAGGAACCGTCCATCGCTGTTACAACAATAGATTTATCGACCGATAGTTCCAATCAAATGGATGATATGGTGGTTATAGAACCAATTACACAGGATATATTGTCGGAGACCCCAGATTCAGCTCCGAATACTATTAATAATCAGTTTGACGTTGATGTTAACAAGGTGGATGACCCAGTCACTAACGAAGCTCCAGCATCAATACAAGAAATAAATGTGGCAGACGATTTTGAACAATTGTCAATTTTATTGAAAATTATATATCTGTTATCGCAACTTTTCGGGAAAATTTCGCCAGTATAATAAGCCCATATATATTAAAACTAAACAAGCCAAATAATTAAAATATCTTTAAAACAAGTAATTTTTTTATCATATATTTATGATAAGAAGGATATTCCAATCAATGTAATTTCACTTATTATATATATATATATATATATATATATATATATATATATATATATATATATATATATATATATATAATACATATGAGTATTTATAAAGATATAGATAACATACCGAACATATAATGAAAAATGTATTTGATTGAATTTTCTAATTTTATTTTATTTAGTCTAATTATCGTTTTGATTCAATTAAGAGCTTATACATTTATACCTATAGACTATAAGCCATGAAATTAAACAATTTAATTAAAATATTTTTAATTAATTTGAGCATAGTCGCGGTCCGTACAAGTTTAGTGTGTGATAACATTGATTTTAACTATCCAGTGCTACGCGGTTTGGAACGTTGTATCTCTTGGCATACGTTATTAGTTGTGAAACAATATGCTGATGAAACGGAAAATGGAATCGAACCACTACGTTCAGATTCGGAATACTATGTAACATATATGTACGAAGGTGTTACGTGTGCTCAAACTGAGAAGCCTATCGATTTGGATGAAAATTCTGAAATTGAAATTGGATTATACTATAGTTGGACCACCCAAGGCAGTTTCATAGAAATTTTAATTGCTGCCGAAAATGGTACAACAAAACGGATTAACAAACTTGACACGACGTCCAATTCTTGGAGAGTATTACGCGAACCAGTCAACGATGTGTATAAAAATGCACGGGTATGTGAAATAATAATTACAATGAATGTGTTGCTAAATTTGCTTACCTATCGTGCTTGCCCTGAACTAAAATATTAATTACAACTAAAAACTAGAATACAATTTGTAACAAGTAGTTTAAGCATTATGAACCCAAAAGAAACGACGGTCGACTTCGGCGTTTAGCATAGTTTAGTTTTTCTAGATTGCATATTTCGGATGCATGTTTAAATGAAAAATGTTATGTGCTTAAAGTTTTGTTGTGTGATTTATAATCTCTTCGATGAAACCATATTGCCACTATATGGTTTAATTCAAAATAATTTTTGGTCTTAGCTCGAATCGCAACTATAATTGCGAGTAAATAAAGGTACATTTTTATTGACCGTTTAGTATCGTTAGTTTAACAGTAAAAACGACAGTTGCTCAGTAAATCGTTAATATTTAGCATAAATTTCAAAATGTTGGAAAATTGCACTTTTACATCATGTCATAAAAATTTAAAAAATTTAAATCAAAAGTGTATTTAGTACTCTAACAACCTTACGATTGTCGGAATTTCTTTTTATATCATTTTCCACTTTTTATAACTCCTTGGTCAAACCATTATAAAATTAATTATAGATTAAATTATAGATTTCAAAAATACAAAATCGTTATTTTTTGTGAAAAATAAAAAAAATAATAAATTCACGATAAGACTAATTTTTGATATTAAACAATCAATTTAGCTATACAATACGATAATATAAATTCGATTTGAGCAGTCTAGTGCTCAAGCTTAATAAGACAGTTTAATTTTAATCGCATATAAATATAAATATACAAAATGATCAAACTAAAATATATCACAAGCATATTTATTCTAGTAATAACTGCTTGTGTAGTAACAGTGAAGTCTACGCTCATGTGTGATTTACTTGATTTTGATAGTCCAGTGTTAAAAGATTTCAAATCAATCTATACCCCATTTGTAATGAAAGAATATTCACATGAAACTGACAGCATACCGCCACCTCGTTCCAATTCTAAATATTACATGACATTCGATTTCGAAAAACTAGGAATGATGCTTGGTGAAACTACGAAAAATTACAATGTTGATCAATATACTATTATTGAAATGAGATATTATTTTGAAACTAAACCCGGAGATATTCCTAGTTTTCTGTATTTCAATGTTAGGGCTGGTTCTACACAAGTCGCAAGTGACAAATTAGATGGAAAACCCGGATGGCGATATGCACAAATATTTATGGATAAAAAAATTGAAAATATTGTGGTATGTGATTTACTGATGTTAGCTAATTTAAGTAGTTTTAAAAAAATAACTTCATAGTTAAACGGTGAACTTGTTTATGTGGCGAACACTTAGTAAACGCAGTACAAGTTAATTAGTGTCTTTAAGTATTTTGATATGTAAACATGTACAAACATTTATGGAACCATTTAAATCGAATTTTTAACAAATAGATTTCCATTTAGAAAAATATGATCATCAAAAAACTTATTAAGTTACCAATTTCTAAATAACTGTACAAATATAAGTGCGAACAAATAAAAACATATTAACCATACCGTTTCAAATAATCTAACAAATAAAGATTAAATCCAAAGTTATAACATAATGATTTGAACGTTAAATAAGTGCAGAGGTTACCTGGTATGGGGAGAAATTCCAACCACGGTTGGTATTGAAGGACTTCAAATTAAAACTGTACAAACAAGCTTGCCTACACATTCAAGAATCAATAAAAACTGGTAGCTCAAATTCTAATACAAATCTACAAAATTATCAATTTACTAATTTATGATGCCTAAATTTTGTATCCATTAGAACTGACACTAAAAAAATATTTTA
The DNA here is from genome assembly GCA_963556175.1 of Tipula confusa. Taxonomy (NCBI): domain Eukaryota; kingdom Metazoa; phylum Arthropoda; class Insecta; order Diptera; family Tipulidae; genus Tipula; species Tipula confusa. The sequence continues at coordinate 196,249,559 of OY744476.1, read as the reverse complement.
TTTCCTTATAGATACAATTATCGATTCAGTCAAACACAGGCATGAAATTTGCGGTTGAGTATATAAGAATACTCAACAGTAATTCCGATGAACTAGACTGTAAAATAGATGTAACAACAGAAATAACGACGGATGTAACCTCGACGGTAACATTTGATTCTACTACCGACGAAAGTTCGACAATTTCAAATGATTCAACAGCAGATAGTTCAACAACTGATTCAACAACTGATAGTTCAACAACATCATCTGAATCAACGACGGAAGATCGTTCATTAATTCCATCTGATTCTACTACAGATGGCAGCTCGACAGTAGCAATTGATTCGTCAACTGATGATAGTTCAACAGCAATTGATTCAACAGATGATAGTTCAACAACATCATCTGAATCAACGACAGAAGATGGTTCATCAATTCCATCTGATTCTACCACAGATGGCAGCTCGACAATAGCAATTGATTCGTCAACTGATGATAGTTCAACATCAACTGATTCAACAACTGATAGTTCAACAACATCATCTGAATCAACGACCGAAGATGGTTCATCCATTCCATCTGATTCTACTACAGATGGCAGCTCGACAATAGCAATTGATTCGTCAACTGATGATAGTTCAACATCAACTGATTCAACAACTGATAGTTCAACAACATCATCTGAATCAACGACGGAAGATGGTTTATCAATTCCATCTGATTCTACTACAGATGGCAGCTCGACAATAGCAATTGATTCGTCAACTGATGATAGTTCAACATCAACTGATTCAACAGATGATAGTTCAACAACATCATCTGAATCAACGACGGAAGATGGTTCATCAATTCCATCTGATTCTACTACAGATGGCAGCTCGACAATAGCAATTGATTCGTCAACTGATGATAGTTCAACATCAACTGATTCAACAACTGATAGTTCAACAACATCATCTGAATCAACGACGGAAGATGGTTCATCAATTCCATCTGATTCTACTACAGATGGCAGCTCGACAATAGCAATTGATTCGTCAACTGATGATAGTTCAACATCAAATGATTCAACAACTTATAGTACAACAACATCATCTGAATCAACGACGGAAGATGGTTTATCAATTCCATCTGATTCTACTACAGATGGCAGCTCGACAATAGCAATTGATTCGTCAACTGATGATAGTTCAACATCAACTGATTCAACAGATGATAGTTCAACAACATCATCTGAATCAACGACGGAAGATGGTTTATCAATTCCATCTGATTCTACTACAGATGGCAGCTCGACAATAGCAATTGATTCGTCAACTGATGATAGTTCAACATCAACTGATTCAACAGATGATAGTTCAACAACATCATCTGAATCAACGACGGAAGATGGTTCATCAATCCCATCTGATTCTACTACAGATGGCAGCTCGACAATAGCAATTGATTCGTCAACTGATGATAGTTCAACATCAACTGATTCAACAACTGATAGTTCAACAACATCATCTGAATCAACGACGGAAGATGGTTCATCAATTCCATCTGATTCTACTACAGATGGCAGCTCGACAATAGCAATTGATTCGTCAACTGATGATAGTTCAACATCAACTGATTCAACAACTGATAGTTCAACAACATCATCTGAATCAACGACGGAAGATGGTTCATCAATTCCATCTGATTCTACTTCAGATGGCAGCTCGACAATAGCAATTGATTCGTCAACTGATGATAGTTCAACATCAACTGATTCAACAACTGATAGTACAACAATATCATCTGAATCAACGACGGAAGATGGTTTATCAATTCCATCTGATTCTACTACAGATGGCAGCTCGACAATAGCAATTGATTCGTCAACTGATGATAGTTCAACATCAACTGATTCAACAGATGATAGTTCAACAACATCATCTGAATCAACGACGGAAGATGGTTTATCAATTCCATCTGATTCTACTACAGATGGCAGCTCGACAATAGCAATTGATTCGTCAACTGATGATAGTTCAACATCAACTGATCCAACAGATGATAGTTCAACAACATCATCTGAATCAACGACGGAAGATGGTTCATCAATTCCATCTGATTCTACTACAGATGGCAGCTCGACAATAGCAATTGATTCGTCAACTGATGATAGTTCAACATCAACTGATTCAACAACTGATAGTTCAACAACATCATCTGAATCAACGACGGAAGATGGTTCATCAATTCCATCTGATTCTACTACAGATGGCAGCTCGACAATAGCAATTGATTCGTCAACTGATGATAGTTCAACATCAACTGATTCAACAACTGATAGTTCAACAACATCATCTGAATCAACGACGGAAGATGGTTCATCAATTCCATCTGATTCTACTTCAGATGGCAGCTCGACAATAGCAATTGATTCGTCAACTGATGATAGTTCAACATCAACTGATTCAACAACTGATAGTTCAACAACATCATCTGAATCAACGACGGAAGATGGTTCATCAATTCCATCTGATTCTACTACAGATGGCAGCTCGACAATAGCAATTGATTCGTCAACTGATGATAGTTCAACATCAACTGATTCAACAACTGATAGTTCAACAACATCATCTGAATCAACGAGGGAAGATGGTTCATCAATTCCATCTGATTCTACTACAGATGACAGCTCGACAATAGCAATTGATTCGTCAACTGATGATAGTTCAACATCAACTGATTCAACAACTGATAGTTCAACAACATCTTCTGAATCAACGACGGAAGATGGTTCATCAATTCCATCTGATTCTACTACAGATGGCAGCTCGACAATAGCAATTGATTCGTCAACTGATGATAGTTCAACATCAACTGATTCAACAGATGATAGTTCAACAACATCATCTGAATCAACGACGGAAGATGGTTTATCAATTCCATCTGATTCTACTACAGATGGCAGCTCGACAATAGCAATTGATTCGTCAACTGATGATAGTTCAACATCAACTGATTCAACAACTGATAGTTCAACAACATCATCTGAATCAACGACGGAAGATGGTTCATCAATTCCATCTGATTCTACTACAGATGGCAGCTCGACAATAGCAATTGATTCGTCAACTGATGATAGTTCAACATCAACTGATTCAACAACTGATAGTTCAACAACATCATCTGAATCAACGACGGAAGATGGTTTATCAATTCCATCTGATTCTACTACAGATGGCAGCTCGACAATAGCAATTGATTCGTCAACTGATGATAGTTCAACATCAACTGATTCAACAGATGATAGTTCACCAACATCATCTGAATCAACGACGGAAGATGGTTTATCAATTCCATCTGATTCTACTAACGATGGCAGCTCGACAATAGCAATTGATTCGTCAACTGATGATAGTTCAACATCAACTGATTCAACAGATGATAGTTCAACAACATCATCTGAATCAACGACGGAAGATGGTTCATCAATTCCATCTGATTCTACTACAGATGGCAGCTCGACAATAGCAATTGATTCGTCAACTGATGATAGTTCAACATCAACTGATTCAACAACTGATAGTTCAACAACATCATCTGAATCAACGACGGAAGATGGTTCATCAATTCCATCTGATTCTACTACAGATGGCAGCTCGACAATAGCAATTGATTCGTCAACTGATGATAGTTCAACATCAACTGATTCAACAACTGATAGTTCAACAACATCATCTGAATCAACGACGGAAGATGGTTCATCAATTCCATCTGATTCTACTACAGATGGCAGCTCGACAATAGCAATTGATTCGTCAACTGATGATAGTTCAACATCAACTGATTCAACAACTGATAGTTCAACAACATCATCTGAATCAACGACGGAAGATGGTTCATCAATTCCATCTGATTCTACTTCAGATGGCAGCTCGACAATAGCAATTGATTCGTCAACTGATGATAGTTCAACATCAACTGATTCAACAACTGATATTACAACAATATCATCTGAATCAACGACGGAAGATGGTTCATCAATTCCATCTGATTCTACTACAGAAGGCAGCTCGACAATAGCAATTGATTCGTCAACTGATTATAGTTCAACATCAACTGATTCAACAGATGATAGTTCAACAACATCATCTGAATCAACGACGGAAGATGGTTCATCAATTCCATCTGATTCTACTACAGATGGCAGCTCGACAATAGCAATTGATTCGTCAACTGATGATAGTTCAACATCAACTGATTCAACAGATGATAGTTCAACAACATCATCTGAATCAACGACGGAAGATGGTTCATCAATTCCATCTGATTCTACTACAGATGGCAGCTCGACAATAGCAATTGATTCGTCAACTGATGATAGTTCAACATCAACTGATTCAACAACTGATAGTTCAACAACATCATCTGAATCAACGACGGAAGATGGTTCATCAATTCCATCTGATTCTACTACAGATGGCAGCTCGACAATAGCAATTGATTCGTCAACTGATGATAGTTCAACATCAACTGATTCAACAGATGATAGTTCAACAACATCATCTGAATCAACGACGGAAGATGGTTCATCAATTCCATCTGATTCTACTACAGATGGCAGCTCGACAATAGCAATTGATTCGTCAACTGATGATAGTTCAACATCAACTGATTCAACAACTGATAGTTCAACAACATCATCTGAATCAACGACGGAAGATGGTTCATCAATTCCATCTGATTCTACTACAGATGGCAGCTCGACAATAGCAATTGATTCGTCAACTGATGATAGTTCAACATCAACTGATTCAATAACTGATAGTTCAACAACATCATCTGAATCAACGACGGAAGATGGTTCATCAATTCCATCTGATTCTACTACAGATGGCAGCTCGACAATAGCAATTGATTCGTCAACTGATGATAGTTCAACATCAACTGATTCAACAACTGATAGTTCAACAACATCATCTGAATCAACGACGGAAGATGGTTCATCAATTCCATCTGATTCTACTACAGATGGCAGCTCGACAATAGCAATTGATTCGTCAACTGATGATAGTTCAACATCAACTGATTCAACAACTGATAGTTCAACAACATCATCTGAATCAACGACGGAAGATGGTTCATCAATTCCATCTGATTCTACTTCAGATGGCAGCTCGACAATAGCAATTGATTCGTCAACTGATGATAGTTCAACATCAACTGATTCAACAGATGATAGTTCAACAACATCATCTGAATCAACGACGGAAGATGGTTCATCAATTCCATCTGATTCTACTACAGATGGCAGCTCGACAATAGCAATTGATTCGTCAACTGATGATAGTTCAACATCAACTGATTCAACAACTGATAGTTCAACAACATCATCTGAATCAACGACGGAAGATGGTTCATCAATTCCATCTGATTCTACTACAGATGGCAGCTCGACAATAGCAATTGATTCGTCAACTGATGATAGTTCAACATCAACTGATTCAATAACTGATAGTTCAACAACATCATCTGAATCAACGACGGAAGATGGTTCATCAATTCCATCTGATTCTACTACAGATGGCAGCTCGACAATAGCAATTGATTCGTCAACTGATGATAGTTCAACATCAACTGATTCAACAACTGATAGTTCAACAACATCATCTGAATCAACGACGGAAGATGGTTCATCAATTCCATCTGATTCTACTACAGATGGCAGCTCGACAATAGCAATTGATTCGTCAACTGATGATAGTTCAACATCAACTGATTCAACAACTGATAGTCCAACAACATCATCTGAATCAACGACGGAAGATGGTTCATCAATTCCATCTGATTCTACTACAGATGGCAGCTCGACAATAGCAATTGATTCGTCAACTTATGATAGTTCAACATCAACTGAGTCAACAACTGATAGTTCAACAACATCATCTGAATCAACGACGGAAGATGGTTCATCAATTCCATCTTATTCTACTACAGATGGCAGCTCGACAATAGCAATTGATTCGTCAACTGATGATAGTTCAACATCAACTGATTCAACAACTGATAGTTCAACAACATCATCTGAATCAACGACGGAAGATGGTTCATCAATTCCATCTGATTCTACTACAGATGGCAGCTCGACAATAGCAATTGATTCGTCAACTGATGATAGTTCAACATCAACTGATTCAACAACTGATAGTTCAACAACATCATCTGAATCAACGACGGAAGATGGTTTATCAATTCCATCTGATTCTACTACAGATGGCAGCTCGACAATAGCAATTGATTCGTCAACTGATGATAGTTCAACATCAACTGATTCAACAACTGATAGTTCAACAACATCATCTGAATCAACGACGGAAGATGGTTCATCAATTCCATCTGATTCTACTACAGATGGCAGCTCGACAATAGCAATTGATTCGTCAACTGATGATAGTTCAACATCAACTGATTCAACAACTGATAGTCCAACAACATCATCTGAATCAACGACGGAAGATGGTTCATCAATTCCATCTGATTCTACTACAGATGGCAGCTCGACAATAGCAATTGATTCGTCAACTTATGATAGTTCAACATCAACTGAGTCAACAACTGATAGTTCAACAACATCATCTGAATCAACGACGGAAGATGGTTCATCAATTCCATCTTATTCTACTACAGATGGCAGCTCGACAATAGCAATTGATTCGTCAACTGATGATAGTTCAACATCAACTGATTCAACAACTGATAGTTCAACAACATCATCTGAATCAACGACGGAAGATGGTTCATCAATTCCATCTGATTCTACTACAGATGGCAGCTCGACAATAGCAATTGATTCGTCAACTGATGATAGTTCAACATCAACTGATTCAACAACTGATAGTTCAACAACATCATCTGAATCAACGACGGAAGATGGTTTATCAATTCCATCTGATTCTACTACAGATGGCAGCTCGACAATAGCAATTGATTCGTCAACTGATGATAGTTCAACATCAACTGATTCAACAACGGATAGTTCAATAATATTTTCTGAATCAACGACGGAAGATGGTTCAACAATTCCATCAGATTCTACTACAGTTGGCAGCTCGACAATAACAATTGATTCGACTACTTATTATAGTTCCACAGTTTCATCTGATTCCACTACGGATAGTTCTACATCAACTGATTCAACAACTGATAGTTCAACATCATCTGAATCAACAGCGGAAGATAGTTCAATAATTCCATCCGATTCTACTATAGATGGCAGCTCGACTATAGCAATTGATTCGACTTCTGGTGATAGTTCCACAGTTTCTTCTGATTCGCCAGATGATAGTACATCATTAACGAATTCCAACATATCATCTGAATCTACTACAGACCGCGACTTGACTGAACCTACTGATTCTTCAACTGAAGATAGTTCTACAATTTCGGCTATTGCCGAAGAATTGAGTTCAGGGTTAGACCGAGAAGAAATTTGGATGATAATTGCAATCATATTTATTGTATTATTTTGTATCGCCATTGCTGCCGGACTTTATGTATGCATAGGCAACCTTCGACATTCAAAAACACTAGCATCACGAAATCTTTTTGCGGCCGAGTCACAACAAGAAAGAATTCCAAGAGTACAAAGTCAACAATCAAATAGTGAAACACGCATTAATATCGATGATTTGGATCAGAATGATGGCAATGCAAATACATCAAGATCTATACCACGGCTTGTAATGAATCGGGGACCAAATGATGTGCCTTGGATTCATAATGCTAATTTGCCACAATCGGGTAATTCAGTTGATAGTTTCATGTGGATTAGAAACCAACGAACATAATTTTTTCGTCGACTGATTTAAAGTGAAACTTCCATTTTTAAGAAAATGAGTTTGTGATAATCAATCGGTAATGAACAATAACCATGAGTACCTTTTATTTATTTGTTTTGTATTTATTGTAATGTATATAGTTAGTTTTTTAAGCAGCCTAGTTTTTATTTTATTTAATTGATATGCCCAGGGAAATTTACAAATCGTTTACCAGCATAATTTCACTATTGCATCAATAAATTAATAGCAACTGACTCTTCGTGATTTTATGTCTGGATAGTATATTGTCTTTGATCCATATTAACGTATACTACAACGATGACAGCGCCAACAATATAGCATTGCTTTCTACAACCGGTGATGTTGCATGCAACCACCAATTAACCCGTCATAGCTTCAACAAAGTTATCTTGATTACTATATGGCTTATCATAATTACTCTAAAACGCATACTAATTAAATTAACATTTACAGCTAAATCATAATTCACAACCGATACCAATGAAAAATATAAATGCTTTACGCGTAATTTTAATAAAAGCTTGTCTAATAGCTAAGATTTATACAAGTTTAGTGTGTGATGACTTATAGTTGACTTTAAAAGTCCAGTATTATAAGGCTTCGAAACTATTTTTAAACTTAATCCATTAGGTATGAAAAACTATTCAAACCAAACCGAAATCAAACCACTTCGTTCAGTTTCTGAGTACTGATGACCTTCATCTCGACAGGGATTATATGTTTGGTCAAACTGTCGAAAGTTATGATCTGAATGAATACAGTTTCATCGAAATGGCATACTATTTTGATAATCAACATTATTTTATGATTACATCGTTACACGGGTCTGACCTATACTCTGAATTCAGGGTATGTCCCCGGAGCCAGAGCCAGACACATACAAAACTATGGATGTATGTGATCTTTGACTATAGCATTAAATATATAAAATATAGGAAACTACAGCTATACCTAATAAAAAATTTAGATACAGTTATTATTAGAATCACGATCTAAAATGGTGTTCTTAACTCAGCGATTTACAGTTGGTAGTGTTATGGGGTATAGCGATCAGCAAACATTCAAATTATAAGTTGATGCTTAGATGTAATCCAATGCTTATAATCTTAAAATATGGAATAAAGCACATATTAAGACAAGAGTTTTTTCTCTGCAAGTAGTGTGTTCACTACAGCTCGGCTCTACGACTCTACCGCTTTTTGTAGAGTAGATGTAGAGAAATTTTAAGTAGAGCTTTATCATGCGCTCTATAGACTGTATACACTGTTATTTGGAACGATAAAATGGCGGCTTGAATTTTTTAAATAATTTAATTTGCATGCACACAATTTCAACAATTAACAATGCGAATGGCAATCAGTATGATTTTTTATAAAACAAAATTTAAAATTACGTGGACATATAGTAGCGTATTGTAGAGTGAAAATTTTATCAAACATGTTTGATAGAGTGTAGAGCGGATGTAAAACTCTACAAAAAATTTGCAGAGCTCTACAAGGTGTATACACTACTCTACGCGAGAGTTTTCTCTATATCTACGTAAAAAAACTCTATAGTGGACACTCGGCTTTAGTATTATTAAAGTATATTCGGCAAGGGCTTTTCGAATATTCATGAATAGTCACTCGTAATAATGGTCCGATTTCGATAAGTGGCAAATTTACAGAAAGCTCTAGGTATCAGTATAATACTGCAATAAATCATAAATCACTTTGGGGCATAAACGTTCGGCAAAGGGGCATTTTTCATGAAATGTCAATAAATCACGTAATAATGATCCGATTTTGATGGCCTTCTAACTACTCCCTTAGTCCCGTGTAATAATGCGATATTTAAGATTTATAATACAAGAAATTGTGGCTAGAGGCTAAAGTTATGTCTAAAATCAGTAAAGATTCTGGACATGAAAAATATTGGATATTGTAATAAGATTACATAAAGATATAAGAATAGCTAAAGTTTGTAGAAGATTAATCGTAAACTGGATTAAGAGCCAAATATAGAAAACCTATTTCCAGTTTTTTTATCTAGTCTAGGCTTCATAATTATAATAGGCAACATTTGTAACCATGTTTGTCTTTTATTTAGGCTTCATTTATTAGAAAAAATATAATAAATTATTAAGTAGGAGTAGAGAGTTTGCTTAAGCAACTAAGGATATTATGTCTTGCATAAAGGCGTCCACTAATTAGGAGTGCGTTATTCTTAACCTCTAAAAAAATTCCTCTTCTAAATTAAATTTTTGATTTACTTCATAAGAAATGCATTTTTTAGCAAAGAGCGAAAGATTCATGTCTTGTATAGGTTCTAATCTGCCATAAAGTTTCTAATTTTACTCAGCCTAGTATATGATCAACTAATACGAGTGACATAACAGATAGTTTAATTGATCTAGCGACGTAGCCTAAGTTAAAACTTAGTAAACTAATTTCAGAATCTATATAGCAAGAAACCGAACGCTCTCCACAGTTTCGAAAAATGAACATAAAAGATAAGGCCGACATTATAAAGGGATGAAAAGATGGCTCTTTTTTAACAGAGTTGTTTGTGATGTGTTGTTTGTGTCTGATAATCAAGAATTAACTTTAGGGATCATACCTATACCATGCCCCAATTAATTATTCAGACGGGAAATTATTTTGTTAAATTGCTGCTTTATTTTAAAACTATGGCAAACGAATCGCTCCATTTTTTGGTATCTTCGTAAGGAGTCATCATTCGGAACAAATTATGGGGGTATTACTTCCTATTTACGCCAGAAAGAAAGAAGAATTATTGCAGAGGCTACCATTCATAGTAGATAATGAAACAAAGGATATAGATGTCATATTAGCTATAAACTTTTTAAACAGGAACCAGATCTCAACAGTATTCAGACGATATACCTTTAGTCTTGACCTGATGCCCCAAGTATGTTCTTGTTGTGTTACGTTAATGTTGACTGGAAATCGAGTAAAGCTTACAATAAGTGACTCAAACGGTAGCCAATAAGAGCCAATCCAAACCGGTTTTGCTATTATATGAACAAGTTAAAGAAGATAATGGATAAGCTACTAAGCACGGAAGTTCTTAGTGTTACATCACCTCCATTATTAGGGTTGTTTGACATTAAAAAAGAAGTCATGCTATCAGTCGATATAAGTGAAGACACGTTCAAAGGCTTAAGCTCAGCAGAATTCCCATCAATAGAAAGAAAAGCACAAAGAGAAATAGTAAAAATCGTAGCAGAATTCAGAAGCTGTTGGAAATAATATTTAAAAAATCAATTGTACACAATTATAATTGGTAAATCTTTTAAGTAAGAATTGCAAACCCGAAGAAGTTAAATTTAATGAAAGCAGCCGTAAAGTGCAAATGGTACCACCGACATAGGCGGCCTAGAAAATACAAGTTTTGGCCAGGATTTGCCAACAACATTAAGAAGTTTATCGAAAAGTGTCTTATTTGGGAGAGAAATCAAAAAGTCAATGATTCTATTTTGCCAAAGGATTAACCTAAGTTTGCGTTTCATAGAGTCATCCGTGATTTTGATTTATTTCATTTCAACGGTGCTCAATATTTGTTTTGATAGTTGACAGTTTTTCAGGTTTTATAAAATCGAATCGGACTACAATCCACAGTATCAAATTTGTAACACATCACCTTCAGCTAAATTGTGCTAGAAATGAAAGATTATTTAATTGGAAAACGAACAAACCTATAATGACATAAGTAAGAAAACAAGTCAGTTGAGGTAACCAAACCAATACGCTGATAAGGGATCAACAGCATAAAACGAAAATTCAGCAGTAGGTGATAATGTGAGAAAAATGACACATCGTAAGTCATCGAACTGGTTGATTTGTTAAGTTCAGTAGTAATACAAACAACGAATGTACAGTCGCTTAGAAGAAATCAAGCGACAGAGAAGTATCGTATACAAACCTTTCAAAGATTTAGTGAAAATCTTTTAAAACACACCATAGACATAGACGTCGAATTGGCTACAGTCATGAGTCCCTTCGAATTTAACAAAGCACAACAAGCACATATATAGAATTTCGAAATATACTTATCTTCACGCTACCTACGCTATGTTTGGTCCAGATTAAGCAAGGATATAGCACATTGAGTAAAGTTTGGTTTATCGCTTTAACGTTTGCTAAAGGTTAAAAGCAATAAATCGTTAATTCGAACCTATTGATAGATAAACTTAGTCGGCTCACTTTCATCTTATATAATAGATAATCGATTTTACTCACTTGTTTCGACCATTTCACTCGGTGGCCAGAGGCATAATAACAAATATGTCATCTGCAACCATTACGACAATATTCACCTATAGCTAACTATAGCTTCATATTCACGTTATAAAGTTTCGATATCACATAACTTCAGAGTAAAAGAGGGCTAATTACTTGTAGGAGAGAACTGAAGCAACCGTAATATCTACTCGCTACGATTGTGCAGATGGTATCCACTGTTGTTAGACAAAATTTATTTTTACTTACAAATTACATTCATTTTGAATAAAATTGTACGCACTTTCAATGTTGATGCAATCAACAAATTTGAATCATTCATAAATTTCGCAGTTAATTTACACAATTTTAAAATAATTTTTTTACACACAAAACATTAATAAAATTTTATTATTATTTAAACTGGAATTTACATAATTTTTTTTAATTTAATTTGATTTAATTTTTATTAATATTAATTATTATATTCGATTAAAAATTACGATGTGCATGGTTCGATAAATAAATCGAGTATGACATAAGATTATTGTAGTAGATTCAAAACCTATATTTAGTACAATCTAGCACTTTATTTCTTTTCATCATGGACACATAGTACTAATTTTTTTTATTACAATGCGCCTGTCGGATACATAAATTATTTTTACGATTTCGTATAAATCCAGGGGCACAATAACAACCTTCTGTGCACGTATTAAATGAATTTGTGTTACAACTAAATAAATCGTCACAATATAAATCACACCCGGGTCCACAATTCGAATATATTTCATTGCGTCCACACGTACCACTGCCACATTCACCTTCGAGTATACAATTCGATTGAAAATTACGTGCATATCCATCAAGACAATAACATCCACCAGGGCAGACTATTAAATCGAATGAACTGCAATCGGTTGATAAGGTTGAACATTTTTTTTCACAATTTGGACCACATTCGAGATAGGTTTCGTTACTGGAACAATTATCTAACCGGAATTATTGTACAGTCAATCAAAACTAATTAGTTTGTTAATGAACTCGTATCTTACCCGCCTCACTCGGATAATATCCCATAATAACCGCCAAAAATATTATCGATGTTATACTCAGCATGTTTTAACCACAATATAACGTTGATCTATCGTAATTTGGGGATTTTATCGATGTTTTAACACCAAACTTAAGCATTAAAAGTTATTAAATTAATTAAAATAAATGTTTGACTTTAATAGCACTATAATTATATAGGTAATGCTAATAGGGTACTTTAGATCACAGCTAAATTATCACAACCTGTGTAATTTTATACAATTATAACCTATTAGCTGATATTGAAATATGTACGACTTGAATTAGCGCATTAAAACCGCAATAGTGATAAAGGCTTAATACTAATGGTCGGTATTTACAAGCCATTGATGGCCCGTATCGCATTAAGGATCTGGTTTATTGTTATGTTCGATATGTTTATGTTTTTCAAAAACCAATCATTTTCGGTTTCATTTGAACATTCAAGCGTATCCGCTTGAATAAGTGATATTTTGAAGAGCCAATTTTTTCTTTATAAATGTACTTTACTATAGACACACAACTGCTCCTCGTCCACAGTGGCCAACTATATGAGTGATAAAGGCTTATTGTTAATAAATGTATACGTTAATTAACGGTTTTATCGGCCAATATTATTTTTTTGCAAACATATAAAAGCTCAAAGACCCAAAGAATTGTTAACAGTAACATTAAAATGCGATCAATTACTATCTTTAGTGTAATTGCAGTAATTTCTATGGCCCTTGGCCAAAGTAAGTGAATTACTCGTATCTAATTTTTAATTTTGTTTTAAATTTTGTATTATAAATAGATTGTGGAACCAACGAGATGTTGGTAGAATGTGCAACAAACTGTGAACTAAATTGCAACATGCTTAGAAATGGTACTGCATGTATGTTCGGTGTTCAAATTTGTAAAAGAATGTGTCAATGCCGGGCGGCATATGCTAGATCGGAAGAAGGTAGATGTATTCCAATATATGAATGCGATGTATCTATGCCATTATTTCCTGATGATAGGGTCAATACCGAATCAAATTATTAAATTATGGCATGTTTACATTACTATTCAGAAACAGTACAGCAAATAAAATAAATGTATGTCTTAACACTAAACTTTATTTTTTCTTTCTCTGCCCTCTTACAATGGAGCTCTTCATTGATAACAGATATTTTTTAACACACGTGGGTTGAACGGTTAAACATGAGGTTTGTCTGTTTAGCGGTTATTTTATTTAATTTTCTTAATAAAAAATGTTTTTGAATCTGTAATTTATATTAAGTCACCAAAAGTTCAATAACGAATGTTGCTTGTTTAATGGTTATTTCATTCAACTTGTGTGCTAAATAATTTTTATTTGAACCTGTAATTTATATGCATGTTATGAGTTTTTTTTTATTAATAGAAAATTAATTATTATTTTGATCAGATCTATATTACCTGTATTTCTTGATGGCTAATCGATAATAGAACGCTATGATAAGAAGAAATATTCTTCACCATGCTAATTAAATGATTTCTGGATCAGATTTATAACGAAATGTTGAGAAGGTTTAACATGTTTGTGATAAATTTCAATTGTGATAAATTTCTTAAGTTGTTGGTTATTGATTAGAGAGGATTCATCACCGAAAATATACTGGTATTACCGCCAGAAACAATTCCAAAATATGAATCGGCTCGAAAACTTTAAAGCATTATGTTGTTCTGATAGTGATGCTATGAACATAAAGGTTTTAATTCTAAGCAAACTTAATATAGTCGTCTACAGCTAGTAAAATTACCTGGTCATGAATTCGCACAGCCCAAAGGCCAAAAATACTTGGTTTATACATTATACTTAGTTTTCAGTATTTTACTCCTGCAGCTAGGAAAACAAGTAAAAGTGATGCGGGAATATATTCACGTAATATGGAAGAAATATAAACCATAGACATTATGGTAGCCAAAGAAATTTTTTATTATCTACCTCATCATGCTGTTCCGAAAACATCGAGTACTTCCACAATGATTCATGTAGTGCTCGACAGTTCTTTTAAGAAAAGTAGTGGAATATCAATCAGTGATATTATGCTAATGACAGGACCACCTCTCCAGCCATCGCTTTAATCGAATTTTGTAGTCATGCCATAGAATTTACCGCTGACGAATACCAGACGATATCAAAAAATTGTCTGGCACGAAAATTCTACAGAAAAATTACGTTAATTCAAACTAAAAACGGTTACATTTGGTATTCTCAGTTCCTTATTTTTAGCTGTATGAGTCTTACACCAAATGGCCAGAGAAATAGGATCAAAACCACCTGACTTAGCTATAAAGTTTAAGTCTGTTTTTTTTATCAGGTTAAGTCAGAAGGTTTAAGGCCATTGGATCTAACTAATCGAGGTGAAACAATTGTTAAGGCAATTAAAAACAAGGGTTCTAAACCGCCAACATATTAGGTCTTCAAAATTTCATTTTAAAGCCCATTTGCCAGAAGAATATAAACCAACAAAAAGAAGCTTGATACAATCGCATCAAAGGAATTCGAGTCAGATATACGAGTAGTGATTCGTTCGTTCCAGAAAAGCGATTTTCGGCCAGAAGATGTGCAGCGCGAAACAGTGTTTTGGGTTGTATTTATGTATTGGCAATCTTTAATATTGTAGTCTCGAAGACCAAACCTAATCCAATGATCAAACAATGGCATGTTTCAACAGTTATTCAAGAACAGTACAGAAAATTAATGTCTCAACACTTCTTTAATTAATTTCCTTCTCTGTCCGATGATAAATTTAATAATTTGTGCAACTATCCGAAGGATTCTCGTTTTATTTGCACTTTATATGATCTTTGTGAACTTTGGTCGCACTTGTGACAATGTCGAAAAGTTTAAAACCGCATTTGGAAATCCAAACCCGTATCAAACTGTGTAAATGGGGATTTTCGTTAAATGCTAATGTAAGGAACGGGGGCTTTCCGCACTCCACTATTTGCAGTTAAATGTGGTAGTCTGTTTTAAAAATCAAATGGTTTAACTATAGGAGAACGTGTTGGCCAAAAATTACAATGCATCAGTTAGTTTACTAAATTACAGGGTTGCAACTGCAATGGATAGCATAGCTGCAATTGACCAGATAGCTTTATAGTGTAATAACTATAGAATTACCCAATAAGAAGTTTCTTTTTGAATAACTTACTATAACCTGACATTTGACAAGAAAAACTACGCCATTACTAAAAATTATACAATACACGCTTCAACAACGCATTGAAATTGTTAAAATTCACTACAAAAATGGTGAAAACTTTGCAGTTCGCAAAACTAAAGCTTTTTTGGCCGTCGTGAAGCACCTTCTTGGCCAGCAATAGAAAAATTTGAGCTGTTGGGACAAATTAGTGATGTGAAGAATCGAAACCGTATGCGTCACTCAAGAACAACTGAGAATTTTGCTGCTGCAGCCCGTAGTGTTGAAGAAAACCCAGGTTTGTTCGATCTTTGGAATTAGACATTCCACAAGCGACATTACACCGTATTTTGCATAAAGACTTAGGTCTTAAGGCTTTTAAAGTTCAATTAACACAAGAACTCAAGTCAGTCGATAACCATCGAAAAATCATCTTTAGTAATGAGGCCCATTTTCACTTCGGGGGCTACGCTAATAAGCAGAATTGTCGCATTTGGGGCTCAGAAAATCCAAGAATGATTGTTGAAAAGTCTCTGGTGCGGTTTTTGAGCTGGCGGTGTGATTGGACCTTACTTTTTCGAAAATGAAGCTGGTTCAACTGTTACGGTGAATGGATTTCACTACCGAGCTATGATTAATGATTTTGCATGGCCGGAATTGGAAGATATTGATGTGGACGACGTTTATTTTCAGCAAGACGGCGTTATGTACCACACAAGCAACGAAACAATCGCAATTTTGCAAGACAAGTTTCCTGACCGTGTTATTTCTCAAAGAGGTGATCACAATTGGCTACTGAAATCTTGTGATTTAACAACTTTAAACTTTTTTCTTTGTGACCACGTGAAAGATAAGGTTTATCCTAATGCTCCGATTCAAGACCTTAAAGATGGAAGCGTAGCCGTGGCGGCCATTTGGCTGATATCGTTTTCAAATGTTAAAGGCATACCTTCCCCGTTTTTTAAAAATGCTCGTTTTTTTAATATCAAAATGAAACCACTTATTGAAAACCCGTTACAATATAAATAATACCAATTACCAAAAATCAAGCTTCAAGCGAGGCAAATACGAGCAAAGCTAGACATTTAACCATAACAACATACAAGCACGAAAATATAAAACACACAACTTGAAAATGCGTTTGTGTTATAGAATAATGGACGTTGTGAAACCTCTACTATAGAAGCTGAAGGCACCCATGATCAACTCTAACATAAGCTGCAGCAACAGATGCTAAGATGATTAGTAGATGTAAAACCATATGACGAAACATAAATGCCCTACTTCTGCGAGGACTACTATACTCAGTGTTAATCAACAAATTTGAGATACTGAGATCCAGAATGACCACGGTGCTGAAAAGCTCCAGGTAATAAGAAAAACAGGCAGTCCAACTATAAGAATCTTTCATAAGAACAACAAGATAAATGACATTCTTAAAATGCACCTACTGAAAACCACTGTACTTATAGAAATAGTCGGAAAAATTATAAGCCACATAGAAGCAACAGGTGATAATTATAATGACGCATGGCAATTTTTGTAAAACCAATACCAAAATAAAAGCCTCTTAGCAAACAACCATTTAAGATCACTGGACGATGTACTAATTGGAAGCGGCTATGTGATATTAGAAACTTTAGGATCATCTTACAGGATCATGAAATCTAACCTCCGAAGCATTCATCGTAGGTCACAAAAGATTCACTGCACTTAGAGGATTGCATGGGCATCTATATAGCGATAATGGTATCAATTTTGTCGGTCCTAAGAACCAACTTGCTTTTTATAAGTAAACGATGAAACGACTTGGCATTTTATACGTCTAGCTTCACCTCATTTTGGGAGAATCTAGGAAGCAACAGTAAAACCAGTAAAGAAAAATTTAACTAAATTTATTGGAGAAAACCTCCAACCTCTAAAACCTCTGACATCAATGACATCCAATTAACGGTGTAGTTGAGAATTTAATTTACTAATTTAAAATACGATTGAAAGGGGAAAAACCCAGAATTAAATCTATGACTTATCTCATCTAAATTGTGTTTTTTTTAATAGCTTAGGCGTCATCCAAAAAATAATAAGTAACCTCATCGAATACAACACAACCTTGCCAGTAATAGTTTTACACAATTTAATTTTTTTAATTATTTATTTACACAAAAATATCAAAACTAATAAAAAAAGTAAACAGTTCACGCCACAATCTTAACATGTATATTGCGGAATACATGCCCCATCTGATTCACGACGTGCAAACCCCTCATTACAGTAACAACCATCGGGGCACCGGAAATGTCGTACCAAACATGGTTGGTTTAATGTTGCACACTCAGTTTGACACGATGGTCCACACGATAGATATACTTCATTGGTTTTACAATCTGCGGAAAATTTGTTTATTTTTAGTTTAGTTAACTATAATCACTATAAGTATACAAATTACATACCTTTTTGACAGTCGGTGGACGATAAGATCACTATAACTATGCTCAGTAATAAAATTGATCGCATTTTATTTTTTTATTTTTCTATTATAGTTGTTGACCGTATAATAGTTTCCAGGTGAGAGCTTTAAATCAACTAAATTTACAGATTTTGATTTTTGGTTTTTATTTAATAATAGTCGAACGTAAACATTTATATGCTGTTAAATTGGGACTTTTCACCGTTTTAAAATTATAAATGCTTTCAACGATCTTTGTTGTTTTTGTACGTTATAATCGGAGATTCTTCTGTATCAACCTATTAATTTGTGGAAAAGGTTTCTTTATACAGGTGTCCTTCTGCATAATTGGCATTTGGTTTTCGCGTCTCTAACGAGACAATTCGAGCTACTTGTTTCATATACAGTATACGTTTTAGTCATAAATATATTTTTGGACATCGATCAGTATTGAAGATAGGACTGCGGCACCGGTCAGTAAGTTTCTAAATAAACGCTTTAAGTCTAGAGACGTCTTTAAAATTAATACATTAAATAAAAAAATTAACAACGATCCCATTAAAAAATTGTCGTCAGAAATATAAAAAGTATCTGATCGGTGTTAAACATGAACACGCAGTGTTACTATTATTCACTATCAAAATGTGGAATTAATCAGTCGAAATATCTTCGATGCCAATTTCAGATCAGTATTCAAGGGGGTTGATGTACATCGCCACTAAAACAGATAAAACAAAATTAATCTTAGCTCTCATGGTAGCCTTTGCATTGATCTTTCCTAAAAGCGGCTCAACCATTCCTAAATAGATTAAGTCCTTATATAAATTGTTCTTGTTTATGTAACATTAATGGCCTAATAAAGTAGTAAAACGTTGAGCGGCCGATTTAAAAGTTTATGATAGATGTAACGGTTATTAACTGCATTTAACAATTATTTCATTTAATTTTAGTGGTAAATAATTGTTTTGAATCTGTAATTCATATACATTTAAGAGTTTTGCGGGTATTGAGAGTGTTGTGATTTGTTTTGAGCGTATTAGTTTACTGTTATTTGCAGCTTACGGCTTGGAAACATTAATGATAAACAATTGTAATATGTTTGATTTATATAGGAAATCTATAGGAACTCTTTAAAAGGAGCAATTGCCGGTAGTTTAGAATTGTATCAAGGTGTCGGTAACCGGATCGTTCTATCAATAATCGTCCTGACGATGATAATGATCTAAGGACATATCGTATCATTATACAGCTAAAAAAACGTGAATGACGGAAAGTTGATGTTTTAGGAGTATTCAGTAATGAGCAATCATTTTGAAGTACGAATTACCATATTCTAGATAAAATGGAATTTTTCATTTTAACGTCGATTAGATACTCAACACTTTAATTAACAAATTTAAATAAAGTAGACCAACGTTGCTAAAAGAATACATTACTAATCCAGCTTATAGAACTGATACTATGTCTTTTGACCGTATTCAATTCGTATCAATCGGGGATTTTAATTAAAATTTCTACATAAGCAGAATCCCATAAGAGTGTGTTATTGTTATAAAACGGTAGATTCGATCGAATTTAAACGTTTAATTAGTTTAGTAAAATTCTTTTTGTAGAATTTTCAGGCAGCACAACAAATAAATCAGGAATATGGAATTTTGATTTGTGCTGTTTAGTCAAATTTTATAAAATCTAATTTATTTTATAATTTTATATTTTTAATTATGTAATTAACTAATTAACTGTAAATTTCAGATTAAAAATTAATTCTATTTACTACATCCGACGGCTAAGAGCAAAATATCATTAATAGATTCTGTTTTCAGGGAACCTTTGCAGATAGCAGATGGAAGGTGGCACACCGGAGTTGCTGACAAGAGAAACCTGCAGAGCAGTTCAGTAAAACTGTGATTGTCTTTTACTAACAGTAGTTTGAATATTGGCTACGGGGAAACCAGACCAATTCCGTCATTACTGGCGTACCTTTCCTTTCCCTACCCAAACAAAAATTTACTAACTATTGGCTGTCACGGTGCCTGTAACCGGGTCGATCTCAATAATGAACTAATATCCTACCTTATCCTTCCAAGTATATGTAAAAATGGGTGTACGGTAGGCCCAGCGCTTTTCGGGATCCTTCTTAATGCTTGGTCGTACATTCTTGGTCGTCAATCAATTAATCAAAGTAGAACCCTACAAGAGTGTTTGTTTTTTACCTTCTTATGGTCACAGAATCAATAAATCAATAAATATATGATCACTTGTTATAGAAACCAAACCCCGTTAACGGTTTCCAATACAACTTGTCAAAAATGAAAGTTGTGTTGCAGGAGATATTAAAGTGCGTCTTATTCGGAGCACGGTTACATCAGTTAATTGGTAAATAATTTTTAACTGTTAAACACCCTCAAATTTTTTGTAATAAAAACTAAATTTTTAAACAGGAAGCTTAGCAAGAGACACAAATAATTGTGATGGAAATATAAAAATGAAATAGGCAAAATAATCGATACACTAAGAAGTCGAATATGTTTCAAAAAAATAATTTACTGCTCATCGTAATTTCAAAAATCATGCGACGGTCATAATATGCCTTAAATGAAAAAACACATATCCCTCGTATAAACCGGAATTTTAATTTCAACCATCATCTATTTTAATATACAGTTAACAATTTTTTCCACAATTCAGTCACTTGCATACAGAAAATTTTTCAAAAAGAATATTTTGACAATTGGTCAACTTTGCTTTGTTTAATTCCTTTATCTTCAATTTAGGACCATGCGGAGTCTATTAACGTCTTACTCTATTGAATGATGCTATTTCCAACAACAAAAGAAATTGAAAAACGAGAATTGTTTTAGTAAGTGATAATCACTAAGTTGATTATTCCTTTCCAAGAAAAGAAGTCTTGCAATTTTCTTTTGCTCTTGCAATTTTATGTTTGTTACATTACTCGGGAACCTCCTCAGTACATGTTGAATGTTTATCGGCTTGTGTTTTTGCAGAGGTTACATATGTAAATTCCCATTGTTTGCTGTTAGAGGACGTATTATTTAGTTTTGGTAGCATTACAAAGGAACTTTTCAAATAATTTAGAAATTACTGGTAATAGTGATATTGGTTCTACGATATTTTTTCCTGTGAAGGTTTTCCAGGTTTGAAGGAATAACTACCTTCCATAATAACGGGAACGTATTTAAGTTTAAATACTACATTTATTGATTTAGTGGGCCCAATAATTACGGTTGTTGAGACAATCTTCAGCACATCTTCTGTTATTAAGTCGAAACCTTGCGCTTTTTTATTTTTCAGCTGTCATTTATTATATTTATAATTTCAGAACACGACGCACTATTGATAATGTCAGATTCTGGCTGTTATCGAGAATTTCTCTTCGTTGACTGCTCAATGGTTTAAATATGCTTTTCAGATGTTTAGCAAATCTATCGGATTTCTTTTTATCTTGTCTTACCCATTCCCCATCTTAACTCTTAAATTAGATGCTGTTGGGTAATAGGTCTTTTTAAACTTTTGGTTGCCTTCCATAACCAGTATTCGGATAACTGACTGAAGATTTATTTTTAAATTTATGTATCTCTCTTGATAATTTTTTTGTTAAATTGTTTACTACTGTTTTAGCTTAGGAAGATGACTTTTATTTTTCGCTGATCTTTTCCTTAGCAATAGATCAGTTATTTTGTAATTTTACGTTAAAGACTTATCTTTTATTATAGGGGTGCTTTCTTATGCTGATTGCTTAATGTCTTTAACAAATTGTTTAACTTCAGCATCTAGTTCATCTATGCTTTCTAAATCAAATTCTAAAATGGTCCCAATCTGTTGGCTTATTACAAAGGTAGGCTGTTTTTTTTTTTTTTATTTTTTTTGTCTTCACTAAATATTAAAGTGATACTGTGGGTGATTTGAGTTCATTTCGTAACATTCTCCCACTGAAATGTAATGCTTTGAAATATTCCTCGTTACAAAGAAGTCGATTAAATCTGGTAATTTGGTTGGGTATGATGTCCAGTGTTTTAGTTTACCAATTGATAACCCTTCACAGTTACTTTCAGTCGTTGAAAGAGGGGACCCCCAATAAATCTTCTTAGCAAATAAAATCGCCGTATATTTTGACGTTTCAATACCAATTTGGATTTCATCTGTGGAGTATTTTTCTTTTTCAAAAATGTTTTATATTTTCCTTTATTATGACTGTACTTCCAACTCTGGCTGAGTTGCTTGGGTGTAAGGCATGGTAAATTTTATATCTTCTAAATTTAATTAATGATTCTTTGGTAAAATGTGTCTTTGATATAAGGCAAATATCAATTTTCGTGTATATAGAACTAGCTGCAATTCAAGCATATTGATGTTGTTTAAGCCCATTGGCGTTCTAGTATAAGATTTTAAGATATTTGCACATTTTTTTTTTGTTTAGGGATAGCTTCCTTATTGCTGTACTCAGGTCATTGTAACCGCACATTAAACGAATTGAGCTCATTTAAAAACATTTGAAACGAGGGCTTTTAATATTTTCTTGAAACGTCTTAGTTGTTTTTAGCTGTGTACAACTAATTACATTTGTTGTCCGTAACATTGGAGAACATACAATTTTCCTACTCTTTTGAAAGATGTTAAATAAAGTTTGATTCATTTCATTATTATCTATATCTAGCCATTTTTGGTTCCCCAGAATCCATGGAAGCGACTACCTAAGAGTGTGAATTTTCCTAATCATAGATGATCAAATGCCTACCTTATTGATGCTACTCCTGCCCTTGCAACGTTTCTTCAGTTTGGAAGTTCATAGAACTCATAATTTCTTGTTTCATCTGCTTATTTGGATGGGATATAGCACTGGATGGTGGATCTGATTCTTGTTTTTGAATGGAATCTTGAAACCATTATTCTGGTACTTATTGGTTTCCAATTCTATTATTGTTTTCTTTGCTTTTGTCGTTGTTATTTTACCCACACCTTGTTAATGTGTGTATCATATAATTATTACCGGGACGCGGTTTTCGGCTTCCAGTTGGTCTCAAAATCAAAGAGTCTAAAACAAAACATAATTTCACAGAGTTTAGAGATAGTTAGAGGAAGGGATATAAAAGCGCGTCTTACCGCTGGCAACAAAATCAATATATCTTGCAAATGTTAACAAGCTGAAGTTGTATAAAGTGTTGAGCAGCCCCGTCATCATGTATGGGGGTGAAAGTGGGACTCTGACGGATGAGTATGAAAGATGGCTGATGACATTTGAAAGAAATGTCATGCGCTTTATATATGGCCCCAAATGCGATGGCAATGCCATTTACCAAGTCCTTTTTAAACCACGAGATCAGGAATTTGATGAAGGCGGCGAGAACGCTTGCTAGGTCACGTTCTTCGAACCGATCTTAAACGGATGATGCGCCCATTTTAAAGAGACGGGGATAGTCGGAGAGAATGACTTGTCTTGTTTTGGATTGTCTAGAACAATAAGGAGAACAAACTAGAGACCGGATGGTAGAATCTCTGGGCGATAACATTTCATTTGTTTCTCAAATTTTCTAGATTTGATGGTTTTGTTATAGTTCTGATGAGTAAATTCCGGATTTACGTCCGTATACAATAGCCAACGATCCATTGAAACGTGGCCAGTTGCTTAAGGTATTGTGGTTGGTGTCTAAGGTATCTAAATTCAACCAAATGATGATATTATTAGTTTTGGTATATTTTTTAGACCACGTTATACGAGGGATAATCAAATAAATAAATCAACACGAATATATAAAGCCAACATTTAGGCGTCCCAAAAGAGTATTGTATGAGTTATGCTGACTAATCATTCAAGATACTAAAATAGTAGATTAATTACCTCATCAAAAAAAAAAAAAAAATAAAAAAAAATAGAAGTCATAAATAAAACATAAACTTTCTAACGATTACAATCTGACTAATTAAGAAGTTTGTAAAGATCTACTTAAGGTTTAGATTATCACTTCCGAAAAATTAATCGACTTCTAAGAATTATGTGTGTATGTATATAGATAGTAGATGGAAACCAACTACAATAATTGCAAAAAAATTTAATCAGAACTCCTTGAGGTATTTCAATTTCTACTTTTCATTTTTAGTTTTGTACATATTTCGAACTTAAAACGAAATAATTTTAGTTTTAAGTGGTTTAGTTTATAAATTATTGTGTACAAGCAAACAGTTTGCAAATAAAATAAAAAAAAGTGTAACGAATATTTCGTTTACTATACAACAAGTAGTTTATGAACAGAAATATTTGTATTTATAATAATTAGTTCGGTGTTATTGTGCATAGCTGATAAAGTGCTGTGTTATAAATTTATTGGGTGTAGATTATTTAGACGTCTACACAATGAAGTTAAACAAACTATTATCATACGAAATTATTTTAATAATTTTATTTTATTTAAATTATTATTCGCAAGCCGCGTCATATCACATTAAAAATGATGACAAAACACATAAGGTGAGCTGTTTATGTTTGCAAAATTGGAAAAAACACGTGTAACTGTTGATGCTATAGTTAAGTTACATTGTAAAAGATCTTGACCTTCCATTTTACTTAGATTATAATTTGTAACTATAAATAAATAACGTTCGAAATCATCAAAATATAAAAATAAAGTTGTAGTGTCATTCAAAGTATTTTTCAAAATGGCACTGATCACCTATGTATAGTATTAAAATGTAGCAACATGACACTTTCCATAGACATTTAGCATTTTCTCAGAAAATGATAAACGCCGGTTTACAACATCTTCTTGCACCAAAAATGTCATGGTTTCATAAATCGTATATTGAAAATGAGATAGTTGCCAATAAATTGACTTCGTCAGTATATGGACCTAAATGTATATTCTAATGTATATGGACCTAAACAAACTGACGCAAACGTAAATAATTTAGAGCAAGGTTTTATACTATCAGTCTTACCAAGTATCTGTATGATTGTATTCACTACTCCCTCATCACTCAAAGAGATTAATAAAAAGCGTTCTCATTTATATGTGTCAAAATTCGACTTTGACAGATTAGTACCAGATGAGGGGTTTTCGGTGGAAAGGGGAACCTACAAAGAACTTACAAGAGACCATCATAATCTTGCAAGGCTGTAAGATTCTTACTGATTAAACCATAACTTCTAGTTTCCTTTGCAGATTGGCCTCGTGGAACTAGCGATAAGTATTAATTCATGAATGCAGCTCAGCTCAAACTGTCATAATTTTTTAATTATTATCGTTCATGCCTAATCCTCTCTAAGTATCATAGTTCATAGTTTCTTCATCAAAAAACACGTGCTCTATATGCTCAGATTTACCCTCACACTCAGGGCAATATGGTAAATCATCGTGCTTGAACTTATATAGATAAGCAAGAAAACAACCATGCCTATATAGTTAGGAACCAACTCAAGTAGAAATTCACTTCTCCATTTTGCCTATTTGTCTAGTTATTTTCCATAGGGATTAGTCGATAAATCCAACGTAAAAGACCGTTCTTAATAACAAAACACTCTTAAGGCGCCTAACTTATAAGCAGAAGCCACATGCTAATTCTATATGTGCACTTTTCCATAGGCATCGCTCAAATCGGTGCGTTATGTATCAGAATAGATGTAATCACATAACTAAGTAATATTTTGTAGCTCGGAGGCCCTACTACGTTTGGCATTATTTGCGTAAAAGCTCTATTTTTAAATGATAGTCTAGCGTCGATTATCACTCTTAGGTGCTTATGAAAAGGTTCACAGTCTGTTGTCTACCCACTTTAACGAATATTCTACTATTTTATCAGCCCCGTCCAGCAAACAGGTTGAGCGGTATGATGTTGGATTTTAATGTCTTCGTTCCTTTCGACAAAAGTACCACTAGAAAGGAATAATAACTCCTCTAGGCAAATATTAAACAAGTATTCCAAATGTGGAATTACTTCCTTCTCGCCAACCAGGCTGTTGTGGAAATAACGTAGAGATAATATTCTCCACCAATTCTGGACACAAAGAGCTTGCATTCTATATACCTTTGAACCTCTTCATACGATTCTTGAAAGCATTGCTGTTTATTTGCTCGACTGTTTCCTTCATCTATCAGTACACTGGAACCTTTCAGCTATTTATTGATCTCCAAAGCATTGCTGCATAACAAGCTATTGTAATGTGATCTGTCATTTGAGATACCTAATTATTTGCAGTTCCTAACAAAACTCTATTTTCCAACATAAAAATAAAGAGGTTTTCGTCAGACGTTTTCAGCCATTACATTCCATCTTTTTACGAAACGTTGATTATTTATTTGCCATCATGCAAGGCGCAAATAATGGCTTGGTGATCGCAATGGCTTGGTGATGTATTAGTGAGACACTCACTAATACATGTGAGATCAACTATCGAGCTAGCACTACCCCTACGAAATGTGGAAGTGTTACCAACATTCAGCATTACCACTGGAAGTAACTAAAATGCTTCCATAGTAGAGCGTTACCTCTATTATTAGTGACATAGCTTCCCCAGCAGGTATTCACAAATCAGACGGTTCAGAGTTTGAACTCTTTAGTTGTTGCACTGGGATGACCCAGACAGTACCGTGATTTAGTCATGGACTTTGGACAATTTCCAATAGAGGAGGAATGTTTTTTCCATTGTAATGACGTTATTGTTAGATCATTTGGAGTATTTCCCAGTTAAACCTATTCTTCTCTTAGTTCGATTCCAAATTTTAGTTGCAATGTCTGTTGGGCTTATACGCTACAGCAGTTTTTCATTTCATTTGATCAGATTTTTCTAACTTTTCAAGAATGTTGGTCAGAACTAATATATTTTATGACGATGAACACAACTATGACTCCTGTTAGAGTGCCAAACCATCGTCCATGCGCCAGTACAGGCTGGGTGAAACAATACAATGTACATAGATGGATATTTAAAAGCGAACCTGTATTCGTGCGTCCTCGATTTTGCTAGTAATAGCGTAACATAGAACATCAAATTACCCACCAAAGAGTTGGGAGAGCTTCGGCCCAGAGCAGATGACATGGAAGTAACTAAACTAAAATATATTTTTATTCTTTTCCTTTTTTTAGAAATCAAATACTATGACCCAGTCAGACGATTTTATTAAATTAAAAAAACAGCTAAGCAAATCATCGATCGTAAATCCATTAAATGTACACGATGTACTCGATAAAGCCGTGTTCGAGAACCCCGTTAACCCGTTCGAGGAGCTGCACACATAATCATAAAATAAGTGTAAATTTTATAAAATAAAAACCCGACATGACGTAAAAAAAAATAATTCAAGAATTTGTTTGATTTATAACTTTAAGGCACATTCTTCGGCACAATCATCGTTCAATTAGCTCATGTACTGCTTTGAAATCATGTAAAAAAAAATATTTATATTATAATATTGGTCACCACCTTGCACAGTTCAAAATGTCACATTGCCAGTTGTTATTTATACAGCTGGGTTAAATACCATACACACAATAAACAACAACCAAACTAGATAAGGTGATTGCCATATAAATATAATCGGACATTTCAAATTAAGTCACGACAAACGACAGATCAACACAAATGAGAATATGCGATTTCATTTATTATTTTTAACTGTGACCATTGGTCATGCGGTGCTAAGTGAAATTTTGGTGGAAGATGATCCTGTTTTTAAAGGTATGTTTATAATATAATGTAAACTATATTAAATATAAGTATTTTTACAATTTTTTTTTTTTTTTTTTTTTTTTGGAGGTGAAACTACCACTGATAGTAGTATTTCGATTAATTATGATTTTGAAAAAGAAGTTTTTAATACAACCGATATGGAATTTCCTATTACAACCACGAAACTACCAGATGAAGTCACGTTTTTCTACAGTAGTAGTATAGAGCCTAGTAGTGTTACTTCGATTTTTAGTACTACTGAGGTTATAACTAGTACATCAAGTCCGATCCAAGATACTGCTGAAACTTCCATCACGACTACAAATCTAATTCCTATCAGCATTTCTAGTACAACACAAATGTCACCTACCACATATGTTTATAACAGTACATCAACTACTACGAAACCTCTTACACGTAACAGTACCATATCTAGTACGACCAGTACTGTAAGAACCGTAGGCAAATTTGATAGAACAAGGAAGAAAAAACTACGTACCAGTACTGTAAAATATAGGCCGAAACTAAAAAAATTAAAACTCAATAGACCTGCAACTATAAAACGTAAGCACCGACGTAGAAAACCAAAACATCGTCAAAATGAACCTTTAAAAGATTCGGGTCCAGAAGATTGGATTGAAGATAGCACAGAAATTGTTCTACCGCCAAACAAACAAATAAATAAAGAACTGATATACTATGGCCGTTATCATGTAAGTATATGGCACAAATGTGCTTCCTATAAATAAATGATCGTTTGTTTGTGGTTGTATTTTTAGGGATTCGGCCACAAAGTTTATAAATGTTGGATTCATCAATCATGTGGTCACAGCTGGTAAAGCGATACGTTTATTATTTAATAATGAGATTAAAAAGACTTGCTGGATAAATGGTTTAAAATTATTTTTAATATATCCTAGCCACCATTATTAAAGGCCATTTTATATTATGCTTGTTATATTCTATAATAAAATGTTATAGTTTTACCTTTTTATTTAAGTCAAAAAAAATTAAGATGGATTTATAAAAAGTTTCTAAATAAAGCACGCGAAGATGAATAGTCTAAACGTTCACATGTTGCTGGAGGTTTCCTTTGTGCTTTCTTGCATTTTCTGTGGATTTTAAATGAAACGTGATCCACTTTAATGTTTCTGTGTAGGTCATTTTTAATATACTATGATGCATCGATGATGCTCCTTATTATTCTGTTTTGAAATCTTTGTATGATCTTAACGTCGCTCTGTTTGGTACAAACCCAAAACTAAACACCATAAGACCATATATCGGTTTCTTTCAATATTTGCTTATAAAGTAGTAGCTTGTTGTATGTTGATAGAGTAGAATTTTTGGCTCCCGATTTATTGTAATTGGTATACGTAAAAATTAACCGCTGTGGTAAGTGGACACTCCCATGGCTCGTAAAACTTTTAAACGTACATGTTATTCTTACGATGAAAACCCGCATTAAAAAAAATATTATTTTTTGATTGATTGATTGATTTAGAATGTACGATCAAGCATTAAGCAGGATCTCATGAATATATGGCAGGGCCTACCGTACACCCGTTTTACATAAAGTTGGAAGGATAAGGTAGGATATTAGTTAAATTATTGAGATCGACGTGGTTACAGACACCATGGCGTCCAATAGTAAGTAAATTGTTGTTAGGGTAGGGAAAGAAAAAAATGTCAGAAATGACAGAATTGGAAATGACAGAATTGGTTTTACTGAACTGCTCTGTATTCGGGCATCTCTAGTCAGCAACTCCAGTGTGCCACCATTCATCTGTTATCTGCAAAGTTTCCCTGAAAACAGAATCTATTAATTAATTAATTGCTCTTAGCCGTAGGCTGTAATAAATTGAATTAATTTTTAATCTGAAATTATAAATTAATTAATTCATAATATAATAATATAATTTTCGCAAGCCGCAGGCTGTAATAAATTACACTATTAGTTTTTGCCTGAAATTTACAATTAACTAAATTAGTATATTTATAAAAATGTGAAATAATAAAAATTATAAAATAATCTAAATTAGATTTTATAAAATTTGACTAAATATTACAAATCAATTGATTTAACTGCTTTACGATAAATACGTCATATAATCGCCGAAAATCTAATTTATATGCACTTTCTTCTAAAATTGGATTGGATTATACTGAAAAACAAAGCTCCTGGACAACGCCGAGCCAGTTCCCACAGCACCCCATATAAAACAATCGGTAACAAAGGGAAATTTACCACTCGAATACAACCACACGTATGTATACGCCCGCACGGGCACCATAGACACAGAAATACCAGATAAAACAACCCGGTCACCGACACCCCAACTATTGCAGTGCATTATAGAGCACAACTCCAACCAACCCCCAACCGCCACCTTCCAAAACCATCAGGAAACTTCCTAAAAAATTGAATATAATAAACAAAACAGTAAAAAACGTTCTTCGCTTTCTGAAATCTAATATCAATAAAACTAACAACTTATAAAAATTAAAACCTCCTAAATGCAGCTTAATTACAATACAAAAATCAATCTCTGCAATTCTAATAAGAAAGAGCGTTCGTATCATACTCGAAATTCAAATCAAATAAGCATTACAAAAATTGAATACGCATCCATATTCCATTTTCCATTCTAAACTAAATATGTATACCAAATTCAACAGTAAGTGTATTGGTAATTTGTTGTTCAATTTACAACAACAATCGCATAGTAAGAAATTGAAAACAAATTTGGCTTAATTGAAAAGAAATTTAAATTTACGTAAATTAAATTGAATTTTTGGATAACGATATTGCAACATGAAGTCGATTCATATAAAACTGAATTTGGAGCTGCTTTTTTTGTAAATTTCAGTTTTCTAAATTCACTAAATTTTTTCCAAAGCAATACACTTAGTACAAATGTTAAACTGTCACACAAAAAACTTCATTATATTATAATATGTATATGAAAAAAAAGCCTTTTCAATACCGAAAAATCGAATTTTCAGTACCAATATCATATTGGAAACAAAACCAAACCACATCAATTCACCAACACTACATATAAATATAACTAAATATAAATAATTAATATAATTTAATCTAGTTTAATTAATGATTAAATAAATACACATTTTTCCTCTGTTATTTTCCCAATGCATTATTGTTACACAAAAAAATCAATTATGGTTTGCATCCTTGCTACCACATTGAGTTTTTATGACACTTTTTATTTTTGTTTCATTTTTTATTAACCATTTGACTTTCACGAAATTTCACTCTTTATATTTGCATCAATGAACTTTAAATTTAATATAAACTAAACTATAAACTATTATTCTATACTTTTAAACACTCTGTACTTTATAAATTACACTATAACTATTTTAATTATTTATTTTTTGGCAACGATCAAAACACACATCTGTTTCGATCGTTAGTCGAGACACGACACACCCATGCATAAAAAACGTTATGTTTAAAAATATGAACAAAATAAAATATTATGTATACTGCCAAAGTTTCACCAGATCCCCGCCTATAATAACGGAAACGCGGTTAAGGATTGGTACGTGAAACATGCAGTTACTAAGAAAACCAGATGTGATTGCGATTATAGCTTGGAACTCGTTCCCCTTTAAGAAACTCGATGACCAAAAAGACAAGTCCATGTGTCCCAAGACTATACGTTATTTTGCAGTGGATATGACCTAGGCAATCTTGGTGCTGTTTTTCTTTTGGGCATCGGGGGAAAAATTCTGTTTTTTTTATTTCAGCAATTGATAATCGTATGTGTATAATGTACGTTTACATATATGACCATATCCAACCTGTTAATCATTTGTAATCATGCGTCCACTAGACAATGGAACAACAAACCGGTCCTTGCTAGGAGAACCGCTAAGCAAATTTATAGACTTAGAAAGGATACTACATTTATATTAAAAAACATTTTGTTGTTATTAGACCAATCACGAATTACCAACAATCAGTAAGATAAGATAGCAGCCAGCTGATGGGGATAAACTTACAATTCAATTTCTCTAACTCAGGAATAATATTCGATAATGATCGCCAATACCAAACATAAATTTGCCCCAAATAAGCCACGGCAAAAAGAAACCAGATTCGTAACTGTTCATCTACTTGATAAAAAACACGTTGATGGGCAAGATAAATTTGTGGATATGGAATGACAAATTCTTTGTTACCATTAATTCAAAGAGTTTAGGCAGGTCTGACAAAATCGCAATACCACAGTAGTTTTTCACATCGCTTCTTTTACCTAACTTAAAAATTTGACTAATAACGGAAATTTTTCAATGATCTGGAAAAAACTCTCCTAAGACTTTCATTGAAATAAAGAGTAATTCTTAAATAAAATAGGTGGAAGGCCGTCAAACCCAGCACCTTTACTAGTATAGAGATATAGTATAAACCATCGTGAACCTCCTCCATTGAAAAATGTATATGACTAGATGGAAAGCTGCGTGAAGTAGGTGAAAAAGAGCGCTTTTCAATATTGACTAGTTTAGCGGTATAGCGTGGCTCGCGGAAGCACTGCTTCATTTAAAATGATAGTAATGCAGTCACAATGTTGTGTCAAAGTTGAGAACAAGCTATCAGGAATTTTTGCAATTAGCTCTGGTGTACTATGGTAATTTAATGAAAATTCCTGATGAGGTTTGGCGAGCCTATCCGAAACGGATAGTGCAGCGATATCTGTGAAGAAAGCCGTCATTTAGTAGGCGCTGGATATTTTTCCACAACCCAAATATCAAAATATGTCGGAATACGCAACACAACGAGAAATCTACACGATCACGAAATAAACCAAGTACAACCTGAATACTACGCACTCAGACTCAACCAAATTATGAGAAACCCACACAACTATAAGTGAGATATTGTGAACATTGCGGTAGTACTCATTCAATCTATTGATGTCATTAATTTCTTGAGCTATCAACTCATGATCACATAAATCGTGTCACAGCATTAAATCTATGTTTAAATTGCTTCAGTCCATATCAGAAACAGTAGCATTGAATCGGTGGTATCTGCAAACGTTGCAATAAAAATCGCAGTTCATATCGGTGAGCGGAGTCAATCAATATGCATCCGACGTTCGGCACAGTGTGAACGTCAGAATTCAGTCGAGATTCAATAATTTCTTATGCGACCTTCCTAATAAAGGCGAGAATGCTGCCTGTAGAGGCCAGTCTATATTTCTCCGGGGTCAAATACCTCTCTTTAAAATGAAGCCACCTCAGTGTGCATAAAGCAACACACTCACGTAGCATATGTTTTGTAGTTTCTATCTCTTCCAACAGAGTCGGCATTTTGTTCAAATGATATCTCAGGTTGCAGTGACCTGAAATAAAACTCACTAGCTTCTTAATATTTCCTTTACCGCCAAGTCTTTATGATGGAATGGTCTGATCAAAGATTTGGCCTGTCTAAGGCCGGGAATATGGTTCCTATAGGTCAAGCACTGCATTTTCCCCCATTTACTAGTTGTGTAGGCTACTGAGGCTCACGGGATGCCACAGAACGGCTTAAGGCCAATTAGTGTAGCTAATGAGCCTGCCCGCGCAAGCGCGTCGGCTATCTCATTTCTAGTGATACCCCTGTGACCAAGTACCCACCACAACCTAACATTGTTATGACAAGAGAGAAATTGTAGCAGTGTATAATAGCTTTTAACCGACTTAGAATCCAGGCAGTTATAGAAACCAGTGCTTTCAATGCTACTTGGCTGTCAGACAAAATGTCTATGGAGACGCCTTTAAGACCTTTACACATAATAGTTGAGACGAAGGTTTCAATGGCGTGAAATTCGGCTAGAAAAACACTGGGATAAGTTCCCAGGGATTTCGATATTTTGTAGTTGGGCCCAAAGACAGCTATACATACTCCACTATCCATTTTTGACCCATCCGTGAACCAGGCTAGGCTGCTAGGTTCTATAAGAGGTCCACCAGTATCCCAGACTGTTCTATCAAGGACTGTCACCCCGAAATTCCTGCCAAATCAGAGTTCTTTGGGCATCACGTCCGGGACTCTAACGAACATATCCAAGTCTAAAAGTTCATTCAAAATGTCCAGATGACCCATAGACTATGTAAAATGCAATATCTAAACTATGATATTACGATAATAAAATTGTACTCGCTTTATTTTTCTAAATGTATGTTCTTATATACTATTTACAAGGAAAAAACGTTTATGCAAGCAATAAATGTTTTAATGCAAACATATGTATTGTAAACGTTTATTGCTTGCATACATATTGTAAACTTATATGCGCCACCGGATGTACCACATATTTTTATAGGGTGCAGGCGGGTTATTGAGTACATGGGTTGTCTGGTGACAAACCATGTCTCTTATGGTTCATTTGAACATTCTGGGAGGCGACGAGAAGATGGTCGTGGGCGTGATAGTGGAGACTCGATGTTCGGGGCTTCCGTCTTGGTGCGATGCCTTCGGTACAGATGTCGTACTGCCAACGTGACCCCCATACCGATGATGCTCCAGAGCAGGAATTGTGTTACCACGTAATGATGGATGTGGTGAGTGCTCATGGCTACGTCCTCATCCGATTGCAGGTCCCTTAGTTCGGTTTCTAGAGCCGTGATGTTCGGAGTAGTGATATCGAAACTGAGATGAGGTGCTGAGGTAAGTTCTGGTGACGTGGTTTCTAATGAGAGATTAAATGCTGGGATGAACGCTTCGTCTCGTTGACTGACCCAGTTGCGGATGGCATGCAAATGGACTTGGTTGCCCCTAAGCGTACAACCTGGTTGTAATGTGATGAGACCGTTATCTTCTAACATGCATGGGTATGTGATTGCATCACAGATAAGGTCAGTGGCAGTTTTTTGCGTCACTCCGAAGATCCATTGATTTGGTGCGTGTAACTTGATGAAATAATTTTTCGCCACTATTGTTTCGAGAGCGCAGCTTTGGTGTTGAACCGGTGCATGTAAGAACATTGATATTTCGCATTGTATGTGTCCACTTTGCTGAGTATGCAGTGTGGGAATGTCACACAGAAGCAGATCACTAAGTACTTCTCTGCATGCCATCTTTTCTTCTGAGGAAATGGCGGCAAAGTGTTCTCGAAATTGATCCACCAGGATGTACTTGGTTGATGGGTGGAACCGTAGCTGAGTGTTATCATGAGTTACTGGAATAGCCATGACTTCATACATTTGATAGTTCCATGACTGTACTAATGGTATTTCTAACGCGATGATTGCGTTGGAGTAGGTTATTCTGGTCTTCACCGTCATTAATTGATAGACGTGGTGTAACTCTAGTTGTCCATGCCCTGGCATTATGATTTCTTTTGGAACCTGTTTTAAGATAATGGAGAGTTCATGCTCTAGTTGTTTGGGGGGTAATAATGCTGGGTGGATTATATGATTTTTGGCTCCGGTTAGTACTTGTAGCAGACCCGTCTGTGTATCCTCTACATGTTTGAGCAGTAGCCCTAACTGGAAGGACAGGAGTAGTAATGTCATGGATTCATCTTGCTGCCTTTGATATTCATTGAGCTTAGTCAATTTTAATTCGAGTTGTCGATTTGTCTCCGAGAGTTGTCTTAATTGTTCGGCAGTGATTGCGCTGCTGTGTTTGAATAACCGTAGTGTGTTATCAATGATGGACGTCTGATTTTTTAGCAGTTTCCTGGTGTATTCATCATCCAAATGGAGTTGCTCGAATTGGTGTTCGTATTCTGCTGCTTCTCTTTGGGAGAGTATCCCAAACATATCTCCGACCAGGAGCCCGATGGTGTTGCCCAGTCCACGTTTGAATCTTGGATGGTTCCGATCATTGTGGATCAAAAACTCGTTGTCTTGTCTGATGTTGTTAAACTGCCAACGCAGTTGTTGTATTAGGAGGTTACATGTAATGGCTTTTGCGTGAGTACAGGTCTTTTCCAGTAACGTTAATCCATCGTCTACACTGTTGATCTCCTTCCAATAGTTGGTCAGGTCGTATCGAATAATCAACTTCCAATTTGTTGCTAACAATTCGACCTTGGCGATTTTGTCGAAATACATGCCTGAGTTTGTCCATGCTTTGATGGTCACGCCCTCTTGGTTTTGGATAGGATTACCGATCACGGGTTTAATGTGGGCTAGACTGATCATACATAGGACCATGCAGGTATGCAACAACATTCGAGTGTTGATTGTACCATTGCTTGGTACTTGCTTTACTTTGCGGCTTGGCTGTTGCCTTAGCAGCGGCAGCGGTGCCGTTGTCACTATCTCATCATCACGCTTATCAGTTGATCCCCTTTGGATGGGTAATGGAGACAGTTTGGTGATTGGCCTCTTGATATTGGGGTTATCAGCAGTCCTCAGGGTAACGACACGGACAAGGCCATCCTTTCCGGGATGTAATTCTGTAACTCTCCCTATTTTCCATCTCGTTGGTGGTTGCAGATCGTCTTGGATTAACACGATGTCTCCCTTAATGATGTTTGGTGTTTCTTTTTTCCATTTGGAGCGTTGTTGCAGGCGATGTAAATATTCTGCCCGCCACTTCTTCCAAAAGTGTGATCGCATGTTTTGAATCACTTTCCATCGTGACAATAGATTTGTTGAACGCATTAGTTGTTCTATCTCCGGTGGAGCCAACAGCGCGTTGCCAATCAGGAAATGTCCTGGTGTTAACACATCCAAAGATTCCGGGTCTTCACTTAATGGGCAAAGTGGTCTAGAATTTAAACATGCTTCTATCTGGTTTAATAGCGTTGTCATCTCCTCATACGTTAGCTTGGTATCACCTATACACTTTTTCAAGTGTGTTTTGATGGATTTTACGCCGGCTTCCCAAAGTCCACCAAAGTGTGGTGACGTCGGTGGAATGAAATGCCAATTTATGGGTTGCAGCAATTTATGGGCTCCCACGAAATTGGTTCCGTTGTCGCTGTACATATGGGCAACAATACCCCTCCGTGCCGTGAATCTTCGAAATGCGCTTATAAATCCTTCACTTGATAGATCAGATGCTACCTCTATGTGAATGGCCTTAGTGGCTAAACAAATGAAGATGCATATATATCCTTTAGATGACTTGTTTCCTCGGCCTTTACTCATCCGTATGTTTATGGGCCCTGCATAATCAACTCCTGTATGGGTGAATGGTCGTGATACGGTTACACGAGGTTTGGGGAGGCTTCCCATCAGCTGTTCGGCTAATTTGTGTTTAAATCGGTGACAGCGGATACACCGGGAGTTATGATGTTTTACCGCTTGCCCTCCTTTGATGACCCAGTACTTCCTGCGGATATACGCCAGTGTCAACGCCTGACTTCCATGTAACGTTTCTCGATGGCCCCAATCTAAGACTAAGCTCGTAAACTGTCCCTTGAATGGTAAGACCATCGGGTGCCGCTCTTCGTATGATAACAGAGAATTGTCTAACCGTCCGCCTACTCGAATGATGTGGTGTTGGTCCAAAAACGGATGTAATGAGTGAAGTTTGCTGCTTTTGTCGACGACGTTCCTTATTTCTAATGACGCGTGCTCGTCCTTGAATTCCAAAAGTTGTATGGTTCGGACTAGCGCAATTAGTGCATGCTGCCATTCTTCAAGTTGTATCATTCCTCTATGTTTTGTTCGCCATCGTAACATAGTAATGGTAATACGAATGAGACGCTTGAGTGAGGATTGACGGTTGATCATCTTTAAGACAGAGGATTCTTCATCTAGCATCTGATGGTGTGCTAAGACAACTGTCTTCTCTTCCTCTGTTGTTTCGAACATTTCGTCAATGTGGTATTGTTCCTGATTTAATAAAAAAGGAGGTCCTTTCCACCACATTTCCGTTGCGGTTAATTGCTTTGCCGTAACTCCGCGGGATGCGCAATCTGCTGGGTTGTGTTCTGACTTGATATGCTTCCATGACTCTGGGTTGGTGTTGGTCTGTATCTCTGACACTCGCGTTGCAACGAAAGATTTCCAAGTTGATGACGGTTTCCGTATCCAAGCTAATGTGATCATGGAGTCGGACCATAACGTTACGGCCTTCATGTCAATGTCAAGGACTTGTGTTACTCGTTGGACCAATCGGCTTAAGAGTAATGCGCCACATAACTCTAAGCGTGGAATGGTTATCATTGTTCTTTTGGGTGTGACTTTGGATTTTGCGGTCAGAAGACGTACTGTCACCTCGCCGTTGTTAATGATCTTGCTGTAAACGACCGCTGCATATGCATGTTCGGAGGCATCGCAAAATCCATGTATTTCCACTGTGCAACTTTCTTTACCGTATCTGATGTATCGAGGGATCGTCATCGTCTGGGTGCTCTTCAAATCTAATTTTATCTGGTTCCACTTGTCTGCAAATTCCATTGGTAACGGGTCGTCCCAACCGATGTCCAGACTCCATAACGTCTGGTACATTATTTTACATTTGACGATTAGAGGTGCAAGCCACCCTAATGGGTCGAAAATTCTTGACATTTCAGACAAAAATTGACGCTTCGTCAGTCCATTGGTGTTGAGTGGTAGAGTCACGTGGAATAAGAAATAATCCCCAACGGGGTTATATTGAACTCCAAGCGTCTTGATGGATGAGCTCTGATCGACCTTCTTGATGGAGTGTTCGTCCATAAAAGCGAGGTCACCCATTAAGACCTTTGACCTAGGTATGCCCTGTAATATGTGTGGACAATTACTGGACCATTTTCCCAACTCCATTCCCCCCTTATGTAGTAATTGGACTAATTGCGACTGTAGCCGTTGCGCTTCTTCTATTGTGTCCGCGCCGGTTAGTACATCATCTACGAAACAATCATTTTTGATTATGTGACTAGCTTCCTCGTGCTGGTGGATTTCATCATCCGCTAACTGATGCAACGTCCGGATTGCGAGATACGGTGCTGCCGATGTTCCGTATGTAACTGTGGTTAGTTGGTATTCGTGTAAAGGATGATGGGTTTTCTCTCTCCATAGTATGGTCTGGTACGGTTGATGTTCCTTATGCATCTTGACTTGTCGATACATTTTTTCTATGTCCGCGGAGAATACGACCCGATGCTTCCTCCATTTGAGCATTATGGCCCACAAGTCATTTTGTAGAGCAGGCCCGATGTGCATCGTGTCATTCAAACTTACGCCCGTCGATGTTTTCATCGAGGCGTCGAACACAACTCGAATTTTAGTAGCTTCTGCTGTCCTCTTAATGACAGCATGATGAGGTAAGTAATATTTCCCGCTGTGGGGCGGTGCCCGTTTCATGTGCCCTAAGTTGAGGTACTCGGCCATGAACTGACAATATTGCTCTTTTAATTCATTATTTGAATCCAGTTTTCGTTCTAGTTGTAAAAACCGTTGGCGCGCCCGTTGCTTTGAACTTCCTAACAGGTCTAAGTGCGTTTCTTTGAACGGCAGCTGGACCACATATCGTCCAAAAGGGTCTCGTCGTGTGGTTTCACGATAGGTATTTTCACAAGCGATGTTTTCAGTTGTTTCTTTTCCAATACCCTCGACGATTTCTTCTAGTTCCCAGAACCGCTGCATCGTTTTTTCCAGCTTTGTTCCGCTGTGAATTTGTACTGAGAGATGAGCCGTTTTTATCTGAGTTGGACCTGAGATCACCCAACCGAAGCTCGTCTTGATGGCATTTGGTTTCCCCTTTATTATTGGACCTTCAATGAGATCTCCATATACGTCGGCTCCTAATAAAATGTCAATGGGAGCGGGCGTGTCAAACGTTGGGTCGGCCACGATTAACTGATTCCAACGGTTATTTCGTTTGATCTGTTGTTCAGGCACATTCATGGT
The DNA here is from genome assembly GCA_963556175.1 of Tipula confusa. NCBI lineage: Eukaryota > Metazoa > Arthropoda > Insecta > Diptera > Tipulidae > Tipula > Tipula confusa. The sequence goes on along the minus strand of OY744476.1, from coordinate 196,209,363 downwards.
GATCCTTGGCAATACGTATGCTTCAACCATTAATCGATATGATGATGAAAAATGTGGATGAAGCCATATTTGAACTTTGGCGGTTGTTGGATTGGTGTTATTTGCTCCTATTCCCGAAATGGTAACAGATGTTTGGCATAACGGTAGCCCGAGCCGATTAACCGCCTCTTCCGTGATGAGCGAGACCTGTGACCCCTGATCTATCAAGGCTCTGAAATCGGTAAACTCTCCACACATATTTTTGCTTTTGACCAGAGCGGTTGCCAACAGGGTTGTGTGGTGGGAGTCTGATGTGCTGATGGTGACTCTTTTATCCAGCTGTTGTTGTGGTTCATGCAGCAATTGATGGTGCCGGTTGCTGCATATTGTGCATGCTGCATTAACCTTGCATGTTATTTGCGAGGTGTGCAGCAGACAGTTGGTACAGATGTGTGCTCGATTAATAAAGTCGATCCGTCGTTTTATGCTGATGTTGCGGAAATGGTGGCATTGGTCAACGAGGTGCCCCTTCTCTTTGCAATAAGAGCAGGCGGTCGTAAACTTCTGGATGTAGGCCCTCTGATCACTAGTCTCAATGACGGGGGACACGCCACGCTGCTGGGCAATGTAGTCTGTCCTAACTGATCGCGTGATGGATGGTTGTTGTGTCCTGAGTTCGCCTCTTTCAGTTCCAAGGGAGACGATCCGTTGATGAACCGGGTGATCGGACTTAGTTGTTCGCGTGATGGACGCCTTTTGTGTCCCTGTGGCTTCTAATAGCTGGAATCTTCGAAGCAAGAATTCCATGCAATCTTCCAGCTTTGGAATTTCTCGTGGGCTGGCGAGGGATAATTCATATTTTTCTAACGTCTCTGCATCGACCTTTTTCATAATGAGATGACCCACGAAAGCTTCAAAAGTATTATCTAGTTGAAGGTTTTGAATATTATGAATGGTTTCAACAACCGTATCGTGCAGCCCTCGGATGTTTGACGCTGTTGCTTGATGAATTTGGTGTAGTGATAATAATATGTTGAAGTACGTAGACGCAAGCAAACGTTTGTTGTCGTATCTTGTCTGTAAGATACTCCACGCCTTCTCATAATTACCGTCTACTGAAGAAAGATGGCTGATGAGTTTTGCCGCCTCTTTCTGCACGTGCGCCTTTAGATAGCACATTTTTTCAGTGTTTGATAGGGCCCCTTGGTGAATAACTTTAGTAAAGAGGTCTTTAAATGATGGCCACTTCTCGTATTCACCGTAAAAGACGGGAACCTCTATCCGGGGAAGCCGCATACTTAACGATGGCGAGGACTTCTGTGGTTCGTTACTGATGAGGTCGTGTAACGTTATTAATCTCTCCTCGGCAATCATGCTCAACTCTCCATAGTAATCGTCGCTGAAGTATTTCACTTCTTGTTCCTCTTCGGTGGTGTTGATGAGGATGGCCCGATGTAGTTGATCAATAACCGCCAAATCTTTATTTATTTGGTCAACTTTGATCTTGGCATAAGTCTGGGAACATTTTCCTGAATCCCAGTCCCTCCTGATGGTATCCAGGCGTCTATACAGGAGCCGCATATTTACGTCCTGTTCGTGGAACAGCGCCTGATTTTTGTTGGAGTTGGTCTCTGATGAATGTGTCATAACATGGGCAGGAGGTCCCCAATTCTGAATAGGAATCCTGAGGGCCGATGTATCCTGGCTTGGAGTTTCGATGATGATGGTTTTCATCGACTCTTCGTTGGACTTCCCTGCACTGGTTGTGGATGATGTTGGTTTCAGGATGGATTTCCGTTCAGCTTTCGGAGAGATTATTGGTGCGGAAATCATATAACTGGTGCAATCGTCGATGAATTTGTCGTATGCTCGTTGTACCTGCTTTCGCTCTTTCGAATAAGGGTGATTTGTCCCCAATAACTCGTTAGCCACCACTTCCCGGTCACAATCGTAATACGCTTTGTATAATGATTGGACGGTCGACTGGTGCTTTTCGAGTTGACCTCTGGTTACACACCCTTCTTGATCGAGTTTGACGATCTCTGCCAAAATCGCCTTCCCCCGCTCGTTTTGTTTTTTAATTAGCTCTTCCATTGATTTGAAGCTTAATTTGTTTGTGAACTTTGTCTATGTTTTTTTATTATTATTATTATTATTAGGCCTAGACAACGCCGTATTGCTAACTCAGTTGGTTGGTTTAGCTCGAAGGACCATGTAAAATGCAATATCTAAACTATGATATTACGATAATAAAATTGTACTCGCTTTATTTTTCTAAATGTATGTTCTTATATACTATTTACAAGGAAAAAACGTTTATGCAAGCAATAAATGTTTTAATGCAAACATATGTATTGTAAACGTTTATTGCTTGCATACATATTGTAAACTTATATGCGCCACCGGATGTACCACATATTTTTATAGGGTGCAGGCGGGTTATTGAGTACATGGGTTGTCTGGTGACAAACCATGTCTCTTATGGTTCATTTGAACAGACTATATTGATTAACCAGCTGTAATCTAGCTGCACAAGTAAATATGATTTGGAGTGAGCCGATGAGGGCTTTCATTGCCGCCGTAGGACAGGTGCTCATAGCGCCTGTAATTCCGAGACATGCTAGCCTCTGCAATGAGGTAAGCTTGTTCATAATAACTTTTTGTGTAATTGTAACCTATGGGTCCATAGTTTGGTGGCCTAAGACCAAACTATGGACCCATAGGTTACAATTAGCTTCCTATCATGATGTACATCCAGTAAATCATTTTTGAGCTAAGGCCTCAAGTCCTGCTGAACATACGCCTACAGACCCACATGGCTCTGACCATTCAGTTTCTTATCTAGGCTAATACCCAGATATTGGAGTATCTGATAGTAATATCATTTAGACTAACCGTAACCAAAGTTCAATTTACGGATTTTAGTAAACGGTACCAGGAATGTCTTGTTAGGGTTTATCGAAAGACCCTCTTTAGTGCACCAATTCGAAATAACACGCAAGGCCTGTTTCATGCTGGCAGACATCGTACATTCATGCCCACCGCAGAGAATATGATAACCAGATCGTCCGCATAACGAATGGCGTCATAACCTAGTAGATGTAGCTCATCAAGTAACTCGTCGATCACGAGTGACCACAACAAAGGTGACAGGGCACCACCTGGTGCCCATCCCTTTACTGCCGTAACCGTGACTGACTTATTACCTAGTTTCGATGTAATCTTCTACTAGCCAACATGAAAATAATCCAGAGGTTAGTCAATTGAGTCGTATCCAGTATTGTCGAATGCTCCCTCAATATCCAAAATGGCGCATATCGCAATTTCTTTCGTGCGATAAGCAGCTTCAAGCTTGGTAACAAGTAGATGCAGCGCCCCCTCTGTGGATTTGCCTTTTCTGTAGGCAAATTGATTAGGGTTCAGGGGTCTGGTTACAGTTAACCAGTCTCTGATATGAAGATCTACAGTCGTTCTATAGTTTTTAGAATAAATGATGTTAGTCTGATAGGTCGATAGAACTTAGGGAGTTCACTTGGCTGATTACCAAGCTTTGGGATAAAAACCACATTGACTTGGCTCCAAGCCTGTTCTATGTGACCCAAATTGAAGGTAGTTCTAAATGAGGCTACCAGCCTGATTTAAGGTGGAGGCCCCTGATTTTTCCTCCACTAACCCAAGGTTCTTGAATGAGGCCAAGAGTTAATTGTTGTTGAACAAACCTATTGCAAAAGGCATATCCAAGGCTCCTTTTGTTTGATGCAGGTTTGCTTGTAGTACCCTAATAGTACCAGCCATACTTACTTATTAATAACTTCTCCGCTCCTGGCTATTTAATCGCTGACTGCTTACCTGCTGATTATTTCGCGGGATGGGGCGTGTTATTGCCACGTTTCCTAGTAACCCCTCGAGCGCCTCTAGGCTTGATTTTTGAAAAGCCATCCTGTTGGACCCTGCATCTCAATAATAAGGTCAATGACACACTCTTGTAACTTTGCCGTTTGCTCCATACTAAGAGAGTTGCCACGGGGATTATCCGATAAGATGCCTAGTCTAATAGTGCCTGCTACTTGGCTGAAAGAGGCCTTGACCGGAGAAGGCCTACTTTTGTTTTTTTTTTTTTGCCTGTGGTTTAGAGGATTCCAAAGCAGCCTCGAAAGACCACTCGCGCTTCCACCAGACCTACTGTCTGGGGTAGTTGTAACAAGTTTCAGGGGTACTTTGACGGGAACCCGGACTTAGCAGCGGCTGGAGCTTCCTCTCTAGTTTTGCCTTCCTTGAGCCCCTTTTTAATACGCCTTCTTTCGGATGAGTTGAGCTTCACCCATATTCACGGGAGTTGAGGGACATGTTTCCAATACCAACCCCAATGGTTGAGGCACCCGATGTTTGTAAGATCACACTATTATTATCATCGCAAAAGGTGCCCGTTATAAGAGTAGTGGTCTGATCCACTATTTCCCTTGTCCCGGCATCAAGATGATCTAAGGAGGTGGCCCTAGAAGCATCTACCACCATATCATTTCCTGTTTTATAATCCAGCACAACAGCTGGTAAATTTGATGCCGTGGTGACCAAGTGCTATGTGAAATTGCTAACTAACGCTCTAAATAGATTTTTCAAATCTTGATCTGATCAAGGCCTCTGGTAAGTTACCCTTTCAAGAAAATGCTAGCGGTTCTGAAACTGGATTTGTAAGATGTAAGATCGATGGTATTTATGAGCTGGTATGTTCATTCCAGTGCAAACAAAGAAGACTTCAAATTTTTTCTAGATCGTTTAAATGCAGGCAATCATAGCCGTTTGTTGTTCGCGCGCGATTTTAATGTTTGAGCATTTGGATGGAGAAGCCAAATTTCTTTTAAAAGAGGTAAAGCTCTACTGTAAGCGTTTTCTTTTCTAATTCCTGTGGTAATTTAGGCATACAAATTCGGCAAAGGGTAATCCTACAACTTTTCAAATATTCATGGATAGTCAATCAAACACGTAATTGTGGTCTAACTTTGATGAGTGATGCCCATATCGAAAGCTCTGGGTTTTAGTATAAATAATGGTTAAAAATATTCATAAATTTTCATAAATTATTTTTGGACATAAAAATCAGATGTCAATAGCTTGTGATGCAAATAGCTAAGCTGCGTAAAAAATACCCTCGTGCAAAACAAAAACGAGCTACGTAAGTAATATTGAGCTTTGCGCTCAGTACTTACATATAATGCACCCCCATCGTGATGACTATCGAATTATCGTAGTTTATTTCTGTCGAAAACTTCTGCTGTAGAAAATTCATCAAGATTCCACCAAAACTTCTTGCTGGATACGGTTGGTAAAATATTAGAGAGGATCATACGCATAAGACTACAGGAGGCCATTAAAAGCAAAGGGAACCTGTCTGGAAACCAATATGTATTCCGTAATGCGAGCTCTATCATTCACGCGATAAAGCTCGTGGTAGATACGGCGCGAACGACGATAACAGGTGTCAGATGGAAGGGGAATTTTAAAAACAAGTATAGGCACAAACACTATCATATAACTAGAGGAGTACCACAAGGCTCGGTGAAACATAAAACAAAACATAGAGAATAGGTGGAAGAGATATTACCAGGAATGTACGACTCATTATTTGTCGTCTATGAGCTTCCAGTTGGCAGAACAGAAGAGGGAAATAGTTCTGATCTCCAGTAGAAAAAAGGTGGAGAGATAAAGGTTATAAAGTGGGTGGACAACAGATTATGTCTAAACATTTTATTAAGTCTCTCGGAGTGATAATTGATGCTAGACTATTATTTAAAGCCCGTTCGGTCACTTTGTGTGAGAAAGAATTAGGAGAGTAAATTTGAGCTTAATTGCAGATTATTACTTCTTAACGTGATTACTCATATTTTAATGTACGGCACACCAGGTTTATAGGTCAAGCCCCTTCAAAATGGTGTGTGCATTTAGAACGGCCTCGAAAAAGGTCGAGTTTCTCATAGCGGAAAATTAAAGGATTTATTAGCTAAGAAGCGTCTAATTATGTATTCCCGATGTGGGCATGAGAACTAAAAAAACATAAAAAACATAGGTACACGTAATATAATCTAAAGCGGTGCAGTATTTCTTCCGATGTAGGACGTTAGCGCAGCAAAACAACGGCGTCGTCACTTCCTAAACCACAAAAGGACAAAGTATCTTGTAATTTTTCAAGATGGATATCATATAACGTACAAAAATTTCTAAAGCTAAAACTTAGTTTAAAGGGTAATGAGAAATGTGAAAAGCTGAAAGATTTTTATAGGAGCCAATTCCGCGGTAAACTAAAGAACTTTTAGGCTATATACATAATAAAAATAAAAATAAAAAAAAATAATATATATATATATATATATATATATATATATATATATATATATATATATATATATAAATATATATATATATATATATATATATATATATATATATATATATATATATATATATATATATATATATATATATATATATATATTTATTTATATATGATCCTACGAGATTAGGAATTTCTGATGTTTTTGGCAGGCGCAGAAGTCGCTGCGTTGGCAATGGTCTATAAAAACTGAATATTATTATAATATAAGCCACATATTTAAAATCGAATTTTAATTTAAAATTTTATTTTCACGTCTAATTGATTATGGTTCATCAGGGCAGATTCGATAGATCCAACATTTGAAAAGAACATAAGGAAATAACTGAAATCACACAAATAAATATTAATAATCGGATAAATTATTTTTATTTTTTTTACTAAACCAACTTCTTTTTTGCCCTGGATTATTTGATTATTGTTATGTAATTCTGAATAGTCTGGAATGTATGCACTACCTTTCATTGGTGTTCCAATTATGAGTTTTTTATTTGCTACGATTTGAATTGGTGGCACGAATACCAAATCGTGGAAAATATCTTTAAACTCAAACCTAGATGTGTTTGAATAGCCGGAGGATTTTAAATTAGTTTTTGGCAAAGAAAGAAGCAAATCAATTTTTTTACGCGTTGCATTCAATTGATTACTAACATCATTTCGTATAGGTTGTGTTACGGGTTTTGTTGTATCAAAGGTCACCTGTTGAATTGGTTCTGACTCATCGTCGTCATTTGGTATCACGTCCAATTTCGTACCAGCGTCAATTGTAAATTTATTGGGTTCATGATAAGTTTTTTTTAAAACATGCGATATCCATGATAATCCTTCAACAAGTCTAGTAGATGATCCTGGCGTTACTGTCGATAACGACAAAGATGACAATGGCGATGATATTACCGTGTTCATTGGTGTTAATAATGATGGTGCCTCTAATGCAGATGGTAATGTTGTAGATATTAGATGCGATAGAGATAGCAATGTTGATGGGGTTTCTGGTGCATCCGGTGGTAACGGCGATTGTGATGATGTCATCGATTGCAATGCCGGTTGTAGTGTTTCCAAAGGCAGAGAATCTTCAAAAATAGTTTTTTCATCGTATATTGGTGTAATTAAATCGCCTACGACGCTAACATTTAATGAATCGTAGATTTGTGAATTCGGTACACTTCTGTTCATTTCTGCAGTCGTATTACAATAAATCAAACAAATAACAGATAATCCAAAAATAATTTGTAAAATATTCAATACCGCCATTTTATTGTTGCGATCGATTAATTTTTATAAAATTTTAGACCACGTATGACAATGAAAATTTGTTTATCGTAAAACCTCCAAAAAGCCGACTGGGATCAATTCCAAAACGACAACTTCTAGATTCCTACGATTATGCAGAAACAAAATCGAACCTATATAAAGACGTATAGCAAGCAGGTAGTCTTGAAATCTTTTTGGTTATCCATTTCTTTTTCCGGATTAGGACACCCGATTTAAAATGACGTAAGTAAAATGTTTTAGTAAAATGTGCAGGCTCTTCCAATTTCAAGGGATATTCAAGTATGTATATGAGAAGTGCCAACTTCATTACATACAGTTTGAAAGGCAAAAAATAGACAAATGAAATAGATTACGATTTACAATTTTATTAAAGGCTAAAAAAATATATTTGAATATCAAAATACATCGAAACCAAATTTGTTTTAATTTAAACGTGTATGAGTCAAATACAATTTTTGGCATATAATCACTTCACAATTTAATATAGGCGCGAACGATTTATAACAAGGATACACGCCTAGCAAATACACATACACACAAAGCTAAGTATATAGAACTATAGCACAAGATATAAAATTACCATCAATTGAGTGCACATCAAAATAGGTAATTTAATATTTTGGTCGGTCATCAGATTAGCTGCACCAGATTTTACTTGGAGTTGTTCATCACTTTCTCCCGATATGCACGACAAAGATTCATCTGAGTCTGAAAACCCCTCTTCACTACTCTCTTCGTCGCTTTCATAGTCTGCGCTATCTAAATCCTCACTATCTGCATCACCCGATTCATCACCCGATTCATCACCCGATTCATCTGCCGATTCATCACCCGATTCATCACTTGATTCATGACTTGATTCATGACTTGATTCATGACTTGATTCATCGGGAATTCCGCTGTCTTCTGCAGTGGAATCTTCGGAACCCTTTGAATCATCAGAGACTGCATCATCAGCGGATGGTGCATCATCGGCAGCTGGTGCTTTACCGTCGGCGGGTGCTTCACCGTCGGCGGGTGCATCTCCTGCAGGCGGTGCTTCACCTTCAGCGGGAGCTTCTCCTTCAGCGGGTGCTTCACCTTCAGCGGGAGCTTCTCCTTCAGCGGGTGCTTCTTCGTCCTGGCCTAACGTTACAATTATATTTAATAAAAATATATAGGTGATTATAAGTTTTGGTGATAGCAACATCTTGGTTCCGGTAAATAATTTGTTAATTATCAATCGATTATGGTGAGATTGTGGAGCTAAAACTGATTGTTTGCTTGTGTTAAATTTGTTATTTTTAAAAAAAAAAATAAAATGCCTATTAATGATAGCCTAATAATGATCTGGTTGTGGCGAAGAGACAACAAAAAATACTGCCCGTATATAACAAAAAATATTTAGTACAACCGAAAATTAAATTTGTTTTCACTCGGGCCACTAGATATAACTAAATATAAATAAAAAATTCGATAATGAAATTCGATAAGTTGCATACATACAGTAGGTTTCTGAAATAAATCCGTAATCTTCGTTCGATTGAAATTCATTACGACTATTCATACGACTCGACTGACATAATGTAACTTGATGCCGTTATACGAAACTAACTGCATTTTACTAAATACCTCTAATCAACAATGGTATCCACTTCACTTAAGATGTTTCACTTATACGATAACACATCGTTAATTCACTGACAAAAAGCAGATATCATATTAAAATATTTGCATCATTAAATTGATGCAACAACATGAAGTGTATGCTTCGAATAGGTTTTAAAAAAGTCGATCTACATACTTCTTAAAGTATAAAGGCTGTGCTCCAAAAAAAAAGTTTTAGTACATGAAATAATTGGAAAAGGAACTTAATAGTAAGGATATTAGCTAAATTTAGTTTGAGTATTGGATTTTAGAACGAAATTTATTTACCTATAACTTCAAATGTATTGTAATAAAAAAATCTCTGTGCTTTACTCGATGAACAAGATTTGATTCGAATAAAAATATTCAGTATTTACACGCCATTAATAGTACCGTATTATCGGTTTCGTTCCCCAGCTTTCTCTTTGTACTATTCTAGACAAGCAGACCAAGTTAAATAATTACCGACAGTGACCTCTACATCTAACGCAAAGCAAGAAATTCCGAATCGCTCTAAAAACATACATTACCAACGTGGTGAACCCGATATCCGGAAAACATCTATTCATAATCAAAGAGGTAATACAGTATGCGCTCCTAATTCTTACAAAGTGATCAAACAAGTGTGGACTTTGAGGATTAACCTATCTGAGACAGATCTCGTACTCTAAACTAAGAAAATATATGTCAATTTATTTCATGAACGATATCACGAATTGTCATTAAATGCCTGATCTCGTGGTTGAATAAAACTCGGCAAGAGTCATTATCATAGCGTTTGAGGCCATATGTCACGCGCATAATAATTCTTCTCTCTATAATGTCATTTATTATCTCTCATACTCAACCGTCAGGGTCAGTAGTTTTCTTATTTTGAGCGATCTTATTTTTTTAAGGATGGGGACAATGCGGCCACTTTCCATTCATCAGGAGCAACTTCGCTTTGTATATTCACAAAGTATACCCTTTGAATATCAAGAGCTCGGAATTGATGTAATCAACCTCAGGGGAACAGTTTCTTTTTAGTCTTATTGCATGGCCAATGTGAATTTCTCGTAGGATGGATCCTGTATTCACAGCCTCAAAGTCTATATTTGACATCTTTCAAATACAGCTTTTGACACTTGTTGAACATTGACTGGCGCAGTGCGGTGACTCCTTGAACTTTGCTCATTGCTGAGTTGTTGTACTCTTAACACTTTAGCTTGTATTCGCGCTTTTATAGGCGATATTCTGTTGCTCGAAAGCAAGACGACACTCCTCATCAAACCAATCATTTTTGGGTTTAATTTTTACCATACCTAAAGTCACCTGGGCAGCACCGACAAATGAAGTTTTCAATACCTCAGATAGAGCGTTTACATATTGGTTTCTATAATGCTACTGCGCTAATAATATTCTGATATTGTGCTTTCTCATCTTCGTTTATGAGACCTTCACATTTGAAACGTAAGTTTTGTTTTCCTATGATCCCTGACTTTTACAAACACTGCCAACTTAGCTTTGCTGTGACCAATTGATGTTCACTGCCTATAGGTTTGGCAGCCGACCGATAAGATCTTACATCTTGGATGACCCGAAACCTTCCCTTAGAAATTAACACATGATCAATTTGACTTCGGGACCTCTTACGAGGATGTGTCCATTTTTCAAAGTGGTAATTTTTATTAAGTGGTAATGCGCGACCGCAAAGTACATCATTATTCCCCCATTATTGGTCGCTAGATTGTGTTGGAAGTATGGATCTATGTTTTCACATAAATCAGTCTGATTTTTGTCAGCCTAGAATTAAATCACTACGTCGTGCTCCGGTATGATCATCCAAACTGTTGTAAAATGAGTCTTTATTTTTGACAGGTTGGCTAGTCCCAAGCGTAAACGTAGCTTACTTATTCACAATAATCAACTGTTTTGAAATCCAAAACAGCCATTTTCACCTGGGCCCCAAGAAGAGAACCAACATCAAAATGGCCAAAGACATCTCCACTGTAAGTAATATTTAGCCTTAAGACACAAGTTCTTCACTTTTTGGCCGAGTTACTTAGGGAGCAACGAGTTCCAAGCGGAACTCTTTCATGGCTGATATATTGCCATCATAAGCGCTTAGTTTCCTTAGCGACGTGTCCGTTAACATAAACAGAGGTCGAGTTATAGCCTCCTACAACAGGCCAATGATGTTGTGGTGGAATTCTAAGGATGATATGCTCATTTTGAAGTCTTTTGCGAGTCATGGTGAGTGCCCCAACCACTGGATCAATAATGCTGCATATCGAATATTATAGATCTTAAGAAATTTAACAATAAGCAAAGGGCTTTGCAATTGTACTTGCATGATTGATCAAAAAGTATAAATCCAAAACTTTTCACTTCATTCCACGATAAATCTAATGATCTCACTTTGCATTTTAATATTTAGGATCACCAATTTACACTACACGCTTAAGATAAGGCAGAATGTCAAATTTTTCTAGCAGAACCATGTTTTTGCCATAGTCAGCATGGCATGTTCAAGAGTATTCTAGAGACGAAACTGAAATATCTAACTACTCCAGAGGGCGAAAAGAACAACTATGCTCTACGTTCCAACCGCACTTTACCAGAAAATCAAAAATGCTTGCCAGTCGCTTTTCCATTTGCATAACCTTCACACCGCGTCATATCGACAAGAGCCGCAGTATGTTGCAATTTAAAGAATGCATTAATCTGTCAAGATCACCAGCGCTGTATCGTTGCGGTTGATATCAATGTATCGTTGGCTCGAATTGCGTTCCTTGATCGGTAGTGATGTTGCTTGGAGCGCTGTATCAAGAAACGTAGTTTTGTGCAAACATCATGGCAATGGTTGTGGCAGACATTTCGATCGATGCAAGTTAAAAGATAAGAATATCCTTTAGATGGTGGAAGTGATCCCTCGATGTCCAAGTAAATATGTTCGAATCGACCAGGTGGTATGTCGTATTGGCAGAAAGGCGATTTTGTGTTCCTTTGAACTTTCGATCGTTGGTATATCTTAAACAGGATCGCGCCCATTCGGGCGCGTCTTTGGTAATACTGCGTGGGCCAAAAATACCGAGCATTAACCAATTTACGTGTAGCATGGATACCAGGATGAGAAAGATTCTGCGGTGTGTATTAGAAACGGTGCGGCGACGCACCGTTTCTAATACACACCGGAGAATCTCGTTAGAAACGGTGGGGTCGACGGGTAACAATCGCACATACATCGCTGTGCGATGTATGTGCGATTGTTACCCGTCGATGTTAGACAGTATATTTGAATGCCAGGAAGTTTCAAAAACTCTTTCGTCAAAGTTCTAAGTCTGCTTTTTGTTCTTCGAGGATGGTGTGTAAGTCGAAGTGAATCTTGACTTCCGCAGTGATAACGTTGTCTTTCCCGTAAACATGCTAAATGTCCGTATAGTAAATTGACTAATAATCCAAGTGACGCGATTTTCTTGGGTTCCGTTCAGTTTTAGACTAGATTGCCCTAGTCAGAGGTTTGTTGTCAATAAAAATAGTGAATTCCCTTCGACGAAATATCTGAAACGCTCGACAAATATATGGCGATTAATTACCGATCGAATTATGCTTAACTTCGAGTCGGTCAGATAATAGTTCACCCAAATTGAACTACCCAAATTGAAACTGGAAAGGGCAAATCTGGGGAGGCCTTTAGCAGGGCTTTTTATGGCGTTTAAAAAGGAGGCGATAGCTTCGGCGCAGAAGAGGTAGAATAACACCATAACTTGCAATGTAGCGCGGCAAGTCTGGCCGAAACTGGTCTTGAAGCGCTCCAAAACACTACTATCCCTACGTATACCTGATTTAAGTATAGTCGTGGGGGTGCTCACAGAACACTACCTCATTGGAGATCATGCGAGGAGGCTTGTGTCAATAACACATGACTTCTGTAGAAGCTATATGGATGAGGAGGAGGAAGAGACTGTAGGCCACTTTCTCTGCTCATGCCCATCGCTACCTTACAGGAGGTACAAACATCTGGGCAAGTATTTTTTCGAGGGCCTTATGGATCTCGAGAACTGCAATGTGCGAGATATCTTACGCTACATAAGTATAGCTCTGAATGGTTCCAATGAAGGTGAAAGGAGAGTAGGATCCTTTGGTATCACAATGGACCGTCACCGGGCTAAGTGTGCGTTAGCAGCCACTCTAACCTAACCTAATCTAACCTACTGTCCATTACCTAGTTATAATTTGTAGTGACCTAGTAGTAGTGACCTGAATTTACAGGCTATCAATATTTTTCCTAAACAGAAATTAAGATGTAGTAATTGAAAATACTGAAAATCTTCTTAGTACCTAAAGTAAACAAAAAGGTCTACTTACAACAGGCATATATTTACGCGTTTATCAATTAAAGACTTACGGTGGCTCGCTCTATTCTCATTTCTTTTTCTATCATTTTGGGTGTGTTTGTATGTCTAGCTGTGTGCAGCATGTTAAATCAAAATAAAATACTGACACATATACATGCGTACGAATACATGTCGATTGTGGAAAAACTATTTATACCAATTTTTCATGTTATATTCACAATACAAAAAAAAAACTATTGCTATTTCATTCTTGGCGCGCACACAACAAAAAAAAAATTTTCAATTTTCATGTTTTCACCAAAAAGTATCGATTATAATACGAGTATGTACTATAGCTATTCATCTCGCTCGCAATTATCGGGAAAATGACTACACAACGAAATGAGACAAACAATTTATTTTGGAAAATTTATTTAATTTTTCCAAGCGCAGATGATTTTATTTCCAACAATCACACTTTGTCGCCGTTTTCGTCGACGTCGTGTTGTTGTTACTTGTGTGGATAATGTAAATCATTTTTTCTTTTTTTGCAAGTTTTAGGAAAATTCTTTGCTCACTGTGAGTTCAAATTGTTTGCATCGTACAAATACTATACGCAAAAGTTTAAAGTTTAGAATTTTTAAATTGTTTGGTGGATTATAGGAAGACATAATTTTTTAAGACTTTAGTGTGATTTTATAGTGACTTTTTTTTTTGTTTGTTTGGTTATAGGTGTGTTCATTAAAATGTGAAGTGTTATTTATTGAGTGGTCGCAAGATAGATCGGGCGGGTATCTTCGTTTACGGAACAGGTAAAGTTATACAATTTACGAGTATTTATACAAAAAAAAAACACGATTTTCACAATTGATTGCGTAATTAAATGTCTCGTGGTGAATGTTGTTGTTGCAATACTGATAAGGGTAATTTGCAGGACGAAACATTTTTAAACAATTTACAAATTTTAAATTACAGAATTTTAGAATTATATATATATATATATATATATATATATATATATATATATATATATATATATATATATATATAATTCAAGGTTAAATAATCTCGGTTCTGTCTTTATTTTTATCATCGTCATCCCAAGACGTCTTAGAGTCTTCAATGTTTTTTTTAAATTTTGTTCTTGAATTTGTGCGCAATCTCCTGATTGTGTGTAAGTGTGCAAAGTAGGCAAAAACTAAAGGAAACATAAATAAATATTTGCCGGCTTATTCAATACAATTTGTATTCGTATTATGTACACATACACATACTCGTATATTATGTGTGTTCGATAATATTTCCATTGGGAAATTGTTTATGTCCCTTAAAAATTATTATGCCATAAACTTTAAGAATATATCGAAATTCTGAAATATATTCGAACAATATTTCAACAATTAAACTAAATATAGAAATATTTTTGTTCATGTTTCATTACAGTTCAAAACCTCTTGGGCGCCGGAATCAACGCGAAACGCAAAATCGGCACTACGTTCAAAATCATTCGATCAAACTCATCAAAAATTTGATGAGAATTATTTTAATTGTTCGAATGTCATATTATTGGAAGACAAAATTGGGTAAGTCCTTGAAAAACTTTTTTATATTTTTTTTTCTGTTTCGCTCATTTATTATTAAACACCGTTCAAAGATGCTGAAAGGTCAAATAGGATTTGTCTTAAATTATTAACAATATACAAAACACTTCTTATCTATT
Source organism: Tipula confusa (assembly GCA_963556175.1). NCBI lineage: Eukaryota > Metazoa > Arthropoda > Insecta > Diptera > Tipulidae > Tipula > Tipula confusa. Next base: position 196,194,059 of record OY744476.1, on the reverse strand, counting down.
ATACACATTTCGGTTATATTGCTATACTGTATAGAAAAAAAAGTCGCGATTTGTGTTTTTTTTTTTTGTTCTATATTTTCAAAGATAAGATAGGTATTTGCGGCAAGTAAATACGAACAGGTGTTCAACATTGCTGTTAACTGCGAACAAAAAAATGTTTTTATAAAAAAATTAAAAGAACCATGACTATTGTGAAAAAAATATTTAAGTAAGACCCGCATATACAAAACTCAACCAATGTCTCAAATTGCAGCCATCATATATTGGCGTAGAAATTGGGATGGCACATTAATTCTTCATTCCAACATTGCGTCAAAAAAGAGCCAATTTAGGCCAATTGAGATTCTAAGAACTCACCATCTTTGATATACTATATATACTATCTTTGGTGTATAGTAAAAGTGAGTGGTGAATGAACCCTATTATATGAGCAACAGTCTGTATATTGGCAATATATAGAGTTAATCGTATAACACCGATGCGAGTGACACCTGTAGAAACTACGATCTCTTGTGTTGAACAATGCAATTGAAATTTAGAATTATCATGTGTTGTTTATTCATCAGCTAAGTTTCCGATAACATTAGCAAATCTGGTTATTTAATAACCTTCCTATGCAAATCATTGCTATGTGCCATAATACTTTAACAATTGAATGAGAAACGGGCATTTTTTGAGCATTACCTGATTAATGCTTTTCAAATGTACAGTTGCGATTCAAATAAATTCGTTTCTTAGAGGAAGCAGTGCTGCTTTTTTAACACCTTTCCTTTGGCTATGTCAAAATGTCCACTGATTATCTGACAAAGCAACATAAACCAAGGGTTGAGGATGTCTGCGACTGTGCGTATAAAGACAATTGTATCAAATGTGACTACTTATGACTTTTGAATAGTCATAGACTCATAAAACACCACCGGGATTCTAAAGGGAATTGATTTCTTTTTGCCTTGATTCGAGGAAATTGTCGCAGCGGTAGCGGGTGGTTTTCGCATGCTGCCACTAAACCGACACCCCGAGGGAACATCGGCAACTCAACGTGCTCTAATGTTTCTGCCCCGTTTGCTATCCCAACAGTATAATAAAAAAAAGTGTCTTCTTCAGGTTCTTTTGGCCTTTTTATGGCCAAACAATCAGTATAGAGATAACCATTACGTTTTGCAGTATAAGATTTTAGCCTGGTGTAATATGAAGAAATGTATCTTCATTTCATAACAAAGTTAGACGTCCAATTGCGCTGTATACCTTGTGCCATTGGGTGGCTGTTCTACTATTTAGGGCAGATATTCAGTTGATATTATTACTATTATTCAAATCATTAACAGTACCCGGATTATTTCCGATACTCTTATACGAAGTATAATATATAATTTTTTCACTGGCCTTTATGATTTTGCTCCTTACTGTAGTGTGGACTTCAATTACTCTTTGTCCCAAACCGGTACCATAATTTTGGGTGGCAACCGGCTTATTTTCTGCTGTTCCAAATCTAATGTCACATGGGAGACGAAGTTCTCTATTAAATATGACTATTATTGATGAGGTACCAATTGTATCGTGCACTGCGATGCGATAGCCTATTAGAAATAGTGGGTTTTACACCTGAACCTGTCTCATTTGGTCTGATTGATTTGTATTGCTTTTCTTTCTAAGATGATGCTCTAAGGTTCTCTTGAATTATTCTACTATTCCATCAGACGAAGTATGTATCGATTACCATATTTTGACACTGGAAATAAGCCAGAAATATCCATCGCTTCTCATCCCCGACGATGTACTCCTGCATTTTTTCTCATGTTCTAGTTTAAAGTGTCCTTGCTGGAAGCACAAATGTTACATTTTTTGCACCATTCTTCCACCATTCTCCGGGAATTGATACTGCAGAACCAACTACGGACTTTCTCCAAAGTCTTGTTAGCAACCAAGTATGCACCAAATCAACATTGTGTATTTTCTGCAGAACTTCTGGTATTAGATTTGCTGGTAGTACCTCTGCTCCACGATGTTTCTACCATCAGGTTATTCCCAAAATCGTATGAGCAACCCATAATTTATCCTTAATGATTGCTACTGAGCCCAATAGCTTTTAACCATCACGCTTTCCGCCGCAATCTAAATCCAGTGTGGTTTTCTTCCTTACACCATACATTGTACTATTGAGGCAATCAACACATCGCCTTTGATCTTCCCTTAATTGTTCTTTGATCCAGCGTTTCTCAACGTCGACTTTCTTTCGAGCAATTTCGATTTGGACATGATCAACTGGTGAACTCCGTGGGCTGTTATACCTTGCACAATCACTCCATCACACTTTGCGATATGGTTATGTAAAGCGTTTATGAGTGAGCTGACGTTTATTAATGGTCACTGGTATTTTTAGCTGGATTTCTACCAATGTTCGCTCAAAGAAAAATTTCTCGTTTTTAACAATAGTTGTTTCTATTATTCCCATCTTCTTACTCCAAGATTACCGTCTATCTTGGCATAGATAATCATTTCTTACATTGGTGATATTTCCAGCATATCTTTCATGATAACTCTCAACTTATTGTGATGGTCACCAATTACTTGTTATGGTACTTGCATATTCCGTCCGTTTAGCACATGATTCTTTAAATCGATAGTCATAATGTGCTGTGTCATAAAGTCTAGGCCTTAGATGTAGTCATCTGATATGCTGGCTGCAATAAAACGATGATTAAACTTTATCTTCTATATAGAACGTGACATGAAGGGAATACACTCCTTTTACTGCTGCAGCGTCACCAGTGGCTGTTCCTGGAATATATCAGACTATTTTTCAACTCGATCTTCAGGCACCATACTATTGATCTGGATGCTCTGGTATCTAGCGTGAATGGGTGCATTGTTCGTCCATAACACACCATCAATAACTAAACTATTGGTCGAGTCTGGGGTTTTTTCTCGATTTCACTAAGTATCACCCTGCAAAGCTGGTAGAACTTAGTTTTTTCTGATTATGCAGAAGAGACTGGCCACTTGCTCCTCCTCATCGTTTCCCTCTGTTGCCATCTGACACACTCTTCACTTCTCTCGTAACAGTTTCTGGATTGCTGCTGCCTTACAATACTGCAATCTTCTGCATCGCAACAATCTGGAATAATCGGATCTTATTCATATGACGGATGTGTTTGCAGCTTGAAACTGCACCTTAAAATGTTCGAACGGAGTATCGACATCGAATGTAGGTGGTTTCAGGCATCATTTTGAACTTCCGACGACAAGTTCTCTTAAAACGACTTTTGTATAGCTACATAAATGTTAAACCAATTCCTTATCTGTGGTACAACTTCCGACGCGTATTTCAATTTCTTTAAATTTTGTCCCCAACTCATTCTTTCAAACAACAGCCGGATTTATATTTTTGTTTCGTTTTATTTGTGTTGAGCTATATTTGATTATGGAATACCAGCTCACGAGCTTGCTTAATTTATACCCTGATTCAGGACCAATTTTTGTGAATTTTTCAACAAATTGGAAAAATTTCTAACAAATGAGCAACTTCATTATAGTTATTTTATTGATTAGAATTTTTAAAAAATGTCACGCATGCTTGATATCAGGACTGTCACACATATCTATAAATGAGATGACAAATCGCGAACACCTGCAAATTATTTCTTGTCTATACAAGCGGCTTAATATCACAATGAAATATTATTTTTGGAAACAAATATAATTAGAGGCGCGATTTAATTGTGCACGAGGCCAAGGGGAGTACTAAGAGTCGTTGTTTATATTCAATAGATAAGAAAATACGATTATTCAATTATCATTTATCAGTATTTACAGCATAATATGCAAAACAACAATTGAAAATTATTTCCGGTAATCGTCATTCAGCCATAAAGGCATACGACATTTGTGTTTATCATTAATAAATATACGGAAAGGTAATGCCCGGTGAATAGCATTAATCCGATTGTGTTACATTAAAGCTGGGTTTTCAACCACATCATCCAATTTAAGTGAATCCAATAAGTTATAATAATTAAAATGTGGGTTTTGTTGTTGCTACGCGAAATAAGGCCAAACCCAGAACCGGGATTGACAGAAATAGGCGCAGTGGCTATTTGATGTTATAATTATACAAAATACGAACAGGCGAACCGAGTAATATTTTTCAATAAGATTATTAAAATTTTGTCTATAGGTGCCCCAGGGATCGCTTTAATATAAACTTAAAATATTCCAGGTATAGTTTACAAATTAATTTGAATGCCTTAAATGGTGCAACGAAAACCTTTTCATTGTAAATATCGATAAATGTCGAAGCAAACAATAACCAATGCTATTTAATTATTTATTATTGCACACAAAACTATCTCAAGTCGATGAGGTACATGATCTTGATCTAAATTTTGAAAAAAAAGTTATCATTCAATAATCGTATTTCTAGGACTGGACGTATTTTGTCAATTTAACGGTTTCATTTGGTTTTCGTGTTAAATACACCATAACCTTGCAGATTACAGCTGAATGGTTGCAAACTGATGATGCTGATTAGAGATTTCAGAATGCAGAGCAGTTCATTATAAATGAGATTGTCCTGTGAAAATAGTTGTTGGAATCTTAGCTACCGAAAAACCGGGCCAATTACTGACATACCTTTCCTTTCCTTCCCCCAAAAAAACCTAACTATCGATCGCTTACGTGTCAGTAACCGGGTCGAACCTGTCATTACTAACATTCCTATCCAAGTGTTCAGTTTTAGTATATGTAAGTTTTGGAAGGATATTTTACAGAACTAACTATGGTTGTGAATGATCCAGAAGTTATAATGCTCGAATCATCAGTACTACCATCATAAGAAAAAAACAGTTTGCCCATTGATGTTCCAGATGTCGGGTCGATAGGATATTGTCAACATTTAGAATAAATGTAAAAATATTTTGATTATTTAAAAACGATACCAGTAGCGACATCTAGCACGTCAATGGGCTAACATACCATGGTAGTACTAAATGTATTTATATTATGTTTCGACCCATCTTCTCCAATAAAAGTCGTAATTTTGTAAATTTTTCCGCTTGCTATAGTATGAATTAAAAATTCTAACGGCTATTCTGGTTCCTTTTTTTCTGGCGGTGTATGTTGACGCTTCGATTGGAGTTTTATATAACAAGTGAAGTTTTTGTTTACGGTTTACTTAAAGTCTTATGATGAACAAAAAAAAGGACAGCAAAAGTTCATTACCGTATTTTGGAATTCCCACATGCAATTTGTACACCCTCAGTGGGCAAATCTCCCACCAACTGCAAAACAGTGCGTGGTTCGTTGTATAACATATAACGTTTATAGTTTTACCAATGTATAAAAAGCCAATGATAAAAATTATAGTCATCCTCCAATGCCGTCCTTATCTTGGAAATATAAGGCGATTCAGTTTACACCTTTGACTGTGTTACCCTTGCTTAGCTCCTCGAAAAAAGCTTTGAAGCACTCATGTTGAACCAAATATACAATAAGTTGTACGCCCGCCTTATAGTCCATTGCGTCGAACGGTTGTATTCGTATAAGGAGATAAATTTAGATTTTTTTGAAGCGAATAAATTGCTACATCGTATAGCACCTTTTGATAGTCATTTCTGTGTTTTATATTATCCTGAATTTGTATAATGTTATTTGCAGCATTATTACAGCATAGCCTGGTATCCATAATTTTTTTGCTTCATAGGTATATCGTTAATGTTCGCGCTCGAATAAATTTAACAAACGACTCATACTCAGGTGTGTGTGGAAATGATGGCCCCAAAAACCATAGCTCGCTATAGTTTAATATATAAATATATTAAATAAAATAAATATATTAAATTATAGTTTAATAATTAAATAGCCCTAATGACCCTGGCGGCAATATCCACTGGATTGGATTTGGATGTAACATGCATACACGGATACGCATAAATGTTGAATGGTGCTGACTACTTAAGCAATAAACGTGTTCTAATTTGTTGATGTACCGTGAATCCAGTTTAGTGCAATTGTCGAATCAAACCAATAAAACAAACTTTCCACGGCGAAATTTATGTTTTATAAAACCTTATGTGCATTAGTAGTGCAAGAAGAAGGGCAGTGCATAATTCAGTGAATATTTTTAGGTTAATTTTTGTATTGAATCCACTCTGAATATACTGCACATAAGACGCATCCGTGAATCCGTGCAGTTATATAGGTATTTTGGTTCCTCAGTGTCACCATAGATATATCGAGGATCAGCTAATCCCCGTAAATGTTGCAATTTGAACCGAAATGTTTGCCATGAAGCTTTTGAATGAATAGTTTTCCAAGGACAAATACCGGAGACAAATAGCCAATTGGATCGAAGATGCGTGCTACTTCCGAAAGCACAGTCTTGCCAAAGGTTTGTTAGTATACATTTGGACGGTAAATTTGTAGACATCCTTCTCAAGTTTAGATAATAATTCCAAGATTTTGACAAAGGAATTGAGACTCTGGAATGTCATATGTTACCACATTTGAGTTGAGCATTATTTTTGAAGGCGCAATTCTTTATGAAGAAACGATACTTTCCCGGATCTCACTTCAAACCATTTGTGAGGAAAACTGTCGAACTCTAGCACATAGAGTAGTTGGTTGGATTAATTTTGGTTTCCTGGACTTGCTTCATATTCGTTATCTCGAACTCATCCATAAATTGACGTAAATTACACAAAAGTTCATGTGTTACCAAGGGGAACCGGATTTTGATCGACAAACGAACAACAAATCTGCCACCAATGTCGTTTGTGTGTGACGCGAAGTGTTTATCGACCGGATTTGATCAAACCTTTGATTGTGGATTGCGTTACTCGATAATACTGTAAGTACAAAATTTTTAGATTAGCTTGGACAGCTATGTATTTTTTAAAATATAGGGCGACATGTAGCAGAAGTCCTGAAACTTTCAGTGGATTCTATAGAACACGATATTGTGATCATAAATAGACCCGAAAGAAAATTGGAAGGTTAAAGCGATATTTTATTTTTAAATTATTATGGCCAAAATTAGACATTTTTCTTACAAACAATTCGGAATCTGAATTATCAAATTCGCATTAAATAAAATCTTTTGGCCAAATACGTGCTAAAAGTGAAACTTCACACACCATTCATATATACATCATTGCTATTCGCCCTATGAATTTTTTTAAACAATGAAATGTGTGACATGAATACTAATCCGTATATAAACGTGTCATACATATAGCCATACATAATACAAAATAATTGAAATGTCTACTATATAGCAAACCAAAATATACATAAATACGAACACGAACGGAAGCAATCAACCGGAAATAATTCGTATGTGACTAAAAATTAAAAATGTTTCGATGACCCACAAAATGTATTCGTTAAAAATCGACGATGCGTAGCAGAAATGCTGTTCGAATATTTTGTCCACTACTAACATTCGATGATAATATACTATTACAAATTACTGACGTATTTATAGTTTGAGTATGTTAGCGCACGAGTATAAGCACAAACATAAGCACAGATAAGGTATAGGACGGAAAAATATTGGTTTGGTGAATTATAATAATCCTATTTTGATAACGAAATCCTACATTTTGGTCTATCTAACTGCCTTTTTAGCCTAATTTCGGATTTATCCACAGTGGGTTTTACGGTACCCTCAGAATCCCTATACTTTATTTTTTGTAATTCGTAGATTCATATTCTATACGAATATTGTGTCACATAAATCACAATGGCAGTTAGTCATGAATTACAGCGCATAGTCGATTTCATTTTTATTATTTACCAATCCATGGCTTAATATATTTTTATATGATGTAATTCGAGTTGAATTAATTAAATGCGCAAGAAACCTTGAACTAATTGTGATTATGGATGTATGTTGATGCTCTTTGTTTTTGAATTGTCATTGACAGTTTAGGTTAAATAATTCATTGCTTCATTGCACTTGTTGATACAGTAACAATTTGTTTTGAACTGATAATTCCGAGTTTTTCCACAGCAGCCATTACATTTTTCTTAATTTAAAATATAATTCTTATTTTTTCTTTGTAACGTATTCTTTCCATCTGAGCCTAGTATCTAATGTCATTCCCCAGAATTTGCTGACCGTTAATAACTACAGGACCACGACAAAATTTTAGTTTCTTGATTTCGCACATGTAAACGTGCGGATTTGATTTCATTAAGCCCGATACGACACATTATTGTCCATTTACTTATTTTCACAGGTTTTTTGTAATTAGATTCTTTGATGATGTCACCAACAGCCAGCAAATGTTGCGATAGTAGCATTATCCATGTGAGGTAAGTCTCTTGTATAGAGGGGTTAGAGTATCAGTTCTAAGACCCTACCTTGCGGGACACCCGCTGAGATTTTTTGGAGCTTAGAGTATTCCTCTTTATATTTCACTGTAAAGTGTCAGCCAATATTTTGGTAAATCTCGATTATGTTTAAATATAGGAACCCTCTGTGAAAGACTTTATCGAATGCCTGCGCTACACCTTGAAAGACGCCAAAGTTTACTCTCTTCTTCTTTAATGTAGTCTCCATAACTTCAGTAATTCTTTATACTTGCTTTATGGTTGAATGTTTCTCTCTGAATTCGAACTAATGTTGGGGGATTCTTTGCTCTTTAATTATATTTAATCTTCTAAGTACTACAGTTTGTCAAAAATTTCAAAATCACCGGAAGAAGTGAGATAAGTCGGAATGACTTTCTATCATTCGGTGGCTTATTTAGTTCCTAAACCATTCTTACTTCTTAACATACTTACTGAAGTATTACAGCCTTTAATCCAGATAATCATTTCTTCTTGTCATATTGCACACATTTTTATGAGCTGTTTGTTTGAACAAAGGCTGGAAATTGTCCAAGAGTACCACAAATACATCACCTTTTTCTCTTGCACTTCTAGTCCATTGTTGGTCGATTTATTCTCTTTGCTGCCTGCCAGAGCGAGTATTCTGTATGCTTTGTTGCAGTTAGAGTACTAACAAATTACCTTATTGTTTCGTTTTTTACTTCTTTAATGAGTATCTGAAGTTTGTTACACAATCCGATAGGGATTGTTTCGTTTTGCGGAGAACTACTTGCTTGCCGTGTTTTTTCTGCACTAGATCAATTATTTCTATTGGGTAGATTAGTGATTTTTCTTGCCTCGATATTTTTCGCTATTTTTGGGGTGCTTTCCGAAGCTTACATTTGTATAATATCTACAAGTATTTCCACTTTAACTTCTTTTTCATTTTCGCTTTTGATTGGCACCTGAAGTTTAATATTTTCTGCCAATCTTTGCTTAAGCAGTCACCAATTTGTTTTACTATTTGTAAGTTTCTATTACCGTTTCACTATACGTCATAACAACTGGTGTATGATCAGTTATTAGACTTCCATCATTTTCTAAATAGATGTAACTATCCGATTACTCTTCGGTAAAGAAAAAATCTATTAGATCAGGAATTGTATTTGTATCAGTATTGGCCACGTAGGCTAAGACTGTGTCCGAAACTCATGATAAATATTTGTGAACAAATTATTTGACATTTATTTGAAAAATATTCCCCTACATTCCCATTTTTTTATTACGCTGTCCGAAAAGTATAATAATTGATTGAAATTTTTCCCACCTTATATGTTTTTAAATTAATTTTTTGTGAGGTATAAAAACTATGAAAAAAAACTACATTTAATTGTGTGCATTGTTTATTGAAATTGTGATAGCAACGAAAAATTTCAAATGTTTCTTATATGGTTTTTGAATGACAACTACTATTTGTTACTAATACAAAACTAAGTAGTGAATTTTATATGATTTATTGTATATATCCGAGTGTGCTACGCGACGAGTTTGGCATTTGTTATAGAAAGTTTTGGTATTTGTCAAAATTATCATAGCAACTAACCGTGATAATTTGGGTGTCTTCGTTTTTATCAAATAAATGTCAAAACTTTGTATTCACAAATATTTATGTTAGGTTTCGGACACAGTCTTAGTGCTTAAATAAAGGCCGCATTTTATTTCTTGAGCCGCTGCAAATAATTATTTACCCTTTAGAGAAATCAGCCTTGAGCCCCAAGTATTTTTTTGCATTGAAGTTGCCTTCTATAATGAAGTTATATCCTATTTCCTTAAATAAATGAGTGTAGTCGTCTTTCTTTAGTTTATATCATGGGGCCCAATATATTGCCGATATTTTACAAGTCTTTCTTTAAATTTTCTTGGTGTTTAATGTTCTCCTTAATAAATATTGATGATCCTCGCCTTGCTTTCTCTACAGGAGGTATCGAGTGGTATCCAATATATCCTCGGATTTTTGCGTATATGAGTTTCTAGTAAAGTGAGATTTTGTTATTAAACAAGCATCTATTTTTACAGTACTTAGAAATATTTCAAGTTCTGGTAAATTTTGTATTAAACCACACCAACTTTTTCTACAGTTTTTGTTAATAAAAAAAAAACCACGTCGTTCTCTATTCAGCAGATCCCTCGTTAATATTGAACTTTACATCGTCCGTGTAGGATCAGTAAGCAGAACTGGAACAATCAGTGAATCGGTAACTATACAGCTACAATTTCCTCCAATTAAGGACTGATAACTATGCAAAAGATAGCTTTACTATAACCTCAGTTTAGATCTGGAAATCTTGCAAATAGAGTGCATGAGGAAGCAATTCGAACTGTTCAATGTGTGAAGTGTCAAGTGGTGCATTGTCTGTATAAACCAATACGTTCTTCTTCGTAAAATGCGGCTCTTTTTATCTTGTTTTATTCACTCAAACGCTGCAATAAGTTTGCATAATACTCACCGTTGATTGTTTTATCGACGTCACATCGACCTCACATCCTAAAAAACTAACACCTTAACTTTGCTGTAAATGGAACAGTCTTAATTATTTTGGCTTTGTCTCAGGTGTGAAGAGATGGATTTATATTTTATCCGTGGTTATACATCGATGCAAACGGTTTTATTGCATTTAAACTTCGCCAAACACTTAATTTAAAAATCCTCACGACGCTGTTGTTTTTCTTCCATTGTGAGTAATTGCGGCACTCATCTAGCGAATAGTTACAGATAATTTACAGCAATTTTTGAAGTATTTACCATGTCTGCTAGTTCACAGTCAACGATCATCCTATACCATTTTGTGGAGTTTCTTCATCTTTTCTGGCGTGGTCTGCTCATTTATATTTTACTGTTGTAAATTAAGGAGCCAATTTCCCATGAATAGAATCCAGCTGCGCTTTGGTTGAGCTAAGGCCTTTCAAATGAAAATATTGTATCACATAACGATGCTCAATTTTTTCCTTGTTAACAAATTCACTGGGAACCTTCACTTTTGATGGCTGCCAAACAAATTGCGTGTGTTAGGTCACGTCGTGGTCACCAGTATAACGACGACGATGTGGGTCGCTATTTTATTATTCGGATTAAGATGTTGTTCGGAAAAATTTTCAGTTTCGATCTGATGAGATGACAATTAATTTTTAACAATTCCTCACTTGACCCGAGAATGTAAGTTTAAAATCATAATACCTAGGGTAGCCAGATGTCCCGGTTTTCCTGGATTGTCCTGGTTTTCGGATAATCCACCCAGTGTCCCGAAAGATCTCGACGGGACACCCGATTGTCCCGGTTTTCATATTTTTTTATAACGTGAACATTTAAACATTTATAACATAGCAAAAACAAATCTAAAAATCCAAAGTTCATATAATAATATAATTGTATGGATGAATTTTGAACATGGGCACTCCTCTTTTGTACTAAAATTTATTTCATTCTATTTAGTACTTCTACACGGTGTGATGCCCTCTAAAGAAAATCAAAATCAAATTCTAAAATAAGACATAGTGATGATTTGTAGTACTTTTGTTAATTATATCGTGCTAATTAAATATATACGTAATAATAAAATTTAATATTTATTAACGAATATTCCGATGGATTTCTGAAATACTATATAGTAAGTCAAACGATTTTTTGGTTATTTTGTTCTCAGTCGATTTTAAATTTTTTATACAGGGTGGCTGAGACCAAATGTTACTGACTTCACTCTGCTGTCATTTGAGTAGTTGTCATTTTCGCGCGTCAATTTTTTGACAGATTGAAGTTTGCTTAGTTGTTTACATGTGGTCAACAAATAACTGTTCTAAATTAATATCTGAATAAAAAAATCGTAATGGAATTCAAACGTAATAGTGTAATTGCACTGTATTTGGGTGGAAATTCACAAACAGCAATAGTTCGTCACCTCCGGCATTTGAATGTGAATAAAATGTTTGTGTATCGAACCATAACTCGATACAACGAAACTGGTAGCATCGCTAAACGCAACAGAGGCGGTCCTAAAAAGACAGCAACATCAAAAGAAATGATACGAAAGGTGAAACGAATCCAACGAAACCCTCGTCAAAGTGCTAATCAATTAACCGCACGTCTACATGTTTCACGATACAGCATCAAACCATATTGAAAAATGAACTACATTTGAAGCCCTACAAGATACAAAAAGTTCATGATCTTACGGAGGCGCACAAAAAGTTAGGCTTGAAAGAACACGAGCATTGAAGACTTTCGCTGAACGTGATGAGATTCCAAAAATTGTCTTTTCTGATGAGAAAATTTTCACCATTCAAAGTTTGTGAATAAACAAAATGATCGTGTTTGGTTAGAGCACAAATCCAACGATAATTTGGACACAAGAGTTGCCATGCGCAAGCAACCACCAGCTTATGTTATGGTTTGGGCTGCAGTTACTGCAGATGGACGCACTCCTCTGGTTTTTATCGAACATGGAGTCAAGGTAAACCAAGAGGTGTACCGCCAAAAGATCCTAAACGATGCTTTGCTACCTTGGGCACGTAAACACTTTGGTACGAACCGTTGGACATTCCAACAGGACTCGGCACCGAGCGATACAGCAATTTTTACAAAATTGCGTTCCGCGGCTGATTTCGTCGAAAGAATGGCCTCCATATTCACCAGACTTGAATCCCATCGATTTCTCCATATGGTCCATTTTGGAGAGTAAGGTGTCCACTAAAAAATATGAAAGTGTTGATGCATTGAAGTCAAGCATTGTTCGAGAATGGAATAAAATTCCGCAAGCCCACGTTCGGTCAGCATGCAATGCTTTCTATGGAAGACTGAATCAAATAATCAGAGCCAAAGGAGGTCATATCGAGCAGTAACATGTTTTTAATAAAATGTAATATGTTTTCAACATATTCCAAGAAATTTCAATAAAAAATAATCAAAATTAAAAAAATTACAGCGTTTTCATTTGGTAACACTTGGTCTCAGCCACCCTGTATATATAAATCTATACAAAATTAGTGCAGCGTTGTGTTATAATTCAAATATGCCGAAAAGACATATTAATGGTCAAAAACACAAAACTAACGTCGCCTCGTCAAGTAGTTCCCACTCATTGAAACGATTTTTTGTAAAACGGGATAGCACGAAAAAAAGATAAATTAATTGCCACTGAAATGTGCTTTGCTTATCATATTATAAAGCATCATCAGTCTTTTGCTTACTCCGATTGCATTAACAAATTAATTCCTAAACTATTTTGTGATTCTAAAGTAACAATAAGATATTCATCGACCAGAACTAAACCTACAAAATTAATTATTAAAGTCTTAGTGCCGCATTCAATCGAAGTAATCCTCAAAGAACTACCTACTATCTTGTTCCTATTATAACATCAGTACGAATCCCAGTAACCATAAAGCCGAAAAAATGTTTCCTTTAGTAATTCAACATTTTACAAAGAGCGGAATTAATGTTAATTTTCTAAAAATGGATAATTTAAAAGGTGAAACGTGCGATATGATTGTAAACTTTTGTATTCAAACATTAAATGCGGGGACAATGCAAATGTAAAATTTGGTGGAAAAGCGAGATTTGGAAAAAATAATATTTTTACTAAATTAAAGACGGAATTGAGTACCGATATTGAAGGGATAGGTTGCCTGGCTCATATTTTAAACAACACAATGCAAACAGCGGTAGATCAATTATCTTGCGATATTGATCAAATCGGTTTTAAAGTTTTTCAATATTTTTCAATTTACACGGTAAGAACCGAAAGATTGAAGAATTTTGTGAATTTGTGGAAATTAAGTACAAAGCACTACTTTCATATTCAAAAACAAGGTGGCTTTTGCTGTTGCCTGCAATAGAACGAATTTTAAAATTATGTGAAGCATTGAAGTCGTTTTTTTTTTGTCTGAGGAGAGAGCACTAAAAACATTAGTACATTTTTTTAATGATCCATTGAGTACTGGGGATATAAGAACTGGGTTTTTACCACAAAGTATGTCAAATTAATTTTAAATAAAAATGAGGAAATGGGATTTAATGAAATAGTACTAAAGTTTAGAAACGATATACTCAAATTTTATGAAACTTTTTTAGAATATTTAGCCGCGTGGATTGCTCCTTAAGAAAAATATTCTGTATTTTCGTTGATGAACCTTAAAATTAAGCCATGGGACAAAGTAGAACCAAAGTAGATACGTTTCTGTTTAATCAAATTAGCAGAGTAGGAACCATAATGGATGAGGAAATATATAAAGAGGGGAACGAATGGAATAGCAAGTTAGCCTCAGAAAAATGGAGCTTCATTTTTCCAAGATGGAATTCAATGGTCTGATGAGCGAAATCCTTTACTACCAGAAAGGGTATAATACAATGTCTCGTAAATTACGACATAAATTGCTGTGAAATGTATGATTACGTTACGAAAAATAAGAATTTAATGAAAGATGGTAAATCTTGTCGTAAATATGACTAGCTCATTGCTGTTTATTATTTATTTATAATATAATTTAGAGCGCTTATGACTAAATGAATGTAATATTTTTATATGATTTAAATTTTTTTAAACTAGTAATTATTTAATGAGGAAACAAAAATTCTTCAGTAAATGTGATTAAACCACTTGAATTAAACATATTACCTTTTGTTTTTGCTGTTACAGTGATATTTATATATATATACATAAATTTTAATTTTTACTATATTTTAAGTTAAGTATTTTTTTAAAAATAACAATTTAAAGAGAGAATCTTAACACAAATGTATTAACCTGAACAAAATTCCTTGAATTAAACTTATTTTTGTTGTTTTTTTTTTATTTAATTTTTAAATGATATTTTTGTATTTAAAATTGTTTGAATAAATAAATGATTTAAAAAAAAAATTTATTTTTTTTTGTCCCGGTTCGTCCTAGCAAAAGTCTGGTAACTCTATAATACCGCTTTGAATTTCTTGTATGTGGCCTAATGGTACACAGAGTACATTTTTCTGTTGTAAAAGTTACTCTAAGTGACATTAAAAATTCTTAAAAATATTTTAAATCCACTCGGCAATAAGCTGTATTTAATGTACAAAGCACTAACAATCAACACTCATCACCATTTACATTATCTACTATCATTTATTTTTTTAATATACAAAATTACATTTTCTTATCAAGCTACAGAACCAAAAAAAAAAAATTAAAAAAAAAAATTAAAAATAGAAAAATTGAAATATACAACCAAACAAAGTGCTCTCCAAGTCTGTTTTATTCAGTCATGTATGTAGTGTACATTTCTAAAGTGTCGAACCGGAAGTTGTATAAAGTTTTAAACTAAACCAAAAATAAAAGTTTGTTTACAAATTTTCGAAATTAATTATTTTTTGAGTTAATTCTCAATTAATAATTAATTTTAATGGGAAATAAAATAAATAAATCAAATTTTGTACAAAGACAATCGCGTAAATAATCGCGGATTGAATTGAAAAAAAAATTTTTTTGTTTGTTATTACTATCGAAGTGAAATGTGATTTACAAAAACATTTTAAAGAAATTATTAGAAAAAATAGTGGAATATAATTATTTATTACAACAGGCCATAGTTTTTTTTTTAAATATTTTCTCAAAATAAAACGTAGAGTATAGAATAAAAAAACTAAAAAGAGAATAACATATACAGATTACAGTCTGTCATGGAAACATAGCTCTGCTACGTTGATAATTTAGAAAATACGATCGTTTTAAAATCTGATGCTGTTTCTGAAATCAGTAAATTAGTCGTGTTCGAAAAGTGATCATGTTTAATATTATGTAAAGTGATCTTGATCGTAATTTTATAAAACCGTATTTTAATCATCGACTGTATAGTATGAACACGATCGTGTTAAAGTCGATATAAAATTGTATATATAAAATTTAAAAAACGCGAATAGTCGCGATCGCTTGCTGTATATTACTCGTATTATAATTGTGTTTCTTTTTATTTTTTTTTTTTTTTAGATCGTTCTTAAAATCATTTTTTTTTGCTTACACTACAATATTTAGTTTACGTTTAGTTTAGTAACGGAACAGCAGTGAAACCAATATGAAACGTATGTGACGTGATTCAATTCTAAAAAAACTTGTATATATTGTGTACGAGATATATAATCGCGCGATCACTTTAAATATAAGCGTACTAATTTTTATTTTTAATTTATTAAGTGATGATCAGTGTTTTTGTAAATTACATATTGTTTAAATTATGTGTTGAATAGTTTTTATTTATTAGTGTCATCATAGTATTGTATTAAATATAAATCTGATCGAATTTATTATCGATCGATAAAAAAATTTGTTTTAGTGATTAAGTTCTTAATAAATTGATAAAAATAAAATATTAAAAATGGTTGTATTGTGAATGTGTCAATAAATTGGATATGTAAATTACGAAATGTACGATTAGTACAAAGGTAAAATCTTGTGTAAATTCTCCGATTCATCATTGGGAATGTTTATGATCGATGACGTGACCTATCTCAATTAAACGACATTAGACAATGATGACGATTGCAACGTATCAAAAACCGATGACCGCGATCTTCACACATACATTTTATATAAGTATTATAAGAGAAATACAATCGCGATTATGATACGATATATACACATATAAAAGCAAATTATTTATTATTCTCAGATAAATTTAAATTTTTCAAAAGAAAATGCGAATTTTGTTTATATGAAAGAAAATTATTTGACAAAGAACCATAGTTTCTCTAAACACATAATATGTAAATTGGATACAGTACAAGATCAAAAACTATGTCTTATGTCTTTTCATTTTGTGAGATTCGATCAAGGTATTTTTCGTTTTTAATGCAATATAATTCTTATTTCACAATGCTTATATAATCAACCGTGATTACCTTGAGATGTAGTGAAGTCTAAATATTTAAAATTTGTAAGGTTTACTTTGTTAGGCTTTCACCGACTTTTTTTTTATATGGAACCTGTCAAGAACTTGTACTTGATCGTACTAAATGCAGTTATCGGTTGAACTTTTTCATTTCAATAAAAAAATAAAAATAAAAAGCGGAAATGAACTCTCAATGGCAATGGTTACACTCAAGGAGTCATTTAAGTTTAAGGGTCGTTCGATTTCCGCTAAAATATTTGTATGATAGAACTAAGGCAAATCGTTTAAATCGTGGCGAGGTTCTAGTACCGATGATCTTCTAAAATGACCTTGGAAGATCACTCACGGATTAGTACCGTAGTTACGGATTAGTACCGTAGCGGATTATGCTTGACAAAGTTTTAAGGTAGAGCTTAATCACAATTTTTGCTGAGCATTAAAGGTACAATTTTTTTGAAGTTGAAGCCAATATTAAACTTGATCGTGGTCCTAAGAGCTACTTTGTTCCATAATTGTAATCACATGACAGATGTTTACGGCCAAAATTATATCAATCGTCCTTTAACATTAGTTCTAAGCCGCTAACGAAATTCTAAGAAATTAACCTAAAGAATTCACCTAACAAGTCTTGTTGCTATTAGCACTTTGCCCAAGTTCCTTCGTATAGTTCATCTGCATTTGAAAGCTTTACTTAATTGTTAACTATGCCTTGGCTCTAACCTAACTTAATGCAAAATATTCGATTTCATTATATATGACTTCATTATTTCACTAAAAGTGAAGGAATGATAATCGTTAAGCAGGTTAAGCTCGAATGCTAGACTTTGTCAAAGACTTGCGTTGCATCTTAGAATATGATGTCTCTTTTAGTAACTTTTGAACTTGTCATTTGAGCATTGACTTTAAAGATTGTAACTGTTTTTTTCACTCGATAGCCTCTATCATAACTTGTTCGATTGCCTGAAGTTGTCTCACTTTAATTTTGAATTCTTGCCAGTGTAAGAATTCAACCCTTGCAGGTGTACCTCGACTGTTAAAGCTTACGACAATAATTCTTTTCTTTTTTGGAAGGCGAAGTTCTTTACACAGTATGTATTTTTGGCATTAAAGATCTTTTCGAAGTTAGTGCTAATGTTAAACTTGGTCGTATTACTGAAGGCTACTTTGTGCTATTTTTCATTCCATGACAATTGTTTTAGGCAAAAATTTCATCGTGCTTTTAAAATGTACGGTTAGTTAACATAGGTTTTAGACGGTTATCACAATTCTAATAAATGAGACTAAAGTTTTCACTGAACAAGACTTATTGCTACTGGCAAATGTAAATAAGCTATAAATTCGGACGTTTTCGTAAAACTTTTCTTCCAATTGAAGATAGCGCAATTAGATTTATGTACCTACTATGACTTTAAGCGTAGTGTTTTGCCTTCGGTAATACGGATAATGCAGTTATTCTGGTTTCGGCTGTCATTCTCACAGAAATAGAACAAATCATTCTTTCCAGTCTCTCGTGACTGCAGAATAGCAACTGCTAGTAAAAAAGCCTCTTACCGCAAATATATCAAAACAACGTCGACTATAAATTTAGCTGAATTTAAAGCGGCTAAAAACCTGGCAATGCAATTGGTGTAGCAAAATAAAAAGGATTACAAAGAGTTGCAGCAAGTTTTAAACCGGGGCTATAGTAATTGGACCTTTTTGTCCTATATGCTCGTAAAGTCGAGGAAACAGATAGTAAAATATAACTTAAACCACCTTTCAAAGATAAGGACAATATTTTTTCTACTGCCCAAGAAAAAACTGATCTCGTCGCCCGAAAATTTGCTGCAAACTCGAATAAAGCTAATTCTAACTTGACATCTTCGAGTATCTCTTTAGTATAGAGTTGTAATTACATTCCTTGCAAACATTCCCGATAGTACTCCTTCAATTGTTCTCAAATGTTGTTGCAAATCGCTGTCAAAGCCACTTTCATGTTTATTCCACCGATGCTTGTATTTTGGCATTTTCCACTCGGAATTATCGTCCAATCGCTATCATCTCATTGCTTTCCAAAGTACTTGAGACCATTATCAATTTCCAGTTGATGAAATATTTTGATAATAACCATCTAATTTCCGATCGTCAATATAGTTTTCGCAGAGGGAGTTTAGCAAGTAGCTTAAATAATTTTATCACTGAACAATGGAACAGGTGCATTCATCAATCTGGCGAATCACAAGCCGTTGCGCTCGATATCACAAAGGCATTTAATCGCGTGTTGCACACGGGGTTACTGTGCAAATTAAGGGCAAATATTGCTGTGCAAATATTAATTTTATGGATTGTAAATTTTCTTCTTTGCCGCAAAATCCAATTGGTTCTGGATGGCGAGAAATCCGTTCCACATTTTTTAAACGGTATCACTCAGGGACCTGTCTTTTCTCCGACCATCTTTCTAATTTTCTTCAATGATCTTCTATGCTGATAACAGCTCACTTTCCACCTCTTAATGCTTACTTTCTACTTTATCGCGAAACAATGTTCTCGTTTGGCTACGTGTGATACATTTGAGGTTCTTGGCTTGACTATATCAAAGATAATATCTTGGGCTAAAGATGTCTTTGAATCGACTATTTCAGCTTCACTTTCTTCCATCAGAAACATTTACAATATCAAGATGCGTATTGATTTCCTGCTAATTTTTCAGCTTTCCATCTTTTTTAGATGGGGTGGACCAGCTGTGGTTTTGTTATTTTCACTGCATATAGAAATGGAAATGATTACTTTGTTCCCTAAGAGAATCTTAAAATCTTCCTAATCCTTTGGAACTAGCTTTGGTAAGTTATGTTTTAACAGGCGATCGATCTAATAATAATCTTTAAGTTTTGTTACTTGCTGCTTTAGTCTGTACATTTCCAACCAACTAGTATCTCTCATCTACTTCCTTGAGACAAGTTTCCAAATTTAAGATTTTGATTAACTAAAAGTTTATTAGTTTTGACAGAAGTGAAGTTTTCGATCTGTCAAATAAATTATGCAGTTCGAAACCCCATGAAATTTTTCTATTTTTCTGATCTACTATATGATATATATACAGAAGTATACTGTCACACATCAAACATCTTATCTGACAGCGCAATATAAGCGAAATTTATGACATTTTATAAATACGACACACTCGGGATATTATGAATAATTTTATTTTTATCGCGAGCACCACGAACACATTGTTATGATGTTGTTATTTTTTTTTTTTGAAGGTTGCTGATATAATTGTTGTCATTACTATCATTACAATTCGCGCAATGTAAACAACAAAATCACAATAATATTTTTTATATACAAAATTACAATTTACAAATTGTAAAATTTATAATATTCGTGTCATAAACTTTATAGCATTTATAAGTGTAGGGACGGTGCATAATTTAATAAGTCAAATGTTAAATTTTAAAAATCGTTTAAATTTCACGAGACTGCATTATTGTTGTAAAAAATATGTTTCAAATTTGGTACTATATTATATATAGAGACTCGGCAGATCTGCGTCTTGAACAGCTGTCGAACACAAAAATAGACTTTCTCGCGAAATATCCAGTGGCGCCACGTCACGATTTTTTTTTTATCCGAATAAAGATTATTTTTTTTATTTCTTTTTATTGTTTACGAACAATGACTGGACTAGTAGAGCTGTAGAGATGAGATCATTTCAATGTATAAAACGAGATTTTTATTTTGTTTTTTTTTTTTTTTGTTTTTAGTGACAAACTGTTAAACGTCGATTTCGCGCATGCAATAAAAACTTCACCCAAAAAAATATTGTTCCAATTCCTAAAATGTTTTTAATTTTTCGAAATGACGCGCAATGTGAATATTAATTCGCGGTAATTATTTTGGTCAAATTTTATTTGGTTTAATTGAACATTAATTAGGAATCTATAAAGTTTATAAGACCTCATTCATTTTAATAATTTTGGAAACAATTGCGCAATTCATTGGTGAGTTTCATTGGCGGCAGATTGAATTATTGATTAGATCGTGACGATGATGTACAATTTTTTTTGTTTTTATATCTAAATTTAGTCGTTTATTATTAGCTTTGCATGCAATAGGCCTAATACTCGAACATAATATTTATATATATATATATATATATATATATATATATATATATATATATATATATATATATATATATATATATATATATATATATATATATATTATATATAGTTTTTTAGAACCTCTTAAATATAGGACTACAATTTTAACCATAGTCAAATAAGTTTTGAAGACAACGTCGTTTCAGAAGCAAAAATTGAAAATTGGACCTTTCTCCTATTCATTTAAAATTTGTATTTAGAAATTTGAATGTCCAATCCATCATACATGATCACATCATAATTGTGAGTCACTTCTTACTTTAGTTTAACTTTCTAGTCCCAGAAGTAAAAATAAATGACACATAAGTAAAGTGTAAGCAGTGATTATTGCGCTTGGTTGATAGGCTTTGCATGAAGTTTTCGAACTCTACTAATATCTTTGATATGCGGGATCTGCCGAAGTTCATCTGCTTGTCTTTTTAATTAGTGAAATATTTTTCCTGGTGTTGATTTTGGTTATTTTAGAGTGGCCGTTGGTAGCTTGCTGTGAAAAATGTCTCTTCACGTTTCATTATTCTGCTGCTTTATCTCGTTGGTAGGTACTACAATCCTTGTACTTTCCCGCATGATCCCTTCTTGACAGTTAACGTAATTCGCAGTTCCCCTGACGATGTTCTCTTAAAGCTTCCTTTCTCATACAAGGCACTTGAAGCAATTTGCGGTACAGTATCAATCGGTAAATCATCTTGTTGTAGTTTGATGCTGCCAACAGGCAAAAAGCTGCCAACTCTCGTAAAACTCGCGTTACACTAAATGAGAAATGGAGAAATTGACATTCCTTATTCCACTTAAATGTTTGATCTTTTTTAACAAGTCAAACAGTGGAGCTGCTTGAGTAGAATACGACGAAAAACACCTTCTGTACCACCCTGACACACTTAAAAATCGTCGGATCTTTTAACGGAGCTTAGTTTAGGGAAGGCTAATATCGCTTTAATCTTCTTATCATCAACGCTCAGGCACCGTCTCCAACCACATACTCCAAATAAGAAATTTCTTTTAACAATAACTTGCTCTTACTTAGATTTACTGTCAGGCCAGCATTTCTTAAAAAGGTTAAGTATATGGCGCGGTTGTAAAAATTATGGTTGAGATGAATGTTGACAAAATGGTTGATGCTCTTGTTTGACATTCATTGAAGCTTTCATGATACTGATTCTGAGAGGAATTGAAGGTTGAGGTGTAGAATTTCCATGCATTTGAAACCTCGTCCATGAGTTTTTCGAACACTGAAATCATTTCGGCTTAAGGATTCCCGCTATCTAGTTCATACAGTGTGCGCTTCCAAGTATCCTCTAAAGCCAGACAATGCTGCACTAAAATGATAATGGTAGGTATTTCTTGATCCACTAAAGCAACAATGTGGATTTCTGCAAGGACAAAAACTTTAAGGTCAATGCCAAGATATCATTATAAAAAATTCTAAATGACTCAGTACGTTATTTCCTAAATTTGATGACATACTATGATATCATGTTCCGTTGGTCGATCCTGCAATCTTTCTAAAAAATCGCGTTTTAACTGGGCTCAGGACATCTATCAATATGGCATCAATACCAGTTTGATGCAGCAATGCTGAGTAAAGTCCTAGATGGTTAACTAAAGTTTGTTTTTGTACACCGGGATCGCTCAATGGGTAACTTATGTGGATTTCTGTCAAAAAATATTTTCCACTTTCTAATGAGGATAATGACATAGTGCTGCGAAAAGTTCCAGATAAATTATCATGTGAACCATTTCTTTTTTTGTCTACTGCAGTTAAGGATAAAACTTGCGATAATCTGGAGACGTTTGCGCCGTTGTAGTTATTAGACAGTCCATGTAGTTAATTGGAACTGGTTAGCGGTTCATTTAATAACTTCGTTTTGTTCTTCGTCTTCTGAAGTAGAAAGATCATCCAGATTGCCTTATTGAGCTGCCTTAATCTTAGTTAGGGTTTCATCAAGGTTATCCTTCCATCAGCGTTTGATCTTCCGATAGTTCTAATCCAAATAAGGATAGGTACTCTTGGCAATGCCCTTTATACGCTTTTATGCTAAACAACAATCGTTCAAGTATAGCTTGAAAGAGTAATAATCTCACTTCTGCTGTACGCGAGTGGTTTATATTGACTGGTGGATCCGGTTGAATGATAACTACCCACTTACAGTGTTTTTTAATTTTCAAAGCATATTTTCCTTCATATAGCATATTTTCCAGTTCCTTCTCGTTGACAATAGCTACTTGCAGAGAAGCTAACCGAGTCAGTGGTTCTCCAACGATTTTTGAACCGTGCATTTAATATTGAAGTCATCTGGGAAGGGAATACCAGCATCCATGACGAGCAAAAAAAATATAATCAAAACTTAAAGAATGATACGAATGTTTTATTATACTAATAATTAGGGTTATAAATAAGATAACCTTTATCACCAAAATAGAATTTAGTTGCCATTTAACTACACAGATACACATCAATCCACATTTCTCTTTTAGTTACTTAATATTGATCGTTTCTCTAGCAAAACGATGCAGGTTGCGACTGCTTTCACAGCAACCCCTGCAACAGATTCAACAGATTCGGTTTATCTACTCATTTGCATATTGTATTGCTCTAACATCGTGTATTGCAGTGGTGGCTCGGCCCATATATACTACAATCGAATAGAGGGTCATAGTTGAGTTTTTCGCCACCATTAATTGCATTTTGATCAATTGCTGAAAAATAACCCTCTTTCCCCAAAAAATTAAAATAATCTTTGTTTTAGATAGAAGTTTAATTGGATACCAAAATTTCTAAATAGACCTTTCTAGGAACCTTCTTAGCCATCTAGAAGTCTTTTAATCCTTAATGCAATGACACCGTTGCAGTATAGTAACTCCCTTGAATGGTGAATTTAATGATAAGTATACAGTACATAATTACTGTGATGTCGTCTGATCCTTGTTTGGGCTAATTTATCAAAGTGAGTGATCTTCAATTAATGGTATAGTAAAAGTTAAAAAATCCTCCTTTGCGGCCTATTTATATCTGTACCGTCGACGAATGTTCCAATAATGAAGTTTTCCTGCTTCTATTTTAAATATCACACCTCACTTCTCCTTACTTCGCCATGTGATCAAGAGATCTAATTTGGTTGTGCTGGTGAATGATTCACAAGCATTTCGCCGGATATCTATTTTGCAATATTCATGAATTATCACCCATAACGCTTCGTTTAGAAAACGAATCGTTTTAATTATATTTCAATAAATTGCCTTGATTTGAGGTTTAGCGCCGAAATAGTCTGCGTGATAATAGTCACCTTCATTTGGTCAAAAACTATTCAGACGGAGCATTTTAAAAAAAACAGGATCTTTGAAAAAAATCACGTGCTGGGTTTAGTTGTTTTATATATATACAGTTTTGCTCGGTGATTCGACAATAATACAGATGTTATGAACCAGAATGACATCTTTTAAAAACTACTTTAATACTACTTTTATATATATATATATATATATATATATATATATATATATATATATATATATATAAATTTTAAAAATATGTTAACGCTAGATTGAGTATCTTATTCTATTAATAGACGATTTTCCTTACTTTTCTATCTCTATTGAACAGAATTTCCATTCTGTTTTCTCATGGAAATTTTATTTTTAGTTTTTCCGCGTTATTTGTGTTCTGACGTATTCCAAGGTTAATTTAAGTATATAAGTCAAACTAATTTCAAAGCATATATATGCATGTAGTTTTGATTAAAAATGTTCAGATTTAACCGCATTTTGAATATTGTGTAATCGTATGACCGCCCACGTTATGCAGACAATTGACAATTTCAATCATAAGCTAACTGGTTTTGTGCACATCTAATGCCAAATAAAAAAATTCCAACATCTATTCAAATAAATACAAAAAAAAAACTCAAAAACTAGTTGTCTCGTTATACATGACATCACGCCACTATTTAAATATATAGTATGAATGTATAAAGTAAGAATTAAGATTTGTTAAATTTTTATTGACTCCGCGTCCGCATAAAGTCATTCACATATTAATGTTTAAGTAAAAAAATAAAATGAAATTCCCCAAAAATTTGCGCGCTATTGATCAAAACATATGCTAAATCGCGATTAAAATGCAGTTGCGCACACCTAACAACAACTTAATATACATATATTGAAACCAACCGCGTAATTTTGTGTTATCAAAGCTTCAAATTATATGACCTATGCAATCGCACGATTCCACTCTATCCAATTTATTGACGCAACACTGTACATAAATCGCATTTTTGATAACGAAATCATCGTCTTATACATTTTGTCTTCTCAGCAGAATGAATTTAAGTGAAAATTTATAACAAAAAATAAAATCATGGATATAGATTTTATAATCAAGTGCCTCTAAAAAATAAAATTTTGTAATAATTAAAAAAAAAAATTAAAATTTTAAATTAAAAAAAAATGATGACTGCGGAAACTTCAACAACATTGCCAAAAACAATACCGGCCACACAAGATATTGAAAATAATGATACGTCAAGTGAAACATTGCCTTCCGATGAAAACCTCGAACCTAGGCCAAATGACGCCGAAGAAATTAAGGACAATGAAATCAATGGTTCGGTCGAAAACATTAAAGACGACAACGATAAACCCAATGATAATGATAAATCCGTTGATAATTTAGGATTTATCGACGATGATTTTGACGACGATGACTATGACGATGGTAGTGTAACACTACGCCGTGACGATTTTAATGCTTTAAACGCTATAAATAATATGCATCAAATATCTTCGATGGTATTTAGCGATGACAATGATGATAGCAGTGAAAATGAACCAACGTCATACAAATCGAATGACTTATGGCGTATCGATAATTCATCGATATTGAAACAAGTACAGCGTAAATCGTTTATTCATCGTAATTTGGATTATACAACGAATGTCACACCAACAATATCGGTACAATCACAAAATCGTCCCACATCGTTACCAATCACTAGTCATATACAATCGATTGCACCGTTACCTGTGGTCGTGCAACATAGTTTCGATCAAACTACATCGCCGTACACAAATGGTGGTACGACAAATAGTAATGGTACTAATGGTACAAATGGTGGCGCACCATTTCGACGCGATTCCATTATACGACAGAGTTGGAATAATTTATTTAAGCGAAAGGGGAAAACATCGCGGGACGAAAGTTTTCGACAATCGAAAGAGTTGAATGGCAGTAGTGAAAATAATAGTGATGTGTTGATAGAAAGTATTGAAGATACAACACCGTCGCCTAACAAGTCGTTCGATAGAGTTATGGGATTTGTGCGACGCAGCCATAGTCGGAATAGTTCGAGTAGTAGTGCCAACAGTTATAGGTAAGTCTTTTTTTTTTTATTTAAATATCATTTAACATTTATATCTAGTTTGATTCCAGTTTTAAGATATTAGTTTAAAATTTGTGTCAAGTTTAAATACTATTTCGGTTGTTTTCCAAGCTGGTACAGTCAGAGGCCTTCAGTTTAACATTGCTAAAATGTCATTAAAATTTAGAAGAAAACTAAAACTAAGCTTAAACCCATATTAAAGCTCAGTTTGATTAGAATTTGAAATGTGAAATTTTAAACTGAGCTTTTCATTAAATATGTTTGAAAACTTAAATTAAAATAATCTTTCAGTTAAGATGCCTAAATAAGTTACAAATTGACAAACTTGAAAGGTTTAAATATCCAGTTTGATTAGAATTTGATCGTATATTTTAAAAACATCGTAACAATCTTCATTGTTGATCATATTTTGAATAATATGTTTAATTTGTAATGTAGTTTGAAAGAAACTTGAGTCAAATAATTCTTTATTATTCAAGTTTGATTACAATTTGATTCGCATATAAGAGAGTATGTTTAAAAAATTAACTATACATTGAGTTTCATTTTTTAAGATATTAAAAAAAAATTTTGTAATTTTATTACAGTTTGAATGAAACTTGAACCGAATAATATTTAAAAAGTTCTGATTAAAATTGAAAATCAAACTAAGAACGATTTCAGGCAATGATATAAGCTTGAAAACCTATTAAAAGTTCAGTTTGATTAGAACTTGACGACATTTAGCACACAGGTTTTCATTTTAAATGTTTAAAAACGAAATTTAAAATAAAATAATCGTTAAAGTGTCTAATTAAAACACAAATTAACAAATTTGAAATGTTTAAAAGTTTAATCAAAATTTGATCTTCAAATGATTATGTTTTAGATGAATGGGTTTCAGTGTCTGCAAGTGAAAATGAAAACGTTTTTGAAATGTATAGATTAAATAAAATTTGAACCGAATGTGCCATTTATTAGCATATCCCGCACTTTATCCAATTAAACCCCCACATCATTTTTGGCGTTATGAATCAGCGATGAATCGTTTGAGAGCGCGAATAAACTCTTCAGTTGATAGATCCACTACCAATTTTAAATGCACCGCCTTAATGGTTATGCATACGGATTAAGCTACATAGACCTTTTTCCCCTCCTTGTATCGTAGATGGTGACGGACGCTTAATGGGCCTACGGATTCCACTCCGAAAGTAACAAATGCTTGACATTTTTAGTTCAAGGCGAACCTTTGGCAAATTTCCCATAAACTGGTACAACGTATTCGGGGACGTTTTTGAAAGCGCCAAACCCACTTTCTAATGTTACTTGATGATATTTAAAACAGTCTGTGGGCTCGAATGCAATGGCGAGCAAATGGGAGCGCAGCTTATTTGATTCCTCCTCCAACACGAAAAATTCTCCAGATATCTATGAATGATGCCAAACTTCTCAAATGACTTGTGGATGAAACGGCACGATTGTTTAATAGCTCAGCGTGATGATATATTCAAATTCGATATTCAAATTATCCTGCTGTGCAATTTTCTGGTTACGCCGCTCCTCGTCATATTTAATTGGCTAGTTTGGAGGGAGTCACTTTTTTTGGTTTGGTACAGAAAGTCTGGGCCATCGAACTCATTCAGCACAGCGCCACGACTACAAATTAATTTCACCAGGCAATTTTTGAACTCTGCTGAACTTTTACCGCGTGATGAACAACAAAAGTGTTCTACCTATGATGCTCCCGATTTAACCAGCATCGGCTTATTAATGGATTCGTCACATAATATTCCGCAAAAAAACGTGATATCGCGATACATCAAGTCAGCCATCCATTTGGCTGCTAATAATTCTATTCTGGCGATCGTGATGGTTTTGGTTGGTGACACCTGGGATGTGGCACAAAGCAAACAGATTATCGGACGATTCATTATTTTCGATGAGCGGAAGTACATACAGTTAACATAATCCTAGTAACTCGCATCCGAAAAAGCGTGTGACTTGAATTTGACAATTTTAAAACTTCTGTACCCAAACCAGAATCCAACTTCTATTTACAAAGATCTTAGTAGAATATTTTTGCCAGAGTTATGATAGGGCACAATAATTCTATCGAATATACAGGACATTTCGGACAAAACAATCTGCATTGTCCAGTTGCCTTCACTACATCACAGCTCGTCGATTTTCAGCAACATTTTCCGATGCTTAATATCAATTGAGCAGATGATCTCCTTGTTGCAACAGAATTTTGATAAGAAAAAACTTCCCCCCTTTAATAAATTCGTGATTTGGTTTACAATGTCAAAAAGGTATTTTATAGAATTTGCTCCTACGGGCTACGGAAATCATTTTCTCCGTCTGCTGCTAATCAATACAGGGTCTTAATGGATAAATATGTTCAAAGGGCAGTACCATATGTTACGGTGCAAAGTCGCAGAATTTCAAGCAGCAATTTTATTTTAGTTTGGTGAGGCATCTTTTGGATATAGCCAGTAAAGACATATATAGGAACAACCTGAAGCGTAGAAGAATCACCAAGAGAAGCTCTTAAGTTTTTGGTCCGGTGTGTGGATCACATTGTCTTACATAAGCCATAGAAAACGACCGTTAACTTTGTTGTCGAACTCGCCATTTTCAATACACACTGATGCGGTAACAAATAATGAGGAGTTGTGGGATCAAAATTATCGATGAGCTACAAATGTTTCAACTTCTAATAATCACTAATGAACAGCTTGTTTTTCTGTAAAATTTGAGAACAGATATTTTCAAAATTTTACAATTCAGTATGATACGCCATGACCCTAGTTCTTTTTTGGCAAACTTTCAACTAAAATGATAGCAATAGCATTAATTAAAATTATTAAACTGAACTTCCCGTCGTCTATTTTTTTAATAATTTTTTTATATATACCATTGACATAAATGGTTCGAGACATAACCTATAATATAAATTAAATTTAATTAGCAGACAAGGAATAATTTTCAAAGTCAATCCAAATTGTTACTATGAAATCAAGACGACGATTAATTATAATAAATCCACCCACTGACATTCTAGTTTGTGATAAGCTGATAGTACGATGTATATTATTTTTCGTACAGAGTCCATTGAGAGATTAAATTCTTTTTTTTTTTTACTTAAATTACATAATCTTAATCTATATGGGTAAATAATCGGGTAAATAATTTCCATTTCGTTATTTCAACATAATTATGACGCGTTCAATTTGATGAAAAATATCGTCGAGTTAATGCTTAATATGTTGTTACGGTGGAATTCTCACATCACGTATAATACATATATACATATGTATATAAAAGCGGATGTGTGATAAGCAACATTGTTTTTTGTTTAATGTTAATTTAGCAAAATATTTGCAATTGTTTTGCTGTAAGTAATTAGAGACGCGAGATTAAATGTCAATTGAGTGCTAAATTATGATAATCAGTTTAAAATATATGCTAACCACCATTTTTAAGTCACACTCCATTGAAAATTGGAAAATTGTTTTGTTCAATTTGAATTGATGAAAACATAAATTATGCTCGTGTGTGTACTAAACACAGTTTTATATATATTTCCCGATAATTTCATTCATGATAACATGCGAAGGTCAAAACCGATTCTAAATAGAATTTATAATATATACTGACAATGAGATACATGCGGAAGATAAAATGATTCCAGTGGTGACGGTAAATTTGAAGGTAACATCATTTTCATATTCTGTGGTTACTTGAAAATAGCACATGACAGATATAAGTTTTTTAAAACCACATGACCACAGCTAATCAAAAATTTGAACTATAGAGCTACAAAACTGTTTTCGGTTTCACCTATTTGATGGTATGTTTTTAAATGGGATCTGGAATCTGGAGCCGGAATATATGCAACTATCTGGCAATCAGAACTAATTTCATTAATTTAAGTAAAAATATTTACTTAAAAACATGGAGACATCTGAGTAAGACATTCCAAATGAAATTGTCAAATTGACCATTTCTAAGAAATCGCTTTTCGGATAATTCAACAAATGACATATATCGGTCAGCTACTCTCTGGTTGGACTGGTAAAATATACTCTACCTTCGAAAGATGTTAAAGTTTAAAGATAAACTCCTGAAATGTATTAACTAGATTTAAACTCCCACAAATAAAAGACCCAATCAAGACCCAATAAAAATATTTTCAAATCATCGCTTAATAAAATTAATGTCATGAACTTGACATACAAAGCACAACCCCCATTTTTTTTTACTTTGCGTTGATCGAATCAAAGACCATTAAACTGTATACTAAATGTATATTTAACTAAAATCTAATTGATCTCGTTAGAACTTTTTCGTCAGAATGACAAATAATAATAAAATAACTGGATGATTTAATGTGATCTTTGAACCCCACGTTTTATTGTAGTGCTACATTGTTTATATAGTACAATATAAATACGATTACAACAAAATATCTAACGACATAATATATTTATATGTACAGTGGCAACCCGATAGTTCTCAATTTCATTAATTT
The DNA here is from genome assembly GCA_963556175.1 of Tipula confusa. Lineage (NCBI taxonomy): Eukaryota > Metazoa > Arthropoda > Insecta > Diptera > Tipulidae > Tipula > Tipula confusa. The sequence goes on along the minus strand of OY744476.1, from coordinate 196,162,809 downwards.
ATTTTACAAACTCCTCTCGATTGGGGAATTTTATTAAAATTCTCCAAATGTTAGCCCAAATCGTGCAGTACATGTTACATGTCGAAAAAAATGCTTCCAAATGCCTCATGAGACCATTTAGATTTATTAGTTATACATAGATGCATCTTCGTATAGAATCCAATCTCAATATCATGATAATTAAAAAACGTGATTTGTTTATAGAAAAGTCTATGTAATTCCATTGCATGCATAAGTCAATTACCTTGTCGATTACATAATAAATTTAATTAATTCATCTCACGTCTTGCTATATTCAAGTGCATGTTGTAGACCGAATGAAATGTTCATATAAATGATTTATAATTTACATTTTGATAATGATAAATAATATAACGCACATGATGATACTTATATCAAGGACGATATCAAAAACTCTATAAAATTTTTCACTTGAAGGATAAACAAGACAAAATTTCTATTGAATAAATTCACAAAAAATTTATTTGTCGCATCCATCTGTGTTTGGTTATATTATATTTTTATTTTTGCTTTATTCAATCATAGATGGAGTGAAGAAAGTGAAGATGAATATATTTTTGTTCTGGACAATATTAGTAATGTAAATAAAGTTTCTGTAGAGAACCCGGTATGTTTCATCATTCGTCAAAGCCAACTCTTACAATACTTATAAAAGTAATTTATATAAGATGTATAGCTTTTTTTAGACTATGTAGTTTTTGTAGGGAACATAGAGTATGCAATGTATACCCACGCAAATACAATGACTCCACGATTTTTTATAAATCCTAACGATTTTTTGTAAATATTTAGTTTTTGTCTCTCTAACCCATAGATTGATTGGAAGAATAAGACTACCGCCTATTAAGACTACCACCAATGGATGCAGAACAAGGTTAACGTTTATACATTCATTTGTTTAGGACCACGCATATATGACAGCTTCACCTAACTTCAGGGTGATACTGTTCTATAACACTTAAAATTTCTAATTTCATCTGAAATCATTTATTAAATCTCTTAATTAACACTTCTTAGTGCAATCCTCCAAACCTCCAACATAAGTCGATATCTAAAAATTTCCTATAAATTAAAAAAAAAATCGTTAAAATTTAATTTATTAATTTATTACAGCTTATGACCTGTAATAAATTAAAAAAATATATTTTTATATCAAACGTTAAAAACAAAGACAAAACTTTAAAATTTATATAAAGTACAGATTTAAAAAAAAATTATTTAGCACGGAAATTAAATGAAATAACCGGTAAACTAACAAAATACGTCCTGCGTATTAGTCTCTAGAGCCTATTAACATATAATTGTTTTAGACTTATTGATTTTAAGATTAACGTTAGCTAAGAATCGAACAGGCGGTTCCAATTATTTTTTCAAAAATACACAATTATCCTTTAATGAATTCTAATTTGACTGTGTTCTCATTTTGAGGGATTTTCTTGTTAAATTACTACTTTATTTAAATAAAAGTGGTCACGCAAGTTTAATTTTATTGCGGTCATCTCTCTTTTAATGATCGGCTCAGTCCCTCGTAATTGATACCGATTGCTTGTCATTGTTTCGTTGGGTATGCTTTGAGTGCGGCTTATCAGTCGATGTTATGGCATAGTTTGGCTTATCCTACGATTTTTTACGCTTACGCTGTATAAATAAATTATGTTACACTCGTTTCGGAGTCGTTCACATTTTAATTTGTCTAACAAGTTCTCCTAGTTTGGTCATGACCTTTTTCTTACTTTAAAATTTCCTCAATAGATGACTTGTTACCTTAGTTACATTGAGGCCACGACAATTCCTTTTCGGCATTTAAGAGTTTCCAAAATTATGATTTATAACTTCAATTTTGTCAGTTATAAAATTGAGTCAGAAAGAAATCGTTATGTATCTAATTGAGCTTTGGTATAGTAAATTTACTCAGCATATATATGTCCTTACTACAAATGAATACTCCAATCAGATCACTATTACCGTATTTAACTATTGAAATACCGGTCACAGGAAAACTATGTCCTGTCACTGTATGCATATTAAAATATACATACGAAAATTAAAATTTCACATTTATCCAATTTATGAATAAAAAAAATGTGTATAGAGGGAAAATATGCGAGTATTATAAAAAAAAATCCAGAGATGGACCTAATAATTTTGTCAAGAAAATATCAATATTTAAAATAGTCCATCTCTGCACCCGCACAATTCTCTTGGTAAATTTTCACTTCACAACTCGTAAAATTGGTTTGGTCATTCATATGAAAAACTATTATATCCATTATTATGAATTATATATCTTACTCCCAATACTATTTTATTTTTTCATATTTACGCTAACAAAACTATTCAGTTGGTTTTTTTATTTCGGTGAATATATTAGTAATCAACCGTTGAAATTCTCAGGTTAGTGAAATCTTTGCAAATCTTGACTTTCACAATATATTTTGAAAACGAAAAAATTAAAAACTAATCAATCAAATTAATTCCGCATATATTACTACAGTGTGTAAATAGTTTAGTGGTGAAACTATTTTAATTGAAATCGATTGTATAATAATATATAGTTGTGTGCGAGTGTATGTCTAAATAAAGCTATATTAAGTGTTTAATGTCTGATTAGAAACCGTCAACAATTTTTTTTATACATAGCTATATGTATATCAATATTTTCATTGATAAATTATTATGGATAGTTTATTTTTTTTAAAACTACTCCCTCAATTGTGTTCAAACAACCCCCATTTGATTTAATTAAATTTCAAATCAATTTCTTTTCCAATTTTCATATCGATTTTTTTTGTTGTTTGCATATTAAAACTATTCAATAGTTTGTTATTGTTATCTTTTTTCCTTCTTTAATTACTGTTATTATTTTAATAGAGTGTTTTATACTGTCGTTTTCCTTGACCTAAAGACTACGGGCACTAGCGTGAGCGGTTTAATAAATTTACTATAAATTAACTAGCAACAATCTATTTAATTTATTGAATTATTATGGTTCTCCCTCTGGTCTTTGTCTAGAATTTTTGAAACTATATTTTCATATTTTCTCTTTTAAAACTACGGTTTATTACGTTAGTATAACTATCACTAATTCACTGAATGTAAAAAAATTTATGGAAATGATTGGTTATGTTACAATTGCTGTCAAAAATTAACCATAATATTTTGCTATAAAACAAAATCAAAACATATGTCTTTGTCACTCTAATGTAATTTATGATTTTTTTCCTTGTTTATATATACATAGCTATATAAACTTTCATTTACAGTTATAAATGGTCAAAACCTAAAAGAAAAAATGTTAGGTTATATTTAGTATAATTGAAATTTTAGTTTAGAACTTACAATGGTTTACATTTTTTTTTTTCTGCTATCAAACCTGTAAGTTGAAATTCTGATTATTTCTTGGATGCCTATAATTGAAAAACTAAACCTTCGTTTACTCGTAACTGCTCTAACTATTTTTTGTGAGCAGTAAAAAGCAGTTATGTACAATTTTATTGCTGTAGTAATTCAGTGTTGAATCGCTTGGTAGTTAAAAATTTGAATAAGACTAGTTTTAAGTAATTAATTTAGCAAAGACTAAAACCTAACTACTAACTAAATTTAAGAGCGAAAAATGTAAGCCAACTATAAATTAAGTTTAACATTTTAAAATATATTAAAAGGTTTAGGAAGGATCATAAAAGCACGTTAGTATCAATGCCGAAGAATAATAAATATATGGAAACTTGACTTAGTAGATCCTCATTTTGATAAACCCACTGTAGTATGGTTCTTAGAGATATTAAGTGAACAGAAAATATTCCAAGGGTTACCTGTGCTATACATGCGTCAAAGTTTGTGTGATTTATTCCTTAAAAAATACAAAGGATAGAATTGAAAATGATTTTCAAGGTCATAACAAGATCAGAAGGATTAACAAGCATTTATTGAGAAATATTTTACACTTGACTAAATGAGACAAATACCATGGTCGGAAGTAATTATAGACCATAGTAGATATTGGTGGAACTATCAGTTTCAAACTTTATTGTATTTAATTCTATGGCGCAAAAATCCATACGAAAATTTAAGTCCATAGAAATGCATGAGTGACTTATGGTACAGCATGTGCGCTAGCGAGAAAATATGCGTATCCAGAGGCAGCTAAAGTAGTTAGAAATAGTTTCTATATGGATGACCTTCTAACCAGAAGTTCCAATATTGAAGAAGAAAAAAGGTAAAATTAATCAGATTTCTGAGCTCTTCATTAGTGATGGGCTTAGACTTCGAAAAAGAAATTGTGTCACATATCTTTCAGTAATCATTATCAGCGAATATTACTAAACTTGTCGACCTAGGTAGCAAATTTAGCTTTAATGCAACTGCATGCATTTTCAAAATGCATTTTGAATTTTGAATTATCAATGAAAGCAAGTCCAACAAAACGTGGCGGCTAGTAAGCTTAAAAAGTAAGGTGGCATAAATAAAACAAATAAATCTGCCACCACTAGATCTCTGCGGTGCATTGCTAATACCAAACTTAGTTAAATATTGTAAATCGCTATTTAGTATTGAGGAAGCACATGTCTACATCTAGACCGACTCTATGATAGTGTTACATTGGCTATCAGACCATCCTGCCAAAAGGAAAACATTCATAGACATAACTAGTATAATGTTGGATACTATTCCGAGAAATCAATGAAATCATGTGGCCTCTATTCAAAACAAAACAGATTACATATTCATAGATGTTAATCTAAAAGTCTCTTTTGAAAGACTCTATACCAGTAAACATATCATATCATAATCAATGTTGTTTAACCCCCTTTTATAACATAAATACGCTTATCAATTGGCTTTGTATCGGACCCAGCGATAAATTTACTCATTTTCGCTTTAATCTTTTGGATAAATTGCTAAATTATGTCTCCTAAATTATATTTTTTGGACCCTGAACCAATGCAAGCCTCAATCGCCACACCCCCAATTCAACAAGTAACGGTATCGTTTGATAGTCATATAATCATCAATCATCGTTAATCAATCGAATTTTCTCAGTTTTAGTGACATATCGAGTGCGAAATATTTACACTTACGCTATTTTTCATCATAATGTCCTAGAATCCCACCGCAGACCCAGGACTTTCTGAACGGTGTCAGAATTGGACAACTAATGCTTAATTTCAAAACCAGCTTTTAAATGAGTCCATATGACCTGCGACTTACGTAGATCTCGGCATTCTTATTGTTATTGAATTGCGCAGACGATGGCAAACATGCAGCTCTAAAGGTCATCATAATCATCTGCTATAATTCTGGTTTACGATTTTGGTCTGCGTTCCAGATAAATCGAAAAATTTCAGGTTTATACACATACTACAGCGAACATCGGATATCAGTTCAGATCTACTATGCTTAATTAGTTTGTTAGACGGTAAGTCCAGAACAAGAATTTTCATAACAAGACAGTGCCATTATATAACTTGCTGAAAGTTTTATTTCATAATGTCTCCTCCAAATGCTAACCATGCAATGTTGACCCATTTTTCAATTCGTTCTTTCCATAATTTACGACATATCCATCCTTCTTCAAGATCAAATTGTCCATCCTTCTTCAAGGTCAAATCATGATAAGCTGATGAAGAATTTTATCCGAGTTGTACTTTTAATATACCTCCCCTATTTATTTTACATCAGCAATCAGTCCAGTTGATGCAAGCCCAGCCAAGCCGAGTTTCTGTCGTCATTTCGCCAACGGTTAATCGATTTCACATTCTATGACGTCGTATTTGTGATTGCCAATAGCCAATAATTGTAACCAATTAAAATTTTTAATCATTTAACAAAAAATTCTATAATGCAATTGCCATCATCGAATAATTTCACGTCAAAATCGACCACACCAGATTAAACAAAATAACCGATATCCATTTCTCATCTAACCGCATTTCCACTATCTCTTTTTTTTTGTACCGTTTCATAATTACAAAAACAAAATCACAATCAAAACAAAATAATAAATAATACATATTCTCTTTTCACGTCAACCGATAAAATTATATTCCTATCTCGTTCCAACTTATAATTTTTCATTCATAAACAAAATCGACCGTTTAATATAAAAGAGAGATAACAAAAATTAAGCGCATGCGCTACTTTAATAACAAAAAAAAACTAAAAACAACAAAAAAAAATTCACTATATCGAATATTACGTAAAACTGGGTATAATTCGATAATACGCAACTACAAAGAAAAAATATCCCATGTTGCCTATTTTTTCTTTGGTAACGTACATCTAGTACATTTTTTTTGTTTAACTGTTATTTTTGTTTTGTAATTTTGATTCAGTTGTTTGTTAAACTTGGTAGCAAAAACATTAATTTGTTTGAGCGTAACGTAATTTTTTTTGTAATATATGTTTTTTTCAATATTTTATTCATATATTTAAGTGAGTGATAATTTAAAAATGTATGATTGTATTTAAAAAAATAAAAGTAAATAATTCGAGGTAGTTTCCGGTGTCATATATGTATATGTCAAAATAAAAAAACACAACATATGAAAAAAATATGACATCTTGTGTATTTTCTATTCATGTAAATGTTGTGAGATGATTTTTGTTTAGATTTATAAATGAAAATTGGTTAATTTTGTGTTCAAAATGTGAAATGTGAAGATGTAATTATGATCTTAAACTGTTTATAATTAGGTTTTGTAACAGAATGTCAGTGCAAGTTAGTTTTATTCGGGTGTTAATGAAAAATGGGACGATAGGCCGGTTTTACATTACAATTTTAGTTTGGATTTATAAATATCCATCAAATTTGATTTTATTGGCATAAATAGTTAAATATAGATGTGGATAATATTTAGTCTGTGGTTCAAGGTATGGTTTTTGTTCATTAGATATTACTTTAGGAATAATAATAAGAGGCATATTTAAATTTTAAAGCCATGTATCGAACGGTACCGTATCAAAAATTTGGCTCCATCGGTTTCTAGAATCTAGACTTCTAGATCGGTGTTCAAGACAACCAGGGATGATAAGTCGTTCTCTACCCGAGACGTCCGTTAGGACAGCTAGTAGAAGGTGACCAAGGAAGCGTGCTCACCAAATTCCTGATCTCGTGGTTGAAGAGACCTCCCTAATTGTCTTAATCGTCACCTTTGAGGCCATATATCATAAGCATGACTCTGTTTTCGAATGTTAGTCATCTTTAATGCTCGTTCGACAGAGACCAACTCTCACACCCATACATGACAATGGGTGTGATCAACATCTTGTTCAACTTCAGCTTGTCGTCATTTGCAAGTCTTCAGTAATGGAAGGGTAGGGTATACCAAGCACGGTTGCTTGCGGCAAGACAAAGGATCCGAAGTATATAATACTTGTTACACCTTCAAGAGTATGGTCATCACTACGAAAATCCAATGCATTTTGGTCTCAAAAACACATGATGATATATTTTGTTTTATACTCATTGATTTTGAGACTAATTAAAGCTGAGAGTCGTGCAAGGGGATCCAAATGTTCTTTAACACCGTTACCATTTAGTCCAATCACAAAGATACCATCTGCATAAATGGATAGGATCATCATGAACTGACGGTAATATGTACGTTTCTTAACATATTTTTGAGTATTTTTTATAGATATCGCAAAGCAAACCATAAGCTATCCTGATGGATTGAGTCATTTATTGAAACCACTAATAAAACGTATCCTGGATTTCTATAACCTCTGATCCTACTATATAGGTGTAGGTAGTCTCGTTAATTTTGAGACTAACTTAAGCTGGGTATCATACAAAATTTAGTAAGTGTTTCACACCGTTTCTATAGGATGTACTTCTAAGATATTCAAATTAAAAAAAAAAAAACTCGAACAGGCTGTTAAAGTCTATCCCGGGCAGACAATCTTATTGTCTAACAGGACTTATGTTGTACGTTCCTGATAAAATCATCCATATCGATAAAACGACCATTGGGTTCAATAATGTTTATAGGAATTAAATTCTTAATCGAATTCTATTCAAATTAAGTATGTTCAATTTTTTAATATTGGAAACTTGATTAGCTTGATTTTAGTTAGCTTGAAAAAATCTCAAATCTTATCAAACTTACATAAAAAACGACAATATTTCTTTTGTTGTTGTAAACATTTTAGTGGGGCCTTAAGATTTAGTTTGAAATAGTTTTCACACTTGTTTATTTTATTTTTTGGCCGAGCCAGAAGTTTTAATTTGCTCCGATAGTTGTGTAGATTACCGTCCATTAATGATGTTCAAATTTAACTTAGGTTTGAACCGAGTTTGGGAACAATTTCATAAAATATCGACCAAATAAATTTAAAAACATTTAGTCTGCTTGATTTTGAATAAACTGTATTCAAATTTTACTTTTACTAATTAGTTTGTTGTGGCAAGTAATTTATTGTTTTTTTTTAATTTATTTCGATTTCAAATAATTTTCAAATTTCAAAAAAATTTGCTTTGAAAACCCATTTAAAATACTATAACTGTAAAATTTAGCATAAGCTTTTGAAATAAGTTTGAAAATGAATAGCAAAAACAATTCAATTTATTCGAATTCTATCCTAGTTATATTCAAATTCTTAAATGTCAAACTTTAAGCGATTCGAATCAAATATTAATTCAGATTGATTATAAGTTTAAAAACGTCAACTTGATTGGTTGACGTTTTTAAACATTTATTCTGATTTATTTTAAATTACCATTATTTTAATCTGACTTATTCAAATTTTAAATAGACTAAAATTTCTGTAAAATATTTTAGGACATATTGATTTCATTTAATTTTGAATAGTTTTCAAAGTTGTTCATGTGCTATGAAAATTAAAAGGTAATATGGGTTTGAACCGAGCTTGGAAACCATTTCGAAATACTATAAGTGTAAAATTTAGCTTATAGGTTTGAGCCGAGTTTGAAATCAAATTTCAAGTATTAAAAAACGTTAACCAGATTTTTTAATTCTATTCAAACTATGCTCAATATTATAATACTAAAAACTGAAAGATATTTTGATCAAATGTTTTAGTTTAGTTAGCTTGACTTTAAACTAATTTTGACTTTAATCTCATCAAATTTACATAAAAAAATTTACGACAAATTATTTTGTTGTGCTAAATAACTTTTTTGGGTGGCTTTCAAAATTTGATTTAGTTTGAAATAGTGTTCAAACTTATTTTGTTTTGTAATTATAGTCCATTTCAAACTTTAATGAGAGAAAGTAATTTTAATTTGATTGATCATATTACGTAATTTTTCTATTATTTCTGCAGATTACCGACTATATATTGTGGTTCAATCTTCAAACTCGTTTCAAATACTAAAAGGTGTTCCAAAATTTCACGCAAGGATTAGTAATTTAATAGAAAACACAGGTTTTAATTTAAAATTGTCAAATATTTGTTGATTCTTAAGGTACAACATCCCGCTCCAACGGTTTCGGACCCGAGCTGCTCTTTGTATTGTTATATACAAACAGAAGAAGACAATTCCTTTTTTTTGTGTCCGAGCCAGCGTATTCGCTGTCCTTTTACTACTCTTAAATGTCATCAGCCATCTTTAAAATTTGTCCGTCATGGTCCAACTCTCACACCCATACATGACAACGGGTCATGGTCAACACCTTGTACAATGGTTGTACAAGCTGAGGTTTTTCAACTTATTGGCATTTGAAAGATTTTGACTTTAGCAATGGACGTGGGGCATACAAATTGATTGGTCCTGAGCGTGTTGGTATAAACGCTAGACTTAAAAATAAACACAAACCCCAATCGGCAACAGCGGTAAATCGCGTAATCTGGGCAAATTACGATCACCGAAATGAAAAATTACACGATCAGAAAAAGAATCGTGCAGTAATTGAACTGTTTGTCGGGACATATGGCACCATCTTGTTGAAGCACAAGTCGCCCACATCTATATCTTGTAATTTAGGAACAAAAAACTTAATTGTGTCGCGCTTGCCAGCACCAACTATTATTGCCTGACCAGCCGCAATTTCGAAGATTATTGGTCCGATTTGATGCCTCCGACACAAAATCCTCACAAAACAGTGACACGTTGTGAATGCATTTGTTTCTTAACAATCACTCGTGGATGTTCTGAAACTCAAGTATGACGATTAATGAAGTCATCAGTTTTGTTTTGAATATCTCTTTATTCTTAACAACTCTGGCAAGTCTCTGTTTTTTTCGTTGGCAACACTTTACCGTACAAATGGCGCAAAAATTAAATTTTGCTAGAATTTATGGTGAAATTTAACTTGGGTTTGAACTGAATTTGAAAACTGTCTGGTCGATATAGATTAGTTAGTGTGGCCAATATTTTAGAATTATTTTAAAAATTTGATTGAATTTTAAAAATTTACAACAATTATTTTCTTTTTAACTTATTTTCTTAACTTAATTAAAAATATAAAATTTAGCATAGGTTTGAACCGAGTTTGAAAATTAATTTTACTAAGAATTCGAAAAAATTTTAAAAATAGGCCAAATCCATTAAAATAATGTAACGGAAAATCACTATTCGACTAAGTGGATTATGTAATGTTTATTCATTCTTAAATATCTCAGACTTTTTGTTTTGTACACAAACCAAAATATAAAAATAAATTTTATGGTTTTATCATTTCTAAGGTTGCGACTCTAAACTAATTTCTTACTACGAAACATAACCCTTACTTAATTGGGTTTAGTCGACGGTATTGATCCCATTGTAAAATATTTAACCCCATATACAAAATATAGTTTCTAATTAAAATAAAACTAAAATTCTATCGTACAGTGTACATAATCCAAAAGGTTGTTAAACCTCTATAAATAAAGGATTTTTGTGTATTATTTTCTATTTTTAAAAGGTTTCTTACCAACAACTCGTATTTATATTTAAATTAGAAAATCACTATTCTATATATTTTGTAGTGTAATGAAGACATAAATAGTTTTAAAATGACAAATTTTATTCTTATGTATACAATTTTTAAAACTGGGTGTGTAGTATAAAATTTAATTTAGTGGTCAAGACGTTTAAAAATATATTAAGCTATAATGACGTCGTCGAATTGAGATAAGTTTCCAAAAACAAAATTGGCAATGGTTTTGAAAACAAATTATCACGTTTTTCGTTTATGAAAAAATGCAAACAGTTAATGAATGAAAATTGTTAAAACGGTGAGTAAATTTCGGTTTGGTATGTTAGAAATTTCACGATGCTCTCTTTAGTCACCATGATTTTGTGGAAGGCAAACCAAGCAGATTAGTGCGTAGGTTGTTGTGTTATTGGTACACATATTAGACGACAAATTTTCGTAGTATGGTTTGACTTTAACACATTTTCATAAAAATCATTTATGATATATTTTGTAAACACAAGAAATATAAATTTCATTTTTTAGATTACATAAATCATAATATTTAGGAAAACTGTTTTTTTTATCTAAAATTGAATTACGTTTTATATCGAATGGAAATTCCATGACAACATAATACAATCGATGAATAGTAAATCGAAATTTAAGATGATGTTCTCGTAGTGTATTGATCAAACTTTTCGAAGCGATTAATTTTATTCGTTCTATAAATATATAACAGAAATTTGATTTAAATTTGAATTAGATAAATGATAAGTGTAGATCTTTATTGATTAAAATTAAATGCAAATATAAAAAAAAATTTGGTTCAATTAGAATCAAAAATTCACTAACGATTTGATCAAAACTTGAACTTGTTTTAAAATTAGTGAAATCCAAAAGGAGTCAAAAAAGGTTCAAATGAAAACGAAGTTCATTCTTTAAAGTTTTAGTTTGAATCGAATAAAAGCGAAATATACAATGATAATTTAAAATCTAATTATTTTCAATAATGTGATACAGTTTGAGCATAGATTGAGTCAAACTTCATGCAAGATATTTTGATCGATATTATATTTTAAATAAACTAAACGAACAACCCAGTTAGTCATGGGTTATTTATACAAATCCGTAGAAATATTAATGCTTCCACATAAAACGCTAAAACTCAAAATTAGAATACTGCAACCATAGTAAAGAGTCTAAGATAATTTTTATGTTAGTCGTTGAATAATTTTTATTTACATACTTATGTAAAACCGATTCTTTACAATGGTACATATATTACATAATCCAATAAACATATATTTGGTGTGTAGGAAGCCAAAATATTTGTTTGTGATCTGTCTGAGGGACATGATTATTAAATGCTTTATAGAACTATACTTACTCATTATTGTTCATCATAAAGTTCAAAAATTATTTACACGCATGTTATTTGACATGTGGCACATAATGATGTTTCCAGATGTGAGTGTTTTTATCGTACACGTTTTTACAATTTTTAATATAGAATTCTGCAAAACCGAGAAATAAAAATTGATTCCGCTGCGACACGTATATGACAACCAAAATACAATTTTTCTCTATACTCGCGATTTTGTTGGTGCTCGCGCGATATTTTATGTAAATAACGCGATTTTATTTACTTTTTATTATTTTTTAACCGTCAATTCAGTCGGTTAAATACAATCATACACTAAAATACACTCTACTATATAGTAATACAGTGCGTATTTAAAAATATTTTTTATTTTAAATTAATTATATATTTATATAGCTCCATAGTGTTAACTAATTAAATTGTGTTTAAGTGTGAAAATTTACAAATGGAAAAATAAAAAGTAAAAAAAAATATGAAAATTAAGACAAGAAAAGTGTAAAAAAAATTTTTTTTTGGAAAATTTTTTTTCTGTGAAAAATTTATATAATTAATAATTAAAAATCGTTTTTATTTTTAAAGTTAATCTAATTAATAATTTATTTTATTTATATTAAATTATAAATTAAAAAAGTTAATAAATTGTTGGTGAAAATTTTGTTGGCTTGTCTCGAATTAAATGAGCTGCAAAAAAGTGATATTATTATAGGATTAATTTCGTATCGATTTGTATGACACGAAAAATTTCAGCAATGCTATGTTTTGTTCAAGGCATAACGGGCACAAATCCTAATAAAAATAATTTACGTAAAGATAAATTAAATAAGAATAAATCAAGGTAAATTTAATTAAATTTTATTGAATGAAACTGATAAGTACTTCTAGGAAACAAATATGTTACGTGAAATTATCGAACTGAATAATTACAGATAAATATGATGAATGCCAAATAAATGTCTGTCAATACGATGATTAATCATATGTCAGCGTCAAACTGACTCAAAATTAGTCTTTAAATTTAGTATTTCTAGTCCCGAAAAAATATATTTCGTTGGTTTACAGATTACACGATACTTTCGGCAAGTATTATATATAAAAATTCCGAATTATATACTCAGGTATTAGAAATTCACACTAATATATCCTTTATGTTCATATTTTACCACCTTTATTTTCCAACTCTACTAATACTTTGTTATTAAGATTGTATTCCGAATTGTAAAGATGAACTATAATGACCTATTCTAATTCGAAATGTTGATAATAATACGGATAACTTTTATTCATTATTTTATTACTCCGAATTAAATTCCGAAATGTATACATTATTTGTTTGGAATATTTTTAATTAAATTTTCAATGTATATTTTATTCCAAACAATTTTAACTGTCCGACACTATTGGATTATATCTGTAAATGTATGAGTTACAGTAATGTAACTATCATTAATTATTTATTACAGTTATTTAAAAACATACTAGTTTTATCCTTACCTTTTTAGTTTATTTATAATTATAATTAGATCAGTACAATTTCGAAATTAAATCAGATTATGATTAGTTCCGAAATTTCTTTACTCTTAGACTAAATTAATTAGTATTTTCTATAGTATTTTATTACTCCGAAAATTAAAAGTTTATAGATCGAACCAAAAAGTACTAATTATCTTTATTTAATACTAAAAAGTATTCAGTTTCTTTAACCAAGACAGTTTATAAACAATTTACCTAATTTAGAAAAAAAATCTCTTATATGTATCATTACTCCGAATTTTAATTCCAAGTTTATTTTAATTTCGAATACTTTTATACTATTAATATATACTATTATGCATTTTACTATAAACTTCGAAAATACTTAAGTGTCTTCAGTAAATAAAGCATTACGAAATTAAATTTTTATAAATATATTATTTCAATAGTCTTTCCAATGTACCAGTTAAATTCGTTTTTAAAAATGTTGCCATATAAGTATTTTTTAGTAATCACTCTTAATTAAGAATTAACTTTTATTAAATTTCGGAATCAAATTTCTTGTCCCTTAGTTCAGGCTTCCGAATTATAATGGTAACTTGCTTTTGAAATCTTTATCTTCGGACCTCTGCTTATTATCGACTGACAATTAATTTCGATTTGCAGTGCTTTAAATAATAGATATAACTATTCTTTAGTATTTTATTACTCCGAATTTAATTCCAAAATTTGTAAATTATAAATATTGATGTTTTTGGTAATTTTTTTTTCTAAGAGTATTGTACTATACTTCAATGTAGTATTCAATGCAGTAATTTGGTACTGTAAACATATTAAATAATTAGAATTTTTTAATCCATTCTATTATTTTTGTTCTTTCGGACTAGTATAACTTATTTATTAAAATTTAAAAGTAAAATTTCGATGGCTGAAACGTTTAAAAATGAATCGACCTATATTTATTTTTAATTCCATCATCATTTTATGATTTAATTATGATTTTTTATGACTTATTATTTTATCTTGCAATTTTATTATTTTGTATTATTCCGACAAAATTTTACAACTTATTTTACAAAAGACATTGTAATTTTTTAAGTTTTGTAATTTAAACGTCGATAATTCTACATCATACAAAATATTGCTTACAAATTAAAAACTTTTAATTATTTAATTTTAAAAATTAAACTTTAAAAGTTGAATACCAAATGATATTTTTCCTTAGAACGCATAAAGGTTTCAGTATTTTATCTTTTCCAAATTGAAAAGATGAAATATTTTTAATATGTTCTTCTCCCAAACTCTTAGCAATGCGATTGCCATGTTTTTCGGAATACTCAAATTAATAAGTATCTGTTAAGTATTTAGTATTACTCCGAATTTGTTTACGATATGTATGTATTATAAATATTGATTATTTTAAAATTATTAAGGGGTTAAAATAATAGCTTTAAAAGTATATAATTTTCTAAATACTATTTAACGAAGTATTTAAATAGTATAAAATTTCTAAATTATAAATTATTCCGAAAAGTATAAACACTTTTGTTTTTAATGAACTCTATATTTTCGTCTGGAATTTATGGATTAAATAATTCATAAATTCGGTATTCAGCAACTAAGATGCAATATACGTGTATGAATTATACTTCCTGGTTTTTGTTATGACGTTGTCAGCTAAAACATTTATAAAATAAAGTGTTTACTGTAGTTTTGGTTGAACTTTATTCTATTTTAACTTGTTTTATGATGGTTTAAACAAATCTAGGTAGGAAACTTACATCAAACTATAATAATTAAGTATCTAATAAACTTGTAATTTGTAAATTCAAAACATGTTTAAATAATTGTATATAAGTATAAGAATTCAAACATTACAAATTACAAACTGACTTTTATACTTTGCTCCCCGTCAGTTCCAACAACTGATATATAAAACAAAATAAGATTTCCACTTTGAAATTATAAATAATTACATCTATTGGATGTAAGAATGTCCATAACATAAATATATCTCGGAAAAATAAATAATTTATTAATGAAAAGATCTCACACCTCAATTAAAATGTATAATTAGCACACAAAACACTATACTCTACATCTTCGTTTTCAATTCGAAAAATAATTTCACGTTTTAGAAACGATTTTTTTTTTTTTTTTGATCGAATGAGAGATGGAAAAATGTTTTTCATTTAAAATTAGATATCTCTATGTATTTATGTCTGATATTATATAGATCAAGTATTTTATATTCTCACGTGTTTCGAATAATTTTCAATCTTTCATAAATCGAATGTGATTGGTACGAAGACGTCATCAACCCCCAGTATATTGACGTCTTCCACATGACTATTATAACTATCATTATTATGATTGTTAAATTTGATGTCATTTTTAGAATTTACAAGTACAGCAATAAAATTATACTTAAAGTGTTTTATGGTTCATGGACACCAATCTTAAAAACCAATCTTATTTTTATATTGTCTTGTGTATACGGTACAGTAACTACTTGTTTTAGAATATAACATTTCAATTCTAATTACTTTTTACATGCGACCTATGATACTCCCCAATTTTATTTTGAAAATAGAGGCCATAACAAATTGGTAAACGGTCGTTGAGGGAGGTCCTTTAGTCATCTTGCAAACAGTTGCAGTGAATAGTGTGGTCATAAATTTACTTAAATGAAAAATTTATAAGTTTAAACCTAGCAATGTGGTTTACTATTCTAGACCTAATAACCCCTCAATAATTAGTGACGCCTTTTTATTCCGCATGAAAGAGTGTGGATTGTTGTTTTATATAATGCCTTTTATTGTATAGTATATACGTAAACTAAAAATTTATAATAAAACAAGGTTCCTAAGATCAATTATTACTTGATCACTAAATATCCTAAGGTCGCGTCTAATCGTGCAATGTCTCCTCAATATTTAATGTTTTCGATGTCGTCGCAATTCTTCTCGATCGACTACAATAAAAAATGTTATCAAATGTTCTTTAAATGATCTTCAACAGACAACTAAGTAGATCACTAATTTTGTTAATCAACTCATTAAAACACTCATTAACTTGTTCGCACGATCATAAATAATTTTAAATTATGAAGTGGTCCGCTTTAATTTTAATGATCATCCGATTCTTTTAAAAAAATGTACGATAAACATTTTTTGTTCTAACCGTTTACTGTCATTAAACTATTTATGTATGTCGATCACATTTGTAAAACGCATATTTACGCGAATTTAACGATCGAAAAAATCAGTAAACAAATTTTTACTGAAATGATCATGCGATCATTAAACTTAAAATTAAGATAGAAATCCCTTATGATGAATGTTCATTCGATGAATTTAGCAAAAGATGACATATATTGTTATATCGTCTTAAAACTTTCCAGATTTTATTTTAAAATATATTATATATATATATTTTTAACGAAAACATTTATTTTCTTTATTTTCAGGTGAGTCATCGCAACATTTTCTTTTTTAAATGCGAAAAAAAAAATTAACTATTTCGCATTTTTGTATGATGGATTTGTGGTGTTGTAGTAAGTAGAAAAAATTAAAATTAGTAGTTCTAAAAATAATTTGTACATGTTAAAACGAAATTGCATTTTTTTTACTAAAGTTCATAAGAAATATGTTGCTGTACACGACATTTTTTGTTGTAGTTGTAAATAATGTACGGTCAACAAGTCATAATACTTGTATTTTCTTTTGTTAAAGAAAACATCAACAATTTTCTTATGTGCGTGTAAAGTATATACATATATTCGAGTAGAAATAAGCGAAAAAATTGGAATTAAAATTATAAAATTTATAACGTTTGGTTACACGTGAAATGACATCGATGACGACGACGATGGTAACTTATATGGAAGATTTTGTAAGGATTTAAATTTTCTTGTTGACGCGAATATAAATAGAATGTTTATGGCGTTTTAGATTCTAAAAAAAATGATTTATAATGAAATATTAACAATTTTTTGCGTTGAAGACGGCTCCAACATAAATATTGTGATCATACGTTATTTTTAGTTTTACTACTAAAATGGCACTTTCTTCAGAAAACGTATTTTCAGAAAACGTGAACTCCCCTATTGGATGCAAGCAATTGTAGTTTCTCCGTAAATCTGTTATACTCGAAGAATGTGTGACATGGATCATCAAGTTCGTTAAAGCAATAATGACATTGTGGAAACCTAAGTTTACCTGTCCTGAAAATATAATGGCAAAATACTCATGACCTGTTACAAACAGGCATAGGGAAAAATCCTACCATGTGGACAGTCATCTTACCATGATCTTTTCACATTCTTTGCCAATTCTCTTGCTTATTTGATAGACCTCACGGTGCTCCAGTTCAAGTGGATTAATAGGTACAACTCCTGTCAAAACTAAGTTCGCAGCATTAGACATCGTCCTATACTTCTGTATCCCCATGGCAACGGCCCAGATCTCAGCTTCATATAGGCAAAATCGATTGCACAACCGTCATGAGCAGTCTTCGCTTATTGGAGCGTATATAGACCAACTATGTATGGCTACAAACTACCGAGTGAAACTGATACAGTAACATTTCTGATATGATCCTAGTATACGTTAGATGAGTACTTAGAATAACACCAAGATATTTAATGGACTGGATAGTCTCCTCAGCCTTTGTACCGATCGTAATGGGGATAACAGTCGGTATGCCGCGTTTGGTGAGCACGATTATCTCTGTATTTAATATTACCATTTGTAGCCAGTGTTCTACCATCCAAGTGTAAGTGTTAATCCTCCTCAACGATTGGTTGTCTACACTGGGACAATTTAGGTTACAGGAGGTAATCAAGTTACCAACTTTGTCTGGTTAGCCCGAAAAACATAAGAAACCATCGTATAACACATTCCAAAGGTATGTGCGAATAAACGATTTCTGAGTGATTCCCACGTAACATTCCTCATTTAAGCGCATTCCCGGGGGTCCAAGAAGTAAGTCGAAGGGATTCGATCCTAGTACTGCTCACTTGGAGTGCCTTTCTGAAGGATGTGATTTGCTCCAGTTACGCTGGTTGTCCCGTCACAGTTGTTTCTGCCACAATTAGAAGCTTTGTATTTAAGAGCAGTCCAGTCGTTCATTTCCACTACTGCCGTTTTCTGTTCTAGTCTATCTATATATAGTAAGTAGAGGTGCCCTAATATCGTCCGTAAACTCCCCGCTGCATGTCTCACTACTATCCTCATCTCTTCCTTGGTTGTGAGTCTATTGGAATTCAGGGTTTTCACCTTCAGACGAGATTTATGTTTCGCTTTCTTGCCACATGTCACAGTTTATATAATGTCCTGCAGCTGAATGGGGTCTGCGGTATGTTCAAACTCAATCAGCACTCTTCCATTGCAAGTCTTTCGAATTTAGCAGATGTATTCGATTTTCTTTTTTATACATTAAGCCAATCGAACTGATTTGATGAACCAACTGTTCATCAAAAACTTAGTTTTGTTCTCAATATTTTCAGAGCCCCTGTTTTCTCTTTTCTGCCGTTTATGGTCGACAGTGGCCCAAGTCCTTCCATTACTCTTCAGCCTCTCTATTCATTACTTTTCATCTACCTCTTCCCGTTCTGGCGTTACTCTTTCCGTCGGCTTTATCTTCCAGTTATCCTGGCCGTAAATAATCTTTCAATATCGGCCTCTGTCCAACGTGCTATTCATAAGCCACCTGTATTTCAAAATGTGTTTTAATTTTAATTATTCATCTAATGGCAAAAAAAACTCCCGTTAACCAACATAAAAGCATATCGATGAACAGACAATTTGTTGTCTTATTCATTTCTTTAAGTCGTTGTGTAACGGTTAACAACACTTTTTTAGCTTTCATTACTTTCGTTTTAAAGATATAATGTTGTATATGTAATACCAAAGTGAATTGTCGAATTAAAATAACAACGAACAATTGTTCTCAGGGAGAACTTAATGGCAAAATGTTAAGTCATTCGAAGAAATGGATTTATTTTATTGTTGTAGCTATGATGTGTGTGTGGTTACCAAAAAAAAGTTAAATAACTGAATTTTTGAGATATACATGTTATACATTAAAGTACTTTTTTCGTTGTTTGGTAATGACCCGATTTTCATCTTTCATTTCGTTGTCTTAGTAAATTTAAGAAGAAAACTTGTATTTCCCGTGTTTCTTTTTTACAATAGAATTTTGGGTTTTGCGTTCTAAATTTTTTATACGAAACAATAATTATACATGGAAAATTTTGTACATTTTTCAAACCATTTTCTTCTGAAGAACTTTTTTTTATATATTAACGTCAGTTTAAATATATATATATATATATATATATATATATATATATATATATATATATATATATATATATATATATATATATATATATATATATATATATATATATATATATATATACACACATATATATATATATATATATATATATATATATATATATATATATATATATATATATATATATATATATATATATATATATATATATATATATATATATATATATATATATATATATATATATATATATATATATATATATATATATATATATATATATATAACATGAATAATGAGTTTTATACCTTAGTATCTGTGTACAATATATAAAAGAGAAGATTACAAGAAATATTTATGTCAAGGTGAACTGAATTATTTTTACGAATAAGCAACGATGTACGGCATAGGTATAAACTAAAACTATGTTTTTAAGAACTATGTCAAGTATGCAAAAAAATTAACTTAACCCAAAAATAACTTTACATCGAGCGAACTCTTACAACACTTACAGTGTTGGAATGCAGGTAGACTGTTACGATTTTCGATAAATAATACGCGGAAAATCGTTCGAATTAGGTTTATTTTCGAAATAAGAAAGAAAATTTACCAATAAATTTTTGTGCGCGGTTTTTGGATGAACTCATACCATTTTCCTTCATAATTAATCTAAACTAAGTGTTAATGCATGTTTTGTAGAAGAGACGTATTTAGGTTGAATAATTACACGTGAATTTGAAAGGTGTGGTTTTCCATTTAAACGTGAAGTGTTAGATTAATTTATTAAATATTTTATAAGCATAAAGTATTTCATATTTCATTACCAAAATGCAATAAATAAGCATAGAATTCGGTAGTTAAAATTAGCAACCAAATAGCACAACACTTTAATTCATCAATTTCATGGGTTAGAACTTCTATTCCCACTTGTTTTTAATTTTTCAATGAAATTGAGCGAAACTCGATATTTATATTTCGACTACGAATTTCTTTCATAAAATGCAAAGTCACATCACATTCTTATAAACAAATTCCCAAAATATTGTGTAGTTTTGCTAATTTATTTATGTTTTTTATGTATGTGTGTGTATGTGGTATATATGTGCTGATTCATTGGGAAATGGAAAATTTGTATATATTCATAATATTTTCATTTAATTAAGAAATATAAATAGGATAAAAAATACAAGAAAATACGTTTTCATCTTAAAGTTTTTGTTTTCTTCTAGTTTGTTTACGTTACGATGCTATTAGTGATGAAATAAAATTTTCTCGCGAAAACAAGTATTTTTTGTAGTTGTTGTTGTTCTTGTTGGTAAAGGCGAGTAATGAAAAAGAAAAATTAAATTAATTACATTTTGTGTGTTTGTATAAAAATGTGATAATTATAAAAAACTACGATGACGTTTTTTTTATATAGTTAATCATCAAAGGCATTTTCCTTGTTCGTCTCCATATTTTTAATGTCACGCCATAATGATTCAATTTCAAAAATTATTGGTGTGAGTTTTCTCTGTAAGCCGACAAATAAATATATAAACCATATTTTCTATGGTTAGGGATAAAATACCCAAAAATTTAAATTACATAAAATTTTCATTATCTTATAAACGTGCCTCTCTCGTATCTGTAACATAAAAAAATATTTTTTTTTATATACAGCCAAGATAATATGCTGATGCTGCTTATAAAGTACTCGAAATTAATATTAGGAAAATTGTTGTTTTCGTTTTTATGGTTATGGTTACGACGATTTTTCATATACAATGAAAATTATACGATGAAATATCATGCCTATAGGGTTAGTAACCTTTAGGTATATAGAATTTAAATTGCGGCTGTTTGCTGAAAGATATCAATCATTCATCTAACGTAAGAGACAATATGTTTGTAGGCTGTGAGTTTAAATATTGTTCGATATGTAGGTGAAGTATTTTAAGTAATATATGTATGTATCCAACCAAAGTCATTGTTTAATCGCGCGATGAGCATGATTCATGGCAAAAGACCAAATGTCGTTTATATTTTAGTTTTCGTAATATTTTAGATCCGTTTTTTCTTTCTTTAATATTATTCAGCTGTGATTCTGCCTGAGTTGGCGTGATAATCTTGAGTTCAATAATCGTCAGGCATATTTTTGTTTAAATGTTCTCCTTCTACCAATATCTCATTTCGTGTACAAGGCTTTTTATTTTTATTTTTTTTTGGTTGTATTAATCTTAATGCAATTTCACATCACCAATAATATTTTTACAACAAGATTTTCAAGTTTGATAACCTTTTTATGTATATACTTATATGTATTTATTTTGATTTAAAACGAGACAAAATTGTTTTTATGCCATAGCTTCCGCATATAACAAAATACATGTGGCAAAACAATATATCAAACGAATATAAATTATTTCTACATAAGTTTATTATATTAGGAAAATACATATATTGCTTTTATTAATTATTCATAAATTAATAACACACAATATACATAAACAAATGTATTTAAGACGCGGAATAATAATATATTGAACCGGTTTGCTTCTTGTATTTGTTATATGTGCGCTAAGAAAATTACCTCATTGTATAAGACGAAGAAATATATATATTTTTGTATTGTTATAAAACTAAACTTGTACAATATAGTTAAAATAAAATCGCGTTTTTTTTTGTAAAATTATACAATTTATTTGAAATTTATAATTGTTTAAAAAAACTGTTTTTTTAAGACTATTTACTGGGTCACTGTACTCTTTATTGTGTGAAATTTGTCGATTGCAATTTTTAAATACCAAGGCAGGTAAATATATAATATTTTCAGTATCGTTGAATTAAAATTAAGTTTGTATAAATTATAAAAGATACGATACGAACTGCTGCGTTTCAAGATGAACTGCTATTGGGAATGATATGTAATATTCCGGTTAAATTTAATTAATTCGAAAATGATGCAAACGGTTCGTATTCTGTGGCTGTAAATATCGAATACCACATAAATTCAATTTTTTTTTTTGAATATTTTCATTAAAATGGCGTGAAATTCGATAGTTTACAATCAGCAAAAAAATAGAACCCCACTTTCATTCATAAATTTCATGGGACTGGACTTCCACTGTTGTAAAATAAACACTTTGACCATTTTTAAGATTAACTTTAATTGGGAATGAAAAATTCCGCCTTCATTACTGCTGATGAACCGTCTATAAATTTAAAGAAACATTTAAATTTAAAAATTCATTAAACTTTAAAATTTACAAAGGTGAAAGACGAGGAGTCATTTTTCTTTTCTTTTCCTTTATCTGCTATCTTTTTTAATGCCGAATCACATCTTTCGCAGTTGGTTGTTTAAGTTCTACTTTGCATCAAATTTAATTAAGCACTCGCACCTACTAGTTCACTTTAATTTTTTGCCATCTTTTACTGATGAAACAAATTCTAGGAATTTTTAAAATCATAGAATTGTAGCTATAGGTTTTACTAAATGTTTGGAAATATTTATTCAGATTATGGCAGGTGGCAATCAAGTCGCTGGAATCATTTTCTCTTACGTCCGCGGTGGCATTGAAATGCCGCTCATCTCTTAACGAGACGAGTGAGCATCTCAATATCCAGATAGTCTGGGTACCCGGTCATTCGGACATTCTAGGGAACTGTAGGGCTGACGAACTGGCAAGGAAAGGTACAACTCTCCAATTGAAACCGGAAACGGCAAATCTGGGGAGGCCTTTAGCAGCGCTTAAAAAGGAGGTGATAGCCTCGGCACAGAAGAGGTGAAATAACACCATAACATGCAATGTAGCGCGGCAAGTCTGGCCGAAACCGGACTTGAAGCGCTTCAAAACACTACTATCCTTACCTAGACCTGACTTAAGTAAAAACGTGGGGGCGCTCACAGGACACTGCCTCATTGGAGAGCATGCGAGGAGGCTTGTGTCAATGGCAAATAACTTCTGTAGAAGCTGTGTGGATGAGGAGGAGGAAGAGACTGTGAGCCACTTCCTCCGCTCATGCCCGGCGCTAGCTTACAGGAGGTACAAACATCTGGGCAAGTATTGTTTCGACGGCCTTATGGATCTCGAGAACTGCAATTTGCGAGATATCTTACGCTACATAAGTAGCTCTGACTGGTTCAATTGAAGGTGAAAGGGCAGTAGGATACTTTGGTATTACAATGGACCGTCACCGGGCTAAGTGTGCGTTAGCAGCCACTCTAACCTAACCTAACCTAACCATGGCCCAAGGAGGAATAATCTAATTATTTCGATTAAATAAGAACCTTTTACATTTGCCAATCCAAGTGCCCTAGCTTGAACCTCTGCGCCAAATGCCAAATTTCAAAATTCGAATATCTACCCTAATATTTGCTGTCGAGAGGCATATACCCATAATATGAAAAGAAGAGATACCAAAAATATATTTAATGAATATTTGATTCCCGTAAGTTGTATGTTTGCTCTGCTATACAACTATTATACTATTATTATTGAGAAAACTAGAAATCACAAACTTAAAATAATATTAAAACTAGTAACTAGTAACTCTTTAAAAAAAGAAATGTTTATCCTCTATACGTTCTATTTCCTTTTGCATTGCAGGTTTAGTTTCTAAATGTTTAGTCATATTTCCGTTTTTAGCCTGAGTATTACGTTAGTATAGCCAAATCATTCTGATCATTAGAACCCATCGATTTACAATTGTATCGTGCCTAAAGCGAACATCTATATGAGGCTGACAAAATGTGCAAACCGTTTAATTCCTTTAATTCTCGTTGAGAAATATTCAACTGTTCAGTGAAGAGGATATTTATGTAAGTGTATATATTTCCTTAGCCATCCACCTTGCTTGATGGCAGAGTCCTGGAATCCGAAAACTGAAGTCGTTTTTAAACTAATCTCCTAGGTACAGAAGCTGTTGTAATATCTCTTTGTAGTCTTCTCTTGGTTCACTTCCATCTATTATGCCATTTTGGATTGAGTTAACCATTTTCACTCGTTGTGATTCTAGTAAGCATTGAACGGAACTTTCTTTATCCAGCATTGTTGTCTATGACTTCTTATCAAGTGAAGCCCACAGACTTTAAATTTTAAAAACCATTATAGTAAAAATTACTTCAATATAAGAAATTACATATTTTGAGATGATAGTGAGCAATACAACCCCTAAATATTATTTAATCTTCTTAAAATTTAACATAAATAATTTTTACAATACTAGCCTAGGTGACACACCAAATCAGACAAAAAGTTTTTTTTAGTTATCTACGATTATATACGATTATACTAAAACTGTTTTGTTTTACTCAGTGTGCATAACGCCATATAATCGTAGATAACTTTGGCGCAAGTCGTTTTAAGGAAAAAAAAAACGTTTTGCCTGATTTGCTGTGTCGCCAGCCTAAAAATCGTCAAATAAGCAAAGTCAAATGAAAATCATACCTTTGAAAAATTAAACACTCTAATACACCGCTGTTTTATAGGTTAAGACATATAGATTACATTTAGACGGTCCATGGTGATTAATCAAGTGCACATACCATTACATCTTACTTTGACACACGAATCGTCTACTTTTTTAAAAGTTGTGAGTTAATAAAAAATTGGATCAACTTCGTCATGCAACTGACACAGAGTTCGAATTCAATTGGGTGATTCGTTAAAAACCTGCATTAACAAAAGAGCTTCTTGTACCGAAAAAGATCGCATAATTATAATAAAACTAAAAAATTTGATTTAGTAATTTATTAGTATAATTTACAACTATTATTGTTCCAATTAAAATGTTGACGCTTACGTGATAATCGGAAATGAAATATGGAAATAGATCATTATATAATTATATAACGAGTACTTATATCCCAGAGTGTGGGCATCAATACAAATTTAGCAGTTAAACAGTTTGATTCCAAATTACATAGTTATATATATTTTATATATGTTTACAGTTCGTCAATGGTTGTTTAGCGATGGTTAAGATACTTACTTACCAAGCCGCGGTCCCGAGTTCGATTCTCGCCATTGACTAAAAATTCATAAGTATAAATAAATTAATTACGTCACTAGTGACCGAATTGCGGTAAAGGACGTTTACGGCCTATATACCATAGTTTAGTTTTTTAAAAATTGATTTTAAAATATCGACAAATATGATCGCTCGAATTATGTAATTTTATTAATTATTGGCGTATGGTTTCCGTTATATTTCAACTTTCAACTTTTCCGTCAACTTTCTAATCGCGGTTATATTCACCTTGAAGCGTGTTTAAATGGAATCTGATGTTATATAAATGGTTCGCAACCAGAATGATGTTTGTTATGTTAATCATTAATTAGCACTCTTTCGTACTGTTTCAACGATTCAATGTCAAATTAGTTGAAATTAATTATTCCATATATTATCTACTTTATACTTATATGCATAACGGTTTTTTATTTTATATTTTAAGATGATTCATATTATCCAGGCCATGGTATTTTTATGAAGCCACATGTGTTTTATAAGAAAAATTATGTATATTGTCATAATATGAGACCGTTGATGATCTTTAGAACACTCTAATAATTTTGTTTATATATATAGTACTTAAATCGTTTTTAAAAACAAATTAAAATTTTCTTAATTTAAAACGTCGAATCGAATGATGTCATATGCAATCGAAATTTTGTTTTGGTTCAGAATATAAAGATTTAGTGTTTATGTCGTTTTTTTTTGCATACACGACAGTTGATATGTTGATGAATTGTTTGTCCAAACAATAATTTACTATTTCCAACAAAATGATCACAAAAACTACTCAACCTTGAAACCTTAAACTAAACAACAATCGTTATAACATAAAAAAAACTAAAGGTAGTTCTATTCGAAATTCATTAATCATTTATTTCGATAAAAACTAAATCAAAATATCAACAAATAACTTTTATGTTTTCTCAAATTACAAATGTTCGAGAATCACAATAATGATAGTTTTTTTTTGTATATTTGGCAGTTTTATTTGTAGGTTGCTGTCATACTCATATATAATAAGTGCTTTAATTCGTTTATGTATATAGTAAAACCAAATTTTCATATTTACCCAACTATTAATTATTCAATACATTCGAAGTATATCTAAGTAATGCTTATACCACTTTTTATGTACACAAAACTATAATAATTAACTTACACTGTGAAATCGATCGAACCCAATGGTATAAGTGCTCAGGTAGCGCAAACACACATTACATACACAAAATACACAATTAGGTTAGTTAATAATAAATTAGAATGTAAAGGGACTATTTATATATACATATATCAATCCTTCAATAGTCCACCCACCCGTAAATGTGGTCGTGTCGTTTTTTCAAACAATATATCTATCAAATTAATCAAGTGCGACAAACATATTAAACTTAAATAAGTTTGAATGAATAATTTATGAATTTTTCACTTTGAAATTGAAATAACATCATATTGACGAGAAAATCAATTTTCATTAATTTTTTTTAAATATATATATATATATATATATATATATATATATATATACTAGTCGCACTAGGGTACTCCCGTTTTTTGTGGTGTTTAATGTGCGGTTAGTTAGTACTACAACTTTGATCATTAATCATACATCACCTTTCTAAAACTAATTCTCTTAACCCTATACTTCTTTTGTATTTTATAAATTTCCAAATTATGTACTAAAAATACAGCTGCCACTGAACACTTACATTTTTATCTCGATTGGCGAAACTATCCGGGATTTTTTTTAAATTTCTTTTTCTGACTCAGAGTGCATTTATTATTGCGATACTGTAATTGATCATTTGCTTATTTACTTTCTTGTGTGTTAGGTTTTACTTAATTTTACTTGATTTGCAATTCTTGGGTTTGATAAAGTCATAATCAATTTTCAATCATATTGATGCGAAACCAAATGTTTTTTTTAGTAAAATACTGATATAATTTGTTTAACTCTGTATAGTGTCCTGCAGGCAATAGTTTCGCAATATAAGCCATGGGCTTCAATATGTAAATCGTTAATTTTATGAAGTGCCTTATTAGCAGTTTAATTTTCAGGATCATATAAAACATGTAAATAATAAACTTAAAGTAATTTTAGAAAAAAATTCTAAATTAAAATCAACAACACTTCAGGCCATAGGTGACTCTTTCCTGAGCTTTTTTACATGATCTTTCAGACCATTTTTTTCAATTAGCGAACTTTATAGTTATTGCTCGATTATTTAAGTTAGTTACACTTGCACTTATGACTATAATTTGCGAAGTAAACTCTTGCATTCATATCGGTCATATTCTGTTATTTTCTCAAATACATAGTTTTTCGCGAGTGTATCAGTTCTTCAAAGGTACCAACCACCTCTCCGCTTTATTAATTTTAAAGCGCCTACCCGATTTATTAATTTTAAAACAATCTTTAATTTGGGCCATATAACTACTTTCCATCTCCGTTCGTTCACTGCCAACTTTATCAACTCCAAAGCTTTAATCAAATCGATATTCATTGTGCAAATAATGCGCCATTTAGTCTTACAATGTTACTACTTCTGACTTTTCTAGTTAATTTTTGCCGCCTGCACTTTCACTTTGAGCTCATTCACTTACACTTTGTTATTAGTTTCATTAAATTATAAAAATTTACTATTCTTACACAAAATATATTATTCTTGCACAAAATAATTTTTAGATGAACACAAATAAGAGAGTTTTCTGCAAAAGAAAAAATATTAATTTGTGCATGAAAATAATAATTCGTGCACAAAATTTTACCTCCAAAAATTTAGTTCAGCTATTTTGTTTAGAAAAAAAAATACTTTGTACATAAAAATAATGAATCAGTAAGTGGGATTTTTTATACCCTGATTTTTTATTACTGATTTTTTGTGATCCTAATCATTAATAATCTTAAATTTTTTATCCTTAGTACTTTTTATTTGAGGATTTTTATCGTAGGAGTTTTTATTCCCGATTTATTATTCCTTGATTTTTATCCTAACATTTTTATCTCAAGATTTTTTCCTAAATTTTTTTATCCTGGATTTTTCTCTAGAATTTTTGAATCTATGATTTTTATTCTAGATTTTTTTATCTTAGAATTTTTTTATAAAATAATAATTTTTTACATCACGGGTTTTTTATCCTAGAATTCCTCGCAGTCCTCTGAAGAACTGTAGATTAGAAAAACTTTAGAAAAACTCCGGTGGACGAAGGAGCCGGTAGCAGCAAACATGTTTCGCTGCGTTCCGAACGAATGAGCGACTTAAATATTTTATTAAATAATTCGTTACGAGTTAAAGCACTAGAAAAATTTAATCGGAAAAATTAACATAGAAAAAAAAATATTTTTCTATTTTAAAATTTGGTGCAAGATTTATTATTTTTATGTGCAAAGTATATTTTTTTCAAACAAAATTGCTGAACAGGAATTTAATTTTTGGCTGTAGAATTTTGTGCATGATATATTACTTTTTATGCACAAATAATTTTTTCGCAGAACTTTTATTATTTTGATGGTACAATTATGCGCATTTTTTATTTATTTTATGTACGAATAATATTATCCCTTTATGTTTTACAAAAAAAATTTTCTTCGATTTGATATAACTGGTAGAGCAATTAAAAATATGCACTAAAACCCATTAAATACTTATAATATGCATTAAAAATTTTGTTTTATGCATTCAAAATATGCTCTAAAAATATAGAGTTAAGGTAAATGTACCAATTATAACGACAGTATAAGAAACTATAATTTTTAAACCAACTTACCTTCTAATTACAGATAATAGTGTAAGTAATAGTCAAAAAGTCTAATTTTACCGGCATTATTATATTGGTATTGGAAATTTCAAGATTTTGTACAAAGAAGTCTGCGCTCTTATTACCAGCTAATTTGATTTATTTATATTCAAATTATCAAAAAATGTTTGAAGTTGATAAAAAGACTTCAAGCAAGCAAGGTGCAATAATGTGATAACTAGTAAAACCAAATGTTTTGGATGAAATATGCAAAAATTTGCACTAACAAATAAGGCTTAAAAGCTTTAATTTTTGGTAAAACGTATAATTATTCTATATTCTTTTCAAAATAGCTACACAAGAAAAGCCCTTGTTTGCTTATAGGCTTATGCATATTTTTGGTTGTACTAGTAATCACATTATTGCACCTTCCTTGCTTGATGTCTTTTTGAATTTTATTGCTATCAGTATTTATATTTTGATCCGTAATACTATCATCACAAGTAGATTCTGACTCGTGCGTTGCGTGTATATCGCAACTTGGAAATCTAGGCTCTGATATATTTTTGTCTTTTAAGGCTATACATATTATATATATATATATATATATATATATATATATATATATATATATATATATATATTTATTTATATCTAATATTTATTGTATATTACTCAATAGTTTAATTTAAAAAAATTATGAATGATATACCTATCATTAGAGTTGATTTTTTAATATGTACAGTGAAATAGAAAAATTAAACGATTTATATAATTACAGAGCTCAAGCATCGATCGTACTTATTATCTATATGTATGTAACAAAATTATAAAAACTATTGATTAGGTGAAATTATATTCGTGGCGACGACTCCTTTTTTACACTACTCGCATTTTATAGTGACAAACTACATGGAAATGCATTTAACTAAAACTCCCTTGAACCTCAACTAAATTACTCGACCGTCAACTTTTTTTGTTTTTATTGTATTTTGCAAGAAAGTTGTGTAGATATACATCCTATATAAATATTCTGTAATTAATACAAACGATAAAAAAAAACTATAGTGAATTTTGTAGTCACGCGAATTTTTATATTATTTTTAGAACCGATTAAATCAAATCAAACCAAACAGAAATATTTACATATATTTATTAGTTGAATACAATTATTAATTATGTATATGGCAGCGCTAATTTGGATAGTTTAAATGCTATTTGCTTAAATAGTTTGGCACGTGGGAACAATTTGTTCGTTTGCATAGCACATTAATTTAGTTGATGCTCTAAAATTTAATTTGATCGATATGAAACGTTTTGCTCCATAAATATAAGTAATAGCATTAATCATTTGCAATATCAATTCAACATTAATTTAGGCTTAAAAACGATCGAAACTGTTTGCATTGTAATTGATCAAAATAACGATCGCGATCTAGTGTTTGAAATATGACGAACCAATCGAATTACTTATCTTATTTAAATCAATAATAGTGAAAAATTATGATTTTGCATAAGTGATCATTTTTCACATGGTAATTGAACCTAAAACCAGGTATGTTAGGGTTTGTTAGGGGTTCTAAAATTAAAGTCAAATTTTTAAAATTTAAAACAATTTTCTTAAAAACATTGACATTTTCTAGTATAGAAACATAATTTGTAAACTTCAAGATGTGTAGACAGGAAGATTTTTTATCACCATACCAATAATAATAATAGTTACCGGTTCAACAACACATAGGAAATTAAAAATTGATCAACATGTTCGTCTTATTGAAACATAATCTTCCATAGCATTCGAACAGTTTTTATGATACTATTGTATTATTTTGCGCCTTCTTAGGAAATCTTTTTTTTTACGTTTTTACGACCTTTTCCATCAGACGATGAACATTTTTATTATTTTTATTTTTAATTATAAAACTATATGCATGTTATTTAAAATATGAAATATATGTTGTATACATGATATTTACAGCCATAACAACTAATCGATTCGTGTACATATTACATTTATGTTTTGAATGCGACAATATGACGCGACATATGTTTTTTTGTAATTTTTGAAACAACACAAATTTATTTATTGATAAAAAGTTTTGAACAAATAAGAACATAGTTTTAACTTTAGTTGGATGTTGGAATCGACCGTATGGCCATAGTAGGTTAACACAAATTTATTGACCTAAAGCACATACCGCTTATAGTTGCATAATATATCTTCTGCATGTAAATATTTAAATAGCAAAAGACAAAATCGCGCCACAACTATTCCAATCTTTGAAAATAAAATAAAAAACTATTAATCAAACAGTTTTGCTGTACTGATATATATATATATATATATATATATATATATATATATATATATATATATATATATATATATATATATATTAATGATCATATGCGTTTAAAATTGGAAATTGGTTTTTACCAAAAAAAAAAGGAAAATTTCACAATCGATAAAAGATTATTTTTATCAGCAAATCGGCAAAATTATGTTTTACAACATAATAAAAATGTTTTGGTTGTACTGAATTTAGAACTTTGCATGCTATGCTATAAGCGTGCCACCATCATGTTTTGCGAACCATAAATCGTAAAATAGTATTTAGCTAGTTTACAAACGTTCTAGAAAAGTTCATTGCCATGGATAAATTCATGTAAACAATATTTTAATGTTTATGTTTGTAAGGATAAATTAGGGAGCAAAAATTAAAACATATACATACATATATTCTTTTTCCATTTGATTTCCGTTAAAAAACGGTGGTAAAAAAATGAAAAATTACCAGAATTTTACTTACCACGAATAGTAATAGGGATTTTATAAACGAGTGTGTCGTAAATTTCGGGTGGCACGATATAAATAAAATAAATAATAATTCTGCGCACAATCGAAGAGGCTTTTTTTGTGGAAATGATACTTTGTTTTTATTTTTTTATGTACCCGAGTATGTCGAGAGATTTACTTCTTCGTCTCAGCAGCAGCACAAGAAAATAAAGATTTTTTCTATTTATTTCTTCATACTCTTGTTTGTGCTGCTACACGCGTTTTGTTGGTGTACGTATACATACTTATGTTTGCTGATGTTTGAAATGGGATGAAGGTTAGTTGGAAAAACATAATATCGATCGTCTTGAAGGATAAGAAAAATTGGCAATATTTTCAAAAAGTAATTTAAATTTATTATTATTATTTTATTTGTATTTTTTTGGGGTTTTTCTTCAAGGTGAATAATTTTCCTATTTAAGATTTTAAAAGATAAACATCTTGGGAAAATCATAGACTAATTTGATACATCAGTACTACTGTATATTATATAGTTTGTTATAAGTTTTTATGTTTTTTGGCTAAATGCCCATTTAACAAGAATTTTGTTATAAAAAAAATCGGCCTTAAACAATACAACTAAATTATTTCTTTGGCAGTACATAAATTTAAAACTGGACAAATTTTTCTACAAGTTTTTTCTACTATTAAATCTGTTTAACAGATGTTCAACAAAATGAAGACTTTTTATTTATTTCAGATAATTGGTGATTTTCATTGTCCTGTTTGCTATACAAATTTAAGTCAAGTTAATTTTGGGTGGTCTGAAAATACAAATGTTCGAACACCCAAATTAAATTTCAAAGAATGTCGTTTTGTCTTGGAACGCCTAAATATGCAAGGTTTTTTGATTATTTTTTATATTTTGTCATAACTTCTGTTGATAATTTTACCTAGTGAAATAACAACTACACAGAATATATGATAATTAAAAATATGATCTTGAATCGGCGTTTAATTTTTTCTTATTCTAATATTGCATACAGTCCCATATAATTGACAAGTATTCAATTGAAATCTTACTATGTGGCAAGTCCTTGCAGGTTCTTAACATAACTCTCATCATCACCCAATAAATCGATCAATGAGAATTTTTTTCTGTTGTATACGCATACATTATTGGGTTTCTGTAGAAACTCGACATTTTCTCACATTAAGCTAACACAAAATCCTATCCAAATTTTAATGATGTAGATAAAAATTTGCATTCATCTACTTCTTTGATGAATAATAGAAACAGGCATAAATGACTGCCGATGAGAAACCCCAGTTGTTATTATGCTCATTCGCATAAAACACAGTGACTAAATCTCGGTTAGAAATAAGATTTAGTTTCAAAATAGAAGGTAATCGAACAGATAAGCAATCTATAATAGCCAGCTCACTGATGAAGTGATCAATCAGCTGATTATAAGAAATTTGGTGAAATAGAACCGAAAACATATAGCTTGTAATGTAATTACATAAAATTGAGCTATGCAATTTTGATTAAAAATAATTTTCTCGATATTTCCGGGAGATAATTTGTTGCTTAGCTTTGCAAATACTAGATCACGCACAAATCGTCGTTCCACTTCCCTAAGTCTTTGAATAGTCACTGTAAGTGAATAACCTAAAATATTTGCTTCGATCAATGCTTTCCATTGCCATTATAAATAGTCCTCGGTAAACGGTGGTATATGTATTTTAGGGAGTTTAACATAAGACTGTTCGGCAAGCTAGGAGTCATTGTTGTAAATATCTAAATTCTTCACACCTTGGCTTAGATTCTTGAAGCGAATCAAGCTATTAAACTTGGAGGGGGCAATGTAAAAATTATATTTGAAATCGGCCGTCTTCCGTATGATCAATAGTGCAAATGTTTGCTTCTAATTCTTCCATTAATTGAGTCCTTATCCGAGTGATATTGATCTATGTGGATAAGCGCGTTATAAGTGCTTTGCTATTCTTTAAAGCAGCAATTGTTGTATCAGCCATTATTTATGGAATCAGGACTTATTTTAAATCGTTCAAGTGTAAATATCGGTATGGATTTAGATTGATTGATTTATAGTGTACGACCAAGCGTCAAGCGGGATCTCTCAAAAGCCGCCGGGTCCACCGTACGCCCATTTTACATATAAGTAATATATGTTATATAGTTAGTAATATAAACTCATACATATTACAGAACAATTTCATTCTAATATGACCAGCATATCTGCCAGATTAAACTGACAAAATACGTCATTCCAACTACAAGAAAATCTAGTTGATTTACATTTCAATCCAAACTTTAAAAATTTTATAAATTCTATTAAAAAAATTGATTTAACACTAAAATCACATAAAATAAGCGTTAAATTGTAAAAATACGTCCTAATTAGTTCGGATTCAGATTAAAGACATAATGGGACGGTTTTCACTTTAATATTTGATAAATAAACCAATCTTTGACTGAACACGCGAACAGGTATACAAATATAATAAAAAATGTCTATAGTTAATTGAGCACACCCTCATATTTTCAGTATGCAAGTGTGATGCATCCAGTTCTGTTGATGATAAAACGACAGACCGATGAAATGGACTAGGATAATTGATGAGAAAAGTTCCTTTTATTTTTATTTTTTGTCGTCAGCGAGAATCGAACTCGTAACAGTGGCGTGGTTAATTTTGTCATTACAAGGTTGTATTACTAGTTACATATTGTATTCATCGATACTTGGTAATATTTTGGTATAGTTAGTCTGACATATATCAGATAATTATCTATATATGTATGCTTGTATAAAACATTTAGATTTGCCAATTCTATGTAATTTAAATTACTATAACTAAAAGTTATTTCATATTATATTCAAACTATAATTAACTATTACATAAATATGTGTAAAAACGAAAAATGATGATACACATTTAGTCAATCAAAATAAACTGATAAAATCTGGGTTAAGGGTACCAAATTTAACATGCAAACATCTATTTTTATATACGAACATTTTGATTTAATGTTGTAATTTTTTTTAACTTTTTTAAATTTTCGCGTAATATTTTAGCTTTTCGTCAATAGATGTCAATGTGTTTTCACCGTAAACATTACGGTCAGCATCGTAATCTAATCTGTATATATACAATATTGATATAAATTTAATTTGGAATATCATTCTATCATCGTAATAAAATAATGTAGTAATATTTAGGCAGGTGTTCCGCATAAAATATAATAAAATTACAAAAAAATATATTTTCAAAATTTAATCAAAATTTCATCAATTTTCTCTTTTTTTATTTGTTAGATCAACGAGTAGTGTGGGTGTAGGCATTCGTACAGCACCAGCGACACCAATGTCTCCATTACAAGGACATAGCAGTGATTCGCATTTAACAACTTCATCCCAGGGACAGGGTGCTGGAAATCTAAATCAATTATCACGGAGTCCGAGTCATAATTCGACTAAAGGTGACACAAAGTAAGTATAAATATCAAAATATATGTTTATTTTATCAATACTATCGTTGTAGCTTATCGAAGGTTTAACGTTATAATTCGATCAATTTTGTAAATCAAACTGATTGACGTTTAATTAAAAGAAATGTTAAGTAGGTAAAATTAGCACAAATAAATAATTTATGATGGTTATTTGTGTACGATTTTTAAATCTAAATAACCTGCATTATTCGTTGTTATAGCTTTTTATAAGATAAGATATTATTCTAACCAATTTGTATGGCTCTGGGCAGGTGTTCAATTTACGGTATTTCTAAAATTTAAATCGAATTTTTTAAATCAGCCAAAGATATCATTTTTAACTCCTATACTATTATTGTAAACACATTGCACAATTCATAAAATCAACCACAAGTATGATAAGTACACGCTTGTCAAACAATTATATGATAATTACTTCCGGTGTTTTTTAAACTGTGATGCTCTCTTATCGCATCGTGCGAAAATATTAAGTACTTATTTAAAACATAGTAGTTAAGTGTTATCAAATTTATGGCTTATTTATCAAATTTATAGATATAAGCTGCGGGTAATCCTAGTTTAAATATAATACAATATTTAATTATTATTTAATTGGCTATATTTATTTAAATTCGTTATGTATTTTTAAAGGGTCTTATCAATTTTGAACACAAATAGATTTGTTGAATTATTAACATAGCATAGTAATTTTGCATATTTTCTATTAAAATTGTTCAACTGTCCAAATTGTTATTAAACTTTTTCAATATCAAAAAGCTCACCATAATGCATATGCATTAAAACCAATATTTTTATAAAAAATATAAAAGGTTTTTTTTTTGTTATATGCATCAACATTCAATTGTTAATATGGGGATCTGAATTTGATTATTATGAAACCTGACCAGTTTGAACTGATTTCTATTACATTAGTATTAATAATTATCCTGTATAATTATAGGTGACAAGGGTCTCAAAGCACCAGACTTCTCTAAATGTGTTGTCACTTCTAAACTAATTGCGTCTTGGTCTTTGGTTCTTCCAAGGTTTATTGCATTAATTTAGTGGTACGTTGATATTCAGGATACTTTGTTCGTTTTTTCGACCTTATTCGATTAGAGTAGCGATACCCGAGCTTCCTGAAAGGTAAGCGTTTACAAGTTATCATAGGAAATTATCAAGGCATAGCATTCCTTCGCACGACATACAAATTATTATCTTACATTGCATTGATCATTGAATTGATTTCATTGATGGTTTTTTGCATTGATCATTGAATGATGTCATTACTAAAGATGATATGGTCTAAATATTCGTTTATACTATAATTGACAATAATTCAATCGAAGTGAAGTAATCGGAAATTTTCGTAATTAGCTCACTAGGCGACAACAAAAAGGCCAGTTTCCGTCACATTTGAGTTTGAACTGATCCAAACACATTAAATTGCTCGATTAACCATTTCTATGCGTTGTGCGTCAGTGTTATTCTCTATGACTAAACCTCAATGTTTACACATGACAACAACAAAAATAAACACTATGCTACCTACACAAAAATGGCGGTAAATGTAAATTACGCGGTCTTAGTGGGACACCCTTTAGAAAATCTACATATTATATTATCAGACCCACACTTTTCGTGGTATTCCCAGATATATTATGCTTAGGAAAGAAACTTGAAATCTACTGATTTTGACAAAGAAGTCGACAGCTAAAATTCCAACACTAAGTAGGACGGCAATCGGTTTTTAGGGCAAAAAAAGATTGTTTCGCCCATAACAATCCTATCCTATTTCCTCTCTAAATTCTTATTAAAAGCTTCGAATTAGTTTAAGCTACTGTAATGTCCCTTAAATAAATCACCTGAAAAGGCTTCAAAAACATTTAGTTGAAGTAAAATTGCCCATGAACTATATGTAATTATGGAATGTGGAACTAATCATTAAGGCGCCAAATATTCACAATATTTCCTAAGAACTGTTGACAAAACCATTTAAAACTGATATTAGTATGTATATCAATAACCAAATCAGTATTTACACAAAACTATAAAATTTTTCCAAATTTCAGACATAGTTATTAGACCAATATTGATATGCCATGATAGCAAAAAAAAATGTTAATTTGAACCTCATCACTTGTTGGCAGTTATTTTTATATTCCATCGCACATTCTTGCATGCTAATTAAAACTATGCGGCACGAGGTCGCGTATACATAAATTTTGTCATCTCATCAAATTTAATGAAAATTAACATTCGTGTTTCAATGTCAAATAAAGTGGGAAGTTCATATAATATCAAACAACCAGACAGCAATTTGATGTCGAGACCTTTTTTTCTCAGACACAAAAACCTAAGCAAATAGAAAGATCAACAGTCTCATCGTATTTTCATGTTGATAACATAAAATCATATATTAAATGCAAACATGTTTATTGATTTGCTAGCGTCTAAGATAAGATACAGTTTCCGATGAAATGCCTAAAAAAATAATAAATTTTCCACAAATGAATCATTACATTTACGTTTGATAACACCAATGTGTAGACAATTCCTATAATCCCTTTTAAATCAATAAACATATCGCGTGTTAAAATCAATTTACAATTTGATAAGATCTCGCGCGTTAAAACTCAAATTGCAACTTAACACATAAATAACAAAACGATTTTTACTGATAACCGTATAGCCAATGATTCATATTTATCACTGGTGCTTCAACTACTGATTCACACATCGCATTTTATCTAAAGTCAAATTTTTATCAGAGCACATTATATCCATAAATATATCAAAATTTGATTGCTCAATACTTTATATGAACGATTTCGTTAACGATGTATTTCGCACGTTATCAATATGCATGTATGTTTAATATGTCACAATCGCGATATATTTAAATTTCAATTATGCAGTTAATATATCAATGAAAATGAGAGTGTCTAACATGATTGTGGATAGTAGTATCAGACATCTAATTTCCTTTCATGTGAACAATCACAAGTCTGTGTCACAAGATATTTTTATA
Organism: Tipula confusa; assembly: GCA_963556175.1. Lineage (NCBI taxonomy): Eukaryota > Metazoa > Arthropoda > Insecta > Diptera > Tipulidae > Tipula > Tipula confusa. The sequence goes on along the minus strand of OY744476.1, from coordinate 196,123,719 downwards.
TTTATCACCTGATTAGAATATAAATAAATACATTTGTGTGGTATAACTTAGGTAATGTGACTGAAATGATAACGTTTGATATATTGCTTGAAAATATTTTAGGTCTGTGATAATTTTGTTTAGTGGCTTCGCGTAAAAAAATTAGAAGTAAACTGTAAGGCTTAATTTAAAGTAATAATGAATGAATTTTTATCGCCTAACTGACGATAAAAAATTGAATGATATCACACACGATCGAAATTAGAAGATATTGGAGGTTCGTCAGTTTTGATCTATTGAATTTTTAAATAAGGGATTCTACTAGACTAAACTCAGTTTCATGCTGGGTACCTTAATCGAATAAACTGGGCAAGCCTAACTATTGTGTAGACCTATACAGAGCGACTCCAGCTTTACAATGTTAAAAGTTAAATTCAAAAGAATTGGAAAAAAGAATTTTGGGTTTTAAAATATTAAATTACCGAGCAATTGGCGCAATAGTTAAAGCTGCGGTGATGATTGTTCTATGGTAAACACAGCTTGTTTCAACATCTTTGGCGTCTTTGCAATTTCATTAAAATGTTTATATTTTTTCATAAAGTATTTAGCGGTTTTAAGGGTTTGTGTATTGAGGTAGATTTGAAAAAGTCGGCAATAGCCAAAAAAGTAACCCTTCTGACAATTTTAAAATCTAAAGTGAATCTAAATCTTACCAATCTAAACAAAATATGACTACTCTAATATTTGAATAAAAACATACCCAAGAATTAGTGATTGCAATCCCGGACCATTTTGCCATTCCCGAGATTATGGAGTTAAGTTATCTCAAATCGTGGGATCCCAGGATTTAGGCTACATATAAAAAATAAAACAAAATATTATATAAATATTTTAAATAATTCAGTTTTCTAAGAAATAAATTTTATTCAAAGGAGTTGTCTCCTATTCTGTTCCGCAAAATTACAATTCCTGCCACCGACAATGCCCGGTCCAATTCTAGAATTATAGTTTCAAGATTTTAATTTTTTAAATTAGAACTACTCTTTGGCCGATTTTCTAATTGTATCAAACTTTGTTTAATACTGCGCTGCAATTCGTCATACAAATTTTCCTGAATACCTTTTATAAAATCTTTGTTGGAGTCAAATATTTCAAAATCATTAGTTCATTGTTCAATATCATTGTTAAAAGTTCCGAATCCATTTCTAAGATTCATTTTTAAGATCCTCAACTCTATGATGTAGACAGTAAATTTCTGTATATAAGTAAGTACTTGTTGGAAATATGTCAGTGCCATCCACTAATTGATTCCAATTATAGAGATATACTGCAAGGCTCCAAATGTTGTTCATTCTTTATACGAATATGTACACCATGAATTAGCTCACGAGCTAAAATATTGTCTTGATTTTGCAGCTTATTTAACATAAATTTCAGCGCTGTATCGCAAGTACATTATTCTTTCCCTTTTATCGCTTGCTATGTCGTGTCGGGAGTACGGACCTATGCTTTCACATAAGTCAGTGGTGGATTGGGAGTCGTTATTTTAATTATTCAGAATTGGATGTTGTTCAAAGCAAAGCTCAGTTTCGATCTGATGAGGAATTGTTAAAAATTAATCGTCATCTCAACAGACCATGGCGACCGAGTTGTATGTGTAAATGCTAATTAACGCTCTATTTATATTTATTTACAGGGTACATGTAGCGTTAGCGAATTATATGAATGTGCACGAAATATTTGAATAATTATTTGTGTGTTGCGATGGTCACTACAGATTTTTACCAGCTCTAGCATTAAAATCACCAATCACTATTCTGATGTCGTTCTCCGGTATGGATCCGATCAGCTCATCCAAATTGTTGTACAATGAATCTTTATCTTTGAGTTGGTTTACATCAGTATGGGCACATGAACACAAATGATTAAAAGGTTGGCTAGCCGTATGCGTAAACGTAGCTTACACATACGACTATCAACTGCTTTGAAATCTAAAACAGTCTTTTTCACCTTGGTCTCAGGAAGAAAACCAACACCAAGGTCATCTCCACTGTAAAGCAACGTAAAGCCTTAGAACACATAACCTCCACTTTTTGGCCATCGAGTTTCTTAAAGAGCAACGAGAGCCATGTGATACTCTTTTATGGCTGATATAACGCCATCAAACGCGCCTGGTTTTCTTAGCGACTGCACGTTCCACGTACCAATTCTAAACTGCGTGTTCGTTAACATTGAATATGGCAGTATCCTTTTGTTATTATTTTTAACAGTGAGCTTTTTAACGTATGCAGATAGTCAGCTCATCGATCCAACCTTTGTTTAGTCGCCTCCTACGACAAGCGAAGGATGCTGTGGTGGAATTTTAAAAATATCATGCTCGTTTAGAAGTCTTTTACGAAGTATAAAAGTGTCCTTAAACCATAGGGACTCATAAAAATGTAAATATAAATTAAATTTATACTTTTATGGAATCCCGAAATTTGTTAAAAAAAGTCTAAGGGTTACGGGATTTAAATGTATGTCTGAATCCCGGGATTACAATCACCAAGAATCGAAAATACTTAGTAATTCTCAGACAATTATTTGGGGTTTGTTTACCTGTTACTCAATGTAGAATGAAACTTCATCAGAGAAGACAATATTCGGCAACAGATCACTTGAGTACAAACGAAGCAATTTCTTTGCTCTAACCACTCTATTTTTTTTGTAACGGTTTCTGTCGGTTGCTTATATCGATGTTAAGTTTGTTGCAGTGTTGTTTAGCAGCCCGATAGATATACGTTTAAAATTAAAACTATTAAAAGTCTTACTTAGAAAATACGATGCTTTGCTGTGTCGAAAAATCACCAATTTCCACAAAGAATTCAAGTTACCAACTTACCGCTGAAATTCAACATGGTGGTATATGCAATTCTACAAATTTCAACACCCCAAACTTGACGTTGCCGGGAATTACCGAGTTCTCTTCAATCACGAGATTAGGAATTTGAGAAGAAATCCCTTATAAGAGAATCGCCATTTGGTAAAGGTATTGGTCACCGTGGTCACTGATCCTTCAGATAGAGCCGGATTGTTAATATTCCACAGTATTGAATATAAGTTCCATATTTGCGGGTCAACCTTAAACATGACTCAAATGTGACTAATTGGCAAATATTTGTCTGTCCTTTTGAACACACCAGCTAACAAGAATTTGACCGACAATCCCAAAATCGATTTATAAAGTAATTATCGACTTCCAATAAAACTAGTAATGAAAATAATATATTATTTTGTTGTCTTATCACATAAACGACCAAATAAAATTTTTGTTATCAATTTTGGTCGAGCACAACACTTAAAATCCCGATAGAGTGATAGAGTAATGTCAGTAAACTGAAATCGGTATTTAGTGAACGTTGTTGTGCGTATAATGTTATACCTAACTGATCAATTATGGAATATTATTAATCAATGTGCTAATTAATAATTTATTTTATTAAAATTTAAAATAAAAATTAAATTATTTAATTGGGTGGTTGTGCGTATATGCATGTGTGCGAGTGTTTTTATTTATTTGCAAATTAATTATTTTTGAAATTATTTTGAGTGTAATAAAAAAAAATATTTCGTACATTATAATGGATTCAAGTGGCAAAGCGGCTTACACAAGTAAAACTAACAGTTTAGTTTTCTTAAATAGTAGAATGGGTTCATCGGTGTGGTTTACTGAAGATGATTTTTCGAAAGCATTAAGTCGTTCGTTTCAGGAAACGGATGATGGAGTAACTAGAAGGTAGGTTTGTTATTTTATATTTACTGTATTGTGCGTGATCGAAATTTACATGTTTCACATTTTTAGCCGCATAATTAATAAAACATTTTAAGCAGCGATAGTTTTTCTTTATAAACAGCAATTTATACGTCATATCAAAATTTAATTACTTCTACATATTTATTATACGGGGCCCGATAAGAAATACTGTCTAAAAATAAATTTTTATATAGATAATTAGTTTGATAAATGCAGGCTTGGTTCGACATAAATATATTATAAATTTATTGATTTGATGACAGTGCAAAATTGCGTTTGGTAAATAAACGATAATTACACCGATAAATTTACCGCATACCCGCATAGCTTTATTTACTTCCTTAAACCAGTAAGAGCTTTTATACGTCACACCAATATTTCAAAATCATATATTTCAAGTTTGATTATTGATAGTGCGTTTTGTGTTATTGGTAATGACACAAACCTTGTGTATATGTTACGTACGAAAGTAATTAGAACGCGATTAAGTATTAAACATGTGTCAATTTTTACAAATGCTATGTAGGTTAAAATACATCTCATTATAAAACGAATACAACATTTACACAGATGTTGTGTGTGCACAGTACAAATATGATTCCCTAGCGTCATAGTACGTAACAAAAATGTTCCGCATAGATGTTGAGTGTAAGATAAAACATGCTTATCTTAATTTGTAAAATTTGTTTATTAGTCATATGTAAAATTGGCTGGAGCCCGATGTAATGCGATAAGCACTTACATGATTCATAGTTTTCGTAAACTATAATTGTCATCTATAATTTTTGTAATTTTACTTTTTTCTATTTTCAGATCACAAAAACTATCAGTACCATCAAATCGAAGCGTTAGTCCTCAAACGGGTGGTGGCACTGGTAATTCGGATAAACAACAAAGCGGCGGTGGATCAGGTGGTTCTAATAAAAATATAGCAAAGCAAGATGACAAAGAAAAGGAACCGAAAGAAAAGAAACCAAAAAAAGAGTTAAGCTATTCGCGACAAAAAAAATTTCATCGCCACTTTCCAAAAGTGGACGTCGAAGAAAAAGTTATAAACTGTAAGTTGAATCCAAAAAAAAAAATTATAAGCCATACATATATATATAGAACTTATAGTATTTCTAATTTTATTAATAGATTTTTCGTGCGCTTTGGTCAGTGATATATTACTACAAGGCCAACTTTATATAACTAAAAACTATTTTGCATTCCATTCCAATGTGTTTGGATATGTCACCAAACTATTAATACCAACCGGATCAGTTATAAAAATTTCCAAAGAAAAAACCGGCAAAATATTTCCAAATGCGGTTGGTGTACAAACGGCCGAAGAACGACATGTATTCGGTAGTTTTATAAGTCGTGAAGCAGCATACCGTTTAATGCTTAGTGTATGTAATCCGGTCGCCGATGAATTAGAACCGGAACGTTTACCAAAATTACCCGATGTCGAGGTATCATCGATCGAAGATGATAGTAGCTGTTCGGTAAGCGGTAATGAAAGTCCACCACGACAATTAAATTCATCGAATGAAAATAGTCCGGGTAGTAATAATAACAATAGTAATAATAATAATAATAATAATAGTAATAGTACAAATCGTGATAATAGTAGAGATGGCGGTGGCATAAGTAATAATAGTAATTCGATTGATGTTGTCGATAGTGGAAATATAGCTGGAAGCGGAACTAGTTTAAGAAAAGATATTTCTGGTGGTGCAGATCTACGTTTAAATACATCGTCGTCATCAAAAATATCATCGTCAACAACAAAATATCCATCAAATGTCTCACCAAGTCCTAATAAAATATCTAATATTACGTTAATTAATAATAATAATAATAATAAGGATAACAATAATCGTAGTAGCTTAAGTAATAAAATTTTATCGATAAAATCTAAATTTAATTTTAAATTTCCGACTGATGTTCATATAGTTTATGTAGGTGTTATTTTAGCCGTTATCCTTTCATTATTCTCTGGTTTTTTATTATATAAAATACAAGATATTCAGGCAAGGACTAGCGGCTATTCACCGCTAGATTTTAAAATAGTAAGTTAAATTAAAATTAAAAAAAAAACTCTTCTAAGTTCTAACGAAATGTGTTTTTGCTCGATTAATTTTAGAGAGGTGGTAAAGATGTGGATGTATATGCTGAAATTTTGCGATGGCAGAAAGAAATGCAGTCTAAAAATGCGGAAGAAGCTCAAATGATACTTGCATCGAATTTAGAACAAATTGCAAGGGTAAGTGTCGAATGATTTTTTAACAGTCATATCAAGGAAATAATCAGTTATAGCTTTAGTACTTAAATCACAACTTGGCCAATATTCAAATAAATAGTCTTGTAAAATGCGAAGCTTTGAATGAGTCAAAGCGTTTAAATATTGAGCAAAATTCCGAGTAAATTTATGCAAATATTCTTGGAAAAAAATACTTATATTTATATCGGGGGTATGTACCGATAGTATTTTTTTAATTTGTAAGTTAGTGTCCAGGGCTCTTACTATTGAAATCGATCGCCTTCGTTAGGTGTCCGTTTTTTTAAATCAGTACTATTGGTTTTGATAGTGATCGTTACTGAACGACTGTCGTCTATATTTATCAACCACTATTTTTCTTATTATTCATTTTCACGAAATTTTATCAAAGGCGTTCGACTATAGGCGACAATGATCAAAGGCGATTGAATTCAATAGTAGAGACCCTATGCTCATATTAAAGACATTGTGAACAGTCCAAGTCTGATTCAAGTTCGTTTTTAGCACTTTTCGAAATAAATGCTTGAAGTGGCTAATATTTGATTTATTTAGAAAAATCAATGAATTCATTTCTATGCCTATTAGGCAGAGAACTAGCATGCCCTGTGGTTTTTTATCGAATCGTGTAAATCTTGGTATTAATTATATATTATAATTTTCTTGGCGAATATTTGGTCAGTGTTAGTGCTAGTAGTCAAACGTCGATGGTTAAGATATTTGCTTACCGTGGTCCCGAGTTCGATACTCTTAATGGGTCAAAAATTAGTAAAAAGAGATTAAATAATTACGTCTTCTCCGGTGAGCGAATTGTGTGTAAACAAACGTTTGGTTGGCTTACCACATACACAATTCGCCAATTCATATCAAGTGGTTCAAAAGGTCTCTCTAGAGACGTAGTATGGAACGTTTACGCATTGAAAAAGTACTGATAAGTATGATGCAATCGTAATTGGAATAAAATCATGTCCGAACTCCAATAACTTTTGAAGAGAAATTTTGTTATTTAATTTATCAAAAACCTTTGAAAAGATTGTGTAGATAACATTAACTTGACAGCGGTTTCCAATTAAACTGAATATATCGCTCGAAAAGGCTATCAAGTTAGTAACTGAATATCTACTCGAAATTAATCTGCGTTGACGCGAACTAATTTTACTTTTCATTTGAAACTCTATTCTAGTCTTGTTTAAAGATTCAAAAAGTTTCGGTATCGCTAAAAGAATCAAAATTCTGTTGTAGAACGTATTATCGCTCCTTCTACCCAATTTGAGGTATTATTTGGGTAACCGAAATTTTGCTTTCAATCTGTAAGAGATACATTTTATAAAGTAACTCTTTAATTAATTTGAACTATCTAACGTATTGATTTATCATTATCGTAACAATCCCCTAAGCGCTTAAATGTCTTGGAACCTTTAGCCTTACGGTTAGCAATATTTTTTAAGCGACAATTGAACCACGCAAAATTATTTACTACAGATTTTTTCTTAGTAAATAATACAAAACCACCCCGAACAGTTTTTTAAAACTCCCCAACCGCTAACGGAAATCTCTGACCTTGTAATAAAATTATCCAATCAACATTATAAAAAAAGTTGCTTAACTCGGTAACATCGGCTTTGCTAAAATCGTGTACCGCTAAATCCGGGTAAGACTCTACGTTCATGAATTCAAGAAAAGCAACAAATCAGTTCCAATATCGATAAAAACTTCATTGGATCGACACGTCCCAAAATACGAAAATCTATCCAATACGTAGTTAGAAAGTTTATCCACATCGTTACGATTATTTAACAGTAGTTCCCATAAATTCGTCATCCACTGAAGAACAAGTAATTTTAGGAAGATTAAAATCTCCCATAAACAACATTTGATCATTTTATTATGGTTGCGATACAACTTCACTTTTAATAAATTCTTTAACTATTCTTTAACTAGCCATAACAATAATCCAAAACGAGCCACATTTGACCTTGACTATAATATAATTGACTTGCCATTCACATTTTATATTAACTTGCTTAAACACCAGTTTATTTTTAAGAGCAATGATGACGCCTCCACCGATGATTTCCCTAGGTGATTTTTTATGCCAAACTAATATGTTCTTCCCTTAAACGTTGTGTTCCCTTCTGGAACTGTTCCTTTGAAGAACTGCACCATTTTTAAGATAGTAACCTTCACATTTCAACAGTTTAGTTAACCCGTTCTGCAAATAAATTATTACATCTTTATGCCTTCGCAATTTAAAAACTATTGAAAATAGATTTTGCTTAAAAGTAGTTCCAATTATTGAATATTAATGAGGCTAGTGCCTGAAGATGTTTTCATTGTAACATCAAAACTACTCAGAGTTTACTTGTGGTGCTTGTATTCTTTATGAGTACATGATGTGGTAAATAATTGTTAACGTTTTTTGAATGTCCTAGGCTTAGCTATTCGTTTATCATATGTGTATAGTTCCTTATTAGTGTAGGATTATTTTGAAGTTTTTTCTCCATTTGAAGGAATCCTTTAACTACTTGTTTTTTAATCTCTCAGTTTTAGTTTTTCACTGTGTAACTGTTTCCAACAGAAACGTATGTAAGCAATAATACAAAATAGAAGATTATTGATAGATGCACCAAATCAAAAGTTGAATTTGTTTTTATTGAAGTTAGATTTATTCCAACATTTAAAAAAAAGAATTCAAAAGAAATTTAATAATCCCTGTTTGGTTTAATTGTCGTATTGATAATGCCATTGCCATCAAAGACTGATGATTTCCTGCATGGAAGAAAACTAGATGTCATCTAAACTGACATTACCGACATAGTAAGTTATGGTATAACGGCCGTTTAACACTTAATATATCGTTAAATCCGCCCTTTTCCGTTAAAACAGTAAATACTTGTTTTACTGAAATGTATCGCTAAAGATTATCATGGAAAACCAAGTAGTTCCAATACCTAAAATTGCATTACCCAAGACACTTTACGTCTTATTGGATTTACTTCCAATAAAATAAGTCAGGGTCAAGCGAAATAGTATTATGTAGGCCATATGGTCGTTCAATACTGTGTTTCGATAAAATTTGGCCCACTTGTTTCGAATTGTAATTTAAATTTAAATTATTATAAAATATATGTTTAAATGCGAGTAAAGAGCTTGGAATCTCGGCGTGGTAACCAAATATTTTAATCATCGCTATACGACTAATAATTTGTTGAATAGTCGAATAAACTAAAGTCATTTGTGAATTTATTTTTACTTTAGGCAGACATATTATATTTTTGAAATTTTTAGATACAAAAATTAATAATTTATTTGCTCAATTGCCACATATTTGAATTTAAACTTTAAATATTGGCGTTAAATAAAATTTTAGTAATCAATTAATTTTTCATTTTTCTTTTAATTTTTAGGTACGGAAAAGTCTTGAAACTCTTTCACTTCTAATCCACGATAATAACTCGCCGTATTTTCGCCAAACCGCATCATCGTCTCCATCATCCGGTGACGATGCAGTAAATGAAACATGAACCATTAATTAATTTTTAAGTCAAAAAAAAAAATAATTTAAATACAATAAGCCTCTAATCCTAATCTAAAGTTAAAAAAAAAACTTTTTTATACAATTTTTTTTATTTATTTGTTATTAATTTTTTAAAAGTTGGGTTTATCAATTAAATTAATGTGTATTCGGTTCTTTTTTTTTAAACGTTTTTTTAAATTATTGAATGTATTGCATAGTTAAGCTGGCGGCAATGGAATTGCCGTAAAATTAAAAAAAAAAGGTATATATTTAATAATAACATTGTGTTAGCTAAATTTAATTAAAAAACTTTAGTTAATTATTTATTTTAACAAAAACAGAAAATATAAAATAAAACCTAATTAAAATTAAATAAGAGAAAACTACCTAGTCAAAACAATATTAAGATTAAAAAATATAAATAATTATTAATCGATATAAATATTAAACAATAATAATAATATTAAAAATATTGTGTTTTGGTTATTTAATTAAAAAAATATTCGGTTAAAATATATACGAAATTATAATAGCAACAGTCAAAAGTATTATTATAGTTTTAAATATTAGATTAAATAGTTGAATTTATAATTTTATTTTGGCCAAAACATCAAAAAAAAAAAAAGAAAAAAAAAGACAAATGAAGAATTTAAATCAGTTAAAAAAAAACTGTAAATTTAATAATTAAAATTAATAAACATTAAAGTATTTATAAATTTAAAAAGTATAACCTATGGTTACAAATTTAAAAATTCAAATATTAAATCAACATAAAACGTTTTTTTATTATTCTTAATATTTATATTATGTTTTTAAAATAGCACGTGATTGTTTTTTTTAAATAATAAAATTAAATAATCGTAACGATGTTTAGTCACACTAAAAATATCGGAACCAGGTACGATTCTAAGATAGAGTCTAAAATTTGATCAATCTGTGTGTGCGGTGTGATTGGTTTTATTTATTTGACATTAATGTTGTGTTCCTCTGGTTAAGTATTGTTTTTAAATCAACATAAGTGTTTTTTTTTTGTAAGAAAATTAAATAACTAAATTTATATATAAAAAAAAAAAATTTAATAAAAAAATGAAAATTCGTAAAATAATTTAAAAAAAAAAAATATACTTCCTTTGAAATTAAAAACTATTTAAAATAAAATTTGTTTTAATTTAATTTAGTAAACGATTAACAAACTTAAAGCTGCCCAGTTTCAAATACTAAAGGTCAAATACTAAAAAAAAGTTTAAAAAATTAATTGTAAACTAAGTGCGCGAAAAAAATAAGTGTGTGGTACATTTTTGGCCAGAAGGGACTTGTATTTTGGTTTTTCACTACAAAAATTCATTGAAAAGTATTACAAAAAATCGCCACCATTATTTACTACAGCTGCACATCGACGGAGTATTGTTTCGATTATGCGGCGACATTGATTAACAGGAATTGACTTACATGCGCGTTCAAAAGCATACTTTAATGCATCACAATGTTGTTTTTCGTATTTTGACTAATTTTTTAAATAGTTATAAGAAATGATCATACACCTATTTTTATTCCAGCCTCTGTAACATGTTGAGTGGTTAGCTCAACGCACTTAAATAAAAAAAGAAGCCGAGAACCTGAGAGTAACTTTTACATATATTTTGGGATAATAAACAAATGGAATTATAAAAGAATTAAGCCAACATCTTAAGTATCAGATAGCAAAATCAAGAATAAAAATGCAATTCCGTTGTATCCTAGACACGATCGAAAAACGTCGAACTACGTTACATATAAAATTAGTAAGTACATATTTTGTTGTAGAGTTATAGCTGATTTACATTTGGTGGCATTCGGAAAACGGCAAGAAGTTGCGATGCAAAATTAAAATATCATCACAGACAAAACAAGAAGTCATTATCATCTTTTTCAAAATTAATGTATTCAACCGAAGAAACAAACCAACATATTTTTTAGTACTAAAAAGATTTGGACTTTTTTTTGTTACAAAGGGAAAATTTCGCTAGGTACACCGAAAGTAACAGGAAGGAAATCAGATAAACTGTCACAACAAAAAACAGTCTGAGACCGACTTGTGAGGTATATACATAGTTTTAAAACCAAATTGGCAGCAAAAATTAAAAATCTGAACTGGGTGATTGATTTATTGAACAAAAGTTTGAGATTTATAGAATCAAATGACGTAGAAAAACTCCAGATATCATCTGCATATATCTAATAACGCAGTGTTGGTACTATGCAATTTCTAAATTACGATTTGGATTACGCTTGAATTTGATTTTTAACGATTATCTTAAAACCTTTTGAGAGTGAACTTAAAATAATTATTAGCTGGTAATAAGACAATTTTCAAGGAATACTAACCTTTGTTTGAGATTATTTTACTAAACTTCTACTGGTCTGGGAAGGAAGAGACGTCAGGATAAAATTGATAATATGTAGAAAGTATTTTGAAACTAACGGGAAAACTCGCGTCACGATTTTAAATTCTCACTGCCCAAACCAGAATTGTAATTTTTTTTTTGTGAAACAGCCTTCAAAGTCCAAACTAATATAAATGCAATGTTCGATTTGACCAGTAAATATGGCCAAGACAGAAGTATTTCAGATTTTATGTAACATGATAAATCTGTAGGTGCCTTTATTTATGTCTTCCTTTACCCCACCTTCCAGCATATGTCATCTGAGAAATCCAGTTAATTGAGCTTACCAGGTAGTTCCTATTGAATGCATTTGAATGATGGGTTGTCTAGTTTTCGATGACACTATCCAAAATGATTAGGAACTGCATTGGCATATTTATAACTATGAAATAAAAGCGTGACACTATCATAAAGATATCCATTGATCAACATCTTGTATTAATACCAAGTTATTCTGTTGCAGGCGTAAAACAGAACCTCTATATGCACATCAATCAACAAGAAAATTTCATTTACTACATTTGACACATGTTTATGTTGTTGTGGTTCTCAAATGCATTTTAGGATCTCTACTACAGGCTATATTCTGTCGTTCGATAACAACGGCTCTTGATTGTCTCAATCAATCAAACTTGGAACACATACAATCATCCATAGAATTAAAATTCGAATTTTAGTTAACTGTCTATAAATAGATGGCAGCAATGAATTTGATTTAAAATAAACTTAATTTTACATTTTGTAAACTCGACTGAATAGTTAATGTAAAATTGACTAAAAATGCGCTTGACATTTGCCAATAGTTAAACGGAACAAGGCTAGAGACGACAGGTTCAATGGTCACCTGTCACCTATATGGCTGTAAAAACTGAATATAGATTCTGATGTTGATATCAAAGTCACTTGCGTCATATTAAAGATGATCACTAGTAAGGGTTCGCCTCATTTGGTCAAGCATGATATTTTTAGAATTCTCCCACAGTATACTTGTTTTATCGTATCAGGTGACTAAACAAAGGTTGGATCACTGAGCTGACAGCCCGCATCATTAAAACAATTGTAAAACATTTTACTGTACCCGGCACACGTACGGAACACGTGGTTTAGAATCCACTCATGCAAGGTGAAATCGACAAGAAAATCAAGCACGTTCGATGGTACTATATATCAGTCATGGCCCAAGAAAGAGTATCGTTTGGAACTCCTTGCTCTCCACGAAACTCGATGGCGTAAAAGTAGAGGCAATGTGGTCCAACGCTATACGTTTCTTTAGCGATCGATAATCACACGGAACAATAAAGCGCGCCTTAGTAGGAGAACCACTTAACGAATTTAGACTAAAGTAGTTCACCTTCAGGCTTTATGATAAGATTATTGCCATTTTATAATAAGATTATTAATTATAATTCCGTACATATATTCTTAATTGGTTTCTTATTTGATTTCGCACAAGTGACATCTGTTAGAAATAATATGTACTATTTTTTGTTGGTATATTTAATATTTCGCCTAAATGTTGTATATTATAGAATTATTACATACAGTAGCACATCCGAACTATAATTTAAGTCATGTATCTTACTACGAGTAAAAACGTTAAAATGATGTAAATTCGATTTTTGTTGCCCTACTGTATTTTGTATATATAAAACAATAAAAATAAATGAAATAAAAAGTAATTACTTCCGGTTAATTTTAAACTTAAAAGCCTTATAATGCGCAAACCTGACCGTTTTTTTGCGAAATTTTTGCGTTAATAAACTTTTTTGGAATATGTTAATATGTTGAGCATAATTTATAAAAAATTAAATGCGAAATTAATGTACACAAGAAATCATTTTTTTTGCAGTGCTTATAATTGAATTCGTTTGCGCGCAATTTAATGAAATTGCGCGCAATTTTTTTAATCAAGTTCGTTACTTTTTTTATATAATTTAATTAAATTTATATAATTTACTTATTTAATTAGTAAATATTTTTAGATCGATATTTTAATTTTAATTTTATTTAGGTTTTCCTATTTTCGAAACACCTTTGCGGTTATTTGAAACGTTTCATAATTATTAAATTAGCATAAATTTGCATTTCCGTTCGTCATTACATCGTAATTTTTTATTATAAAATATGTAATTCGGTAAAAATATTAAATGAGCCGAAGAGGAAACGATGTCTTTGCTATATAAAGACGCGAGTTTCGTGTATCCTTCTCTTAGTTACATCATCTTATCAGTGATCCAGTGCAACAGAAGAAAAGTGATGTAAAAAAATTGTTTTAAATTATAATAAATTAAAATGTTTTAATTTTTTGTTAATGTATTAAGTTTAGTTTTGATAAATTAAAATTAATTAAAAAATAATTGGAGAAATATAAATCTTTGATTTGATTTGGAATTTTTAAGGTAATATATATTTTATACAATATTTAGCTGTAATAACCAAAAGATAGGCCATCTATAAGTACCTGTAAGAATGTTAATCAGATTTCCATTTGTTACTGGCGAATAAGCATATATTCACCTGTAGCAAGCTTGGAAAGTCGCCGAATGGTTCGTTTGTATGTTGCGTTTGATGACCATCTAATCCACGATAAACGAAATCATCGCCATTTCGATTGCTCAACAAATTTATGTTGTGTGGGTGATATTTGGCAAATGTTGCGTTTATATTGGATGTCCATCAAACCCATGATAAACGAAATCATCGACAGATTCATTGCGTTACGCTTACGGTTAAACAGAAAGTCGTAAAATTACATTTAATTTTTTTTTTCATTAAATTAGAAATGGCGTCTATCCAAAAAACGTAGTAAAGCTACATCAATGCTGCTATAAGCTTCGTTTTCCTACAACGGTTATCTGTTAATGGAATTTCATATTAAAACCACACAGCACACAGAATTTATGTCTATATACACTTTCTTAAGTATAAAAGACTATCGAATCATGTTGGCTGATAAAAAATTCCGCATACGATGTTAAAACAGATGTTTAATGGTGTCGAGCCGGGTATTGATCTTATAATACCAAAAACATGTATAAAATGTTCTATGTTAATCCATAGACTCATCATCAATGATGACTTAGATCCAGCATCAATAATGCTAGTAGAAGATAACAAATTGCCATTTAAATCTGGAGCTTGCCAAACTAAAACTATAGGAACAAATGGTTTCATAAACTAGCAGCTTTTATGCAAGCAAATTTAATTTAGTACACAAAATATGTGTCTCAACTTAAGAAATGGATTCAAAAGTTGAAAATATAAAACCAGAACTATAGAAACATGGCGGGTGAGAAAACAAAACTGCATATGACATTAATAATTTGTAGGTGCTCAGAAACTCGTCGAGCCATTTCATTGACATCGTAATAATACCTAAATAACCATAATACTTAAATTTGTATGCAAGAAACATTTATTTAGTACACAAAATGTGTCTTCGCTGAATAAATGAAACTTAAATATTTTAAAACCGGACTGGATCCAATAGTTCATTCGAGCGAAGAAGAAATTCGCGAATAAGATTAAAAATCTTCAGAGGTGCGCCACAAGCCATGTCATTGACTACATAATAGCAAAAACACCTTAATTTTTCTGGTTTTTTATGCTTGGCATAATGTTTCAAGATTTATTAGACCTTAACGAAGGGCCTTAACGAATCAGGTAAATAAATTTTAAACTTCATAGTATCTAGTTTTTTTTTATGTATTACTCATTCCTTTTCAAATGTCTTCTTTTTAGATGTCTCAAGAATGAGCAAAACAGAAGCTACAAAAATTTGGATTTCCCCAGGAGATGATACAAACAAGATGAGCAACTGTTGCTACTGTCATTAAGGTAAGAATTTTTTTTTTTTTAAATTAAAATGTTAAAGAAAAACAAAATATTTGCCATACTTGCCACTCTAAATCTATCAATTTAGTTCAAAACTTTATCACACCCAAAAGAGGTTTACAAGCTTTTTCCGCCCGAATTTAATTATGTTAGAATCTAATTTTTGTGCCAGCACCATATTTAAGAATTGTCTTAATTTTTTCGTGTTTTAGAACACATCAGCTTCAGTCTCTAATTTTCTGTTCTAATGAATTAAAAACGTCCAGAATGTACTAACTGGCCAACATGTTAATTATTTAATTCATTTAATTATTTAAATTATGGTTTAACTCCTTAGACACACATGATTCAGAGATAGACGACCAATACAATTTTCTGGTATTGTTTGAATATTAAAATCGTAGCACTTTCATATCGAATCCGATCACCACTTAAAAAAAGTAACATACCTAATTAATTTTCCACTGCCTTTTCGTCACTTTTATAGGTAATAGCATACAATTACATTTGCCAGGATTATACAAATATCAGGGTCATACAATTGTTAGAATTATTTTCTATTAATTTTTTGGGTCTTAATCTGAGAGTAAAGTAAATTAGGGGCTTACACAATAAAATTACCAATTTTACTTTAGAACGTGGTTTACTTTAGCACCTTTCTATACATTTATTATAGTTTTAAGATCGATTTAAGGATGAGGATGACGTATCAATTTATTATTAGCACAAGTAAAGAAACATCTCATATCAATGCGGCCACATGATTTCGTACATTCCTCAAATATCTAGATAAAATAAAACGTAATTATTAAACGCTCAACAATATTTAATTTAATCTTTAACTTCACCGATTTCGATTTCTTAGACACAACTGGAGGTGGCACATCATTTTTGGGTTGATAAATCATTCGAGTAGCTTCAATACTAGAACTCAAAATTAAAAAAGCAAATAATAAAATTGTTAGCTTCATGGTTCGAATATATTCGGTTTTATATTAGAAATTTTCTGCTTTTCTCTTCGATTCGCTAGTGTAACTGAAATAATTTAAAGTTGGAATTTTTTTTTAAATTTACGATAATTTTTCTACATTCGTTATAGATAATTTTTAAAGCGAACTAATTTGCGTAAATTAAACACAAAAGGCACACCTTCATCTGATCAGTAAATATAATACATGATTAAGATATGCCATTACTTGCTCTATTGCAAATGCAATAAATATTTTAAATTTAAGACGTGCGTAACTATTAGCTGCCCACGATCCCAAAATCGCTCGAAAATTTCTGTTCATCCCAATCAAGAATGTATTTTATACAACGTAGTTTCTAGCTGTCCCTCATCCAAAATCTGTTATTCATCATAACAAAATCTTTAATAGTAGTCCATTTGGACTTAGTCCTACCTCTCAAATTATCCCTCGTTAACTGTATATTACGGCACAACGACTTCAACATCGCTCATTTATTTCTGTTCATCCCAATCAAGAATGTATTTTATACAACGTAGTTTCTAGCTGTCCCTCATCCAAAATCTGTTATTCATCATAACAGTAGTCCATTTGGACTTAGTCCTACCTCTCAAATTATCCCTCGTTAACTGTATATACGGCACAACGACTTCAACATCGCTCATTTATTTCTGTTCATCCCAATCAAGAATGTATTTTATACAACGTAGTTTCTAGCTGTCCCTCATCCAAAATCTGTTATTCATCATAACAGTAGTCCATTTGGACTTAGTCCTACCTCTCAAATTATCCCTCGTTAACTGTATATTACGGCACAACGACTTCAACATCGCTCATTTATTTCTGTTCATCCCAATCAAGAATGTATTTTATACAACGTAGTTTCTAGCAGTCCCTCATCCAAAATCTGTTATTCATCATAACAAAATCTTTAACAGTAGTCCATTTGGACTTAGTCCTACCTCTCAAGTTATCCCTCGTTAACTGTATATTACGGCACAACGACTTCAACATCGCTCATTTATTTCTGTTCACCCCAATCAAGAATGTATTTTATACAACGTAGTTTCTAGCTGTCCCTCATCCAAAATCTGTTATTCATCATAACAGTAGTCCATTTGGACTTAGTCCTACCTCTCAAATTATCCCTCGTTAACTGTATATTACGGCACAACGACTTCAACATCGCTCATTTATTTCTGTTCATCCCAATCAAGAATGTATTTTATACAACGTAGTTTCTGTCTGTCCCTCATCCAAAATCTGTTATTCATCATAACAAAATCTTTAACAGTAGTCCATTTGGACTTAGTCCTACCTCTCAAATTATCCCTCGTTAACTGTATATTACGGCACAACGACTTCAACATCGCTCATTTATTTCTGTTCATCCCAATCAAGAATGTATTTTATACAACGTAGTTTCTGTCTGTCCCTCATCCAAAATCTGTTATTCATCATAACAAAATCTTTAACAGTAGTCCATGTGGACTTAGTCCTACCTCTCAAATTATCCCTCGTTAACTGTATATTACGGCATAACGACTTCAACATCGCTCATTTATTTCTGTTCATCCCAATCAAGAATGTATTTTATACAACGTAGTTTCTAGCTGTCCCTCATCCAAAATCTGTTATTCATCATAACAAAATCTTTCATAGTAGTCCATTTGGACTTAGTCCTACCTCTCAAATTATCCCTCGTTAACTGTATATTACGGCACAACGACTTCAACATCGCTCATTTATTTCTGTTCATCCCAATCAAGAATGTATTTTATACAACGTAGTTTCTGTCTGTCCCTCATCCAAAATCTGTTATTCATCATAACAAAATCTTTAACAGTAGTCCATTTGGACTTAGTCCTACCTCTCAAATTATCCCTCGTTAACTGTATATTACGGCATAACGACTTCAACATCGCTCATTTATTTCTGTTCATCCCAATCAAGAATGTATTTTATACAACGTAGTTTCTAGCTGTCCCTCATCCAAAATCTGTTATTCATCATAACAAAATCTTTCATAGTAGTCCATTTGGACTTAGTCCTACCTCTCAAATTATCCCTCGTTAACTGTATATTACGGCATAACGACTTCAACATCGCTCATTTATTTCTGTTCATCCCAATCAAGAATGTATTTTATACAACGTAGTTTCTAGCTGTCCCTCATCCAAAATCTGTTATTCATCATAACAAAATCTTTCATAGTAGTCCATTTGGACTTAGTCCTACCTCTCAAATTATCCCTCGTTAACTGTATATTACGGCACAACGACTTCAACATCGCTCATTTATTTCTGTTCATCCCAATCAAGAATGTATTTTATACAACGTAGTTTCTGTCTGTCCCTCATCCAAAATCTGTTATTCATCATAACAAAATCTTTAACAGTAGTCCATTTGGACTTAGTCCTACCTCTCAAATTATCCCTCGTTAACTGTATATTACGGCATAACGACTTCAACATCGCTCATTTATTTCTGTTCATCCCAATCAAGAATGTATTTTATACAACATAGTTTCTAGCTGTCCCTCATCCAAAATCTGTTATTCATCATAACAGTAGTCCATTTGGACTTAGTCCCACCTCTCAAATTATCCCTCGCTAACTGTATATTACGGCACAACGACTTCAACATCGCTCATTTATTTCTGTTCATCCCAATCAAGAATGTATTTTATACAACGTAGTTTCTAGCTGTCCCTCATCCAAAATCTGTTATTCATCATAACAAAATCTTTAACAGTAGTCCATTTGGACTTAGTCCTACCTCTCAAGTTATCCCTCGTTAACTGTATATTACGGCACAACGACTTCAACATCGCTCATTTATTTCTGTTCACCCCAATCAAGAATGTATTTTATACAACGTAGTTTCTAGCTGTCCCTCATCCAAAATCTGTTATTCATCATAACAGTAGTCCATTTGGACTTAGTCCTACCTCTCAAATTATCCCTCGTTAACTGTATATTACGGCACAACGACTTCAACATCGCTCATTTATTTCTGTTCATCCCAATCAAGAATGTATTTTATACAACGTAGTTTCTGTCTGTCCCTCATCCAAAATCTGTTATTCATCATAACAAAATCTTTAACAGTAGTCCATTTGGACTTAGTCCTACCTCTCAAATTATCCCTCGTTAACTGTATATTACGGCACAACGACTTCAACATCGCTCATTTATTTCTGTTCATCCCAATCAAGAATGTATTTTATACAACGTAGTTTCTGTCTGTCCCTCATCCAAAATCTGTTATTCATCATAACAAAATCTTTAACAGTAGTCCATTTGGACTTAGTCCTACCTCTCAAATTATCCCTCGTTAACTGTATATTACGGCATAACGACTTCAACATCGCTCATTTATTTCTGTTCATCCCAATCAAGAATGTATTTTATACAACGTAGTTTCTAGCTGTCCCTCATCCAAAATCTGTTATTCATCATAACAAAATCTTTCATAGTAGTCCATTTGGACTTAGTCCTACCTCTCAAATTATCCCTCGTTAACTGTATATTACGGCACAACGACTTCAACATCGCTCATTTATTTCTGTTCATCCCAATCAAGAATGTATTTTATACAACGTAGTTTCTGTCTGTCCCTCATCCAAAATCTGTTATTCATCATAACAAAATCTTTAACAGTAGTCCATTTGGACTTAGTCCTACCTCTCAAATTATCCCTCGTTAACTGTATATTACGGCATAACGACTTCAACATCGCTCATTTATTTCTGTTCATCCCAATCAAGAATGTATTTTATACAACATAGTTTCTAGCTGTCCCTCATCCAAAATCTGTTATTCATCATAACAGTAGTCCATTTGGACTTAGTCCCACCTCTCAAATTATCCCTCGCTAACTGTATATTACGGCACAACGACTTCAACATCGCTCATTTATTTCTGTTCATCCCAATCAAGAATGTATTTTATACAACGTAGTTTCTAGCTGTCCCTCATCCAAAATCTGTTATTCATCATAACAAAATCTTTCATAGTAGTCCATTTGGACTTAGTCCTACCTCTCAAATTATCCCTCGTTAACTGTATATTACGGCACAACGACTTCAACATCGCTCATTTATTTCTGTTCATCCCAATCAAGAATGTATTTTATACAACGTAGTTTCTGTCTGTCCCTCATCCAAAATCTGTTATTCATCATAACAAAATCTTTAACAGTAGTCCATTTGGACTTAGTCCTACCTCTCAAATTATCCCTCGTTAACTGTATATTACGGCATAACGACTTCAACATCGCTCATTTATTTCTGTTCATCCCAATCAAGAATGTATTTTATACAACATAGTTTCTAGCTGTCCCTCATCCAAAATCTGTTATTCATCATAACAGTAGTCCATTTGGACTTAGTCCCACCTCTCAAATTATCCCTCGTTAACTGTATATTACGGCACAACGACTTCAACATCGCTCATTTATTTCTGTTCATCCCAATCAAGAATGTATTTTATACAACGTAGTTTCTGTCTGTCCCTCATCCAAAATCTGTTATTCATCATAACAAAATCTTTAACAGTAGTCCATTTGGACTTAGTCCTACCTCTCAAATTATCCCTCGTTAACTGTATATTACGGCATAACGACTTCAACATCGCTCATTTATTTCTGTTCATCCCAATCAAGAATGTATTTTATACAACATAGTTTCTAGCTGTCCCTCATCCAAAATCTGTTATTCATCATAACAGTAGTCCATTTGGACTTAGTCCCACCTCTCAAATTATCCCTCGTTAACTGTATATTACGGCACAACGACTTCAACATCGCTCATTTATTTCTGTTCATCCCAATCAAGAATGTATTTTATACAACGTAGTTTCTAGCTGTCCCTCATCCAAAATCTGTTATTCATCATAACAAAATCTTTCATAGTAGTCCATTTGGACTTAGTCCTACCTCTCAAATTATCCCTCGTTAACTGTATATTACGGCACAACGACTTCAACATCGCTCATTTATTTCTGTTCATCCCAATCAAGAATGTATTTTATACAACGTAGTTTCTGTCTGTCCCTCATCCAAAATCTGTTATTCATCATAACAAAATCTTTAACAGTAGTCCATTTGGACTTAGTCCTACCTCTCAAATTATCCCTCGTTAACTGTATATTACGGCATAACGACTTCAACATCGCTCATTTATTTCTGTTCATCCCAATCAAGAATGTATTTTATACAACATAGTTTCTAGCTGTCCCTCATCCAAAATCTGTTATTCATCATAACAGTAGTCCATTTGGACTTAGTCCCACCTCTCAAATTATCCCTCGTTAACTGTATATTACGGCACAACGACTTCAACATCGCTCATTTATTTCTGTTCATCCCAATCAAGAATGTATTTTATACAACGTAGTTTCTGTCTGTCCCTCATCCAAAATCTGTTATTCATCATATTAAAATCTTTAATAGTAGTCCATTTGGACTTAGTCCTACCTCTCAAATTATCCCTCGTTAACTGTATATACGGCACAACGACTTCAACATCGCTCATTTATTTCTGTTCATCCCAATCAAGAATGTATTTTATACAACGTAGTTTCTGTCTGTCCCTCATCCAAAATCTGTTATTCATCATAACAAAATCTTTAACAGTAGTCCATTTGGACTTAGTCCTACCTCTCAAATTATCCCTCGTTAACTGTATATTACGGCACAACGACTTCAACATCGCTCATTTATTTCTGTTCATCCCAATCAAGAATGTATTTTATACAACATAGTTTCTAGCTGTCCCTCATCCAAAATCTGTTATTCATCATAACAAAATCTTTAACAGTAGTCCATTTGGACTTAGTCCTACCTCTCAAATTATCCCTCGTTAACTGTATATTACGGCACAACGACTTCAACATCGCTCATTTATTTCTGTTCATCCCAATCAAGAATGTATTTTATACAACGTAGTTTCTGTCTGTCCCTCATCCAAAATCTGTTATTCATCATAACAAAATCTTTAACAGTAGTCCATTTGGACTTAGTCCTACCTCTCAAATTATCCCTCGTTAACTGTATATTACGGCATAACGACTTCAACATCGCTCATTTATTTCTGTTCATCCCAATCAAGAATGTATTTTATACAACGTAGTTTCTAGCTGTCCCTCATCCAAAATCTGTTATTCATCATAACAAAATCTTTCATAGTAGTCCATTTGGACTTAGTCCTACCTCTCAAATTATCCCTCGTTAACTGTATATTACGGCACAACGACTTCAACATCGCTCATTTATTTCTGTTCATCCCAATCAAGAATGTATTTTATACAACGTAGTTTCTGTCTGTCCCTCATCCAAAATCTGTTATTCATCATAACAAAATCTTTAACAGTAGTCCATTTGGACTTAGTCCTACCTCTCAAATTATCCCTCGTTAACTGTATATTACGGCATAACGACTTCAACATCGCTCATTTATTTCTGTTCATCCCAATCAAGAATGTATTTTATACAACATAGTTTCTAGCTGTCCCTCATCCAAAATCTGTTATTCATCATAACAGTAGTCCATTTGGACTTAGTCCCACCTCTCAAATTATCCCTCGCTAACTGTATATTACGGCACAACGACTTCAACATCGCTCATTTATTTCTGTTCATCCCAATCAAGAATGTATTTTATACAACGTAGTTTCTAGCTGTCCCTCATCCAAAATCTGTTATTCATCATAACAAAATCTTTCATAGTAGTCCATTTGGACTTAGTCCTACCTCTCAAATTATCCCTCGTTAACTGTATATTACGGCACAACGACTTCAACATCGCTCATTTATTTCTGTTCATCCCAATCAAGAATGTATTTTATACAACGTAGTTTCTGTCTGTCCCTCATCCAAAATCTGTTATTCATCATAACAAAATCTTTAACAGTAGTCCATTTGGACTTAGTCCTACCTCTCAAATTATCCCTCGTTAACTGTATATTACGGCATAACGACTTCAACATCGCTCATTTATTTCTGTTCATCCCAATCAAGAATGTATTTTATACAACATAGTTTCTAGCTGTCCCTCATCCAAAATCTGTTATTCATCATAACAGTAGTCCATTTGGACTTAGTCCCACCTCTCAAATTATCCCTCGTTAACTGTATATTACGGCACAACGACTTCAACATCGCTCATTTATTTCTGTTCATCCCAATCAAGAATGTATTTTATACAACGTAGTTTCTGTCTGTCCCTCATCCAAAATCTGTTATTCATCATAACAAAATCTTTAACAGTAGTCCATTTGGACTTAGTCCTACCTCTCAAATTATCCCTCGTTAACTGTATATTACGGCATAACGACTTCAACATCGCTCATTTATTTCTGTTCATCCCAATCAAGAATGTATTTTATACAACGTAGTTTCTAGCTGTCCCTCATCCAAAATCTGTTATTCATCATAACAAAATCTTTCATAGTAGTCCATTTGGACTTAGTCCTACCTCTCAAATTATCCCTCGTTAACTGTATATTACGGCACAACGACTTCAACATCGCTCATTTATTTCTGTTCATCCCAATCAAGAATGTATTTTATACAACGTAGTTTCTGTCTGTCCCTCATCCAAAATCTGTTATTCATCATAACAAAATCTTTAACAGTAGTCCATTTGGACTTAGTCCTACCTCTCAAATTATCCCTCGTTAACTGTATATTACGGCATAACGACTTCAACATCGCTCATTTATTTCTGTTCATCCCAATCAAGAATGTATTTTATACAACATAGTTTCTAGCTGTCCCTCATCCAAAATCTGTTATTCATCATAACAGTAGTCCATTTGGACTTAGTCCCACCTCTCAAATTATCCCTCGTTAACTGTATATTACGGCACAACGACTTCAACATCGCTCATTTATTTCTGTTCATCCCAATCAAGAATGTATTTTATACAACGTAGTTTCTAGCTGTCCCTCATCCAAAATCTGTTATTCATCATAACAAAATCTTTCATAGTAGTCCATTTGGACTTAGTCCTACCTCTCAAATTATCCCTCGTTAACTGTATATTACGGCACAACGACTTCAACATCGCTCATTTATTTCTGTTCATCCCAATCAAGAATGTATTTTATACAACGTAGTTTCTGTCTGTCCCTCATCCAAAATCTGTTATTCATCATAACAAAATCTTTAACAGTAGTCCATTTGGACTTAGTCCTACCTCTCAAATTATCCCTCGTTAACTGTATATTACGGCATAACGACTTCAACATCGCTCATTTATTTCTGTTCATCCCAATCAAGAATGTATTTTATACAACGTAGTTTCTGTCTGTCCCTCATCCAAAATCTGTTATTCATCATATTAAAATCTTTAATAGTAGTTCATTTGGACTTAGTCCTACCTCTCAAATTATCCCTCGTTAACTGTATATACGGCACAACGACTTCAACATCGCTCATTTATTTCTGTTCATCCCAATCAAGAATGTATTTTATACAACGTAGTTTATGTCTGTCCCTCATCCAAAATCTGTTATTCATCATAACAAAATCTTTAACAGTAGTCCATTTGGACTTAGTCCTACCTCTCAAATTATCCCTCGTTAACTGTATATTACGGCACAACGACTTCAACATCGCTCATTTATTTCTGTTCATCCCAATCAAGAATGTATTTTATACAACGTAGTTTCTGTCTGTCCCTCATCCAAAATCTGTTATTCATCATATTAAAATCTTTAATAGTAGTCCATTTGGACTTAGTCCTACCTCTCAAATTATCCCTCGTTAACTGTATATACGGCACAACGACTTCAACATCGCTCATTTATTTCTGTTCATCCCAATCAAGAATGTATTTTATACAACGTAGTTTCTGTCTGTCCCTCATCCAAAATCTGTTATTCATCATAACAAAATCTTTAACAGTAGTCCATTTGGACTTAGTCCTACCTCTCAAATTATCCCTCGTTAACTGTATATACGGCACAACGACTTCAACATCGCTCATTTATTTCTGTTCATCCCAATCAAGAATGTATTTTATACAACGTAGTTTCTGTCTGTCCCTCATCCAAAATCTGTTATTCATCATAACAAAATCTTTAACAGTAGTCCATTTGGACTTAGTCCTACCTCTCAAATTATCCCTCGTTAACTGTATATTACGGCACAACGACTTCAACATCGCTCATTTATTTCTGTTCATCCCAATCAAGAATGTATTTTATACAACGTAGTTTCTGTCTGTCCCTCATCCAAAATCTGTTATTCATCATATTAAAATCTTTAATAGTAGTCCATTTGGACTTAGTCCTACCTCTCAAATTATCCCTCGTTAACTGTATATACGGCACAACGACTTCAACATCGCTCATTTATTTCTGTTCATCCCAATCAAAAATGTATTTTATACAACGTAGTTTCTAGCAGTCCCTCATCCAAAATCTGTTATTCATCATAACAAAATCTTTAACAGTAGTCCATTTGGACTTAGTCCTACCTCTCAAATTATCCATCGTTAACTGTATATTACGGCACAACGACTTCAACATCGCTCATTTATTTCTGTTCACCCCAATCAAGAATGTATTTTATACAACGTAGTTTCTAGCTGTCCCTCATCCAAAATCTGTTATTCATCATAACAAAATCTTTAACAGTAGTCCATTTGGACTTAGTCCTACCTCTCAAATTATCCATCGTTAACTGTATATTACGGCACAACGACTTCAACATCGCTCATTTATTTCTGTTCACCCCAATCAAGAATGTATTTTATACAACGTAGTTTCTAGCTGTCCCTCATCCAAAATCTGTTATTCATCATAACAAAATCTTTAACAGTAGTCCATTTGGACTTAGTCCTACCTCTCAAATTATCCCTCGTTAACTGTATATTACGGCACAACGACTTCAACATCGCTCATTTATTTCTGTTCACCCCAATCAAGAATGTATTTTATACAACGTAGTTTCTGTCTGTCCCTCATCCAAAATCTGTTATTCATCATAACAAAATCTTTAACAGTAGTCCATTTGGACTTAGTCCTACCTCTCAAATTATCCCTCGTTAACTGTATATTACGGCACAACGACTTCAACATCGCTCATTTATTTCTGTTCACCCCAATCAAGAATGTATTTTATACAACGTAGTTTCTGTCTGTCCCTCATCCAAAATCTGTTATTCATCATATTAAAATCTTTAATAGTAGTCCATTTGGACTTAGTCCTACCTCTCAAATTATCCCTCGTTAACTGTATATACGGCACAACGACTTCAACATCGCTCATTTATTTCTGTTCATCCCAATCAAAAATGTATTTTATACAACGTAGTTTCTAGCAGTCCCTCATCCAAAATCTGTTATTCATCATAACAAAATCTTTAACAGTAGTCCATTTGGACTTAGTCCTACCTCTCAAATTATCCATCGTTAACTGTATATTACGGCACAACGACTTCAACATCGCTCATTTATTTCTGTTCACCCCAATCAAGAATGTATTTTATACAACGTAGTTTCTGTCTGTCCCTCATCCAAAATCTGTTATTCATCATAACAAAATCTTTAACAGTAGTCCATTTGGACTTAGTCCTACCTCTCCAATTATTCCTTGTTAACTGTATATTACGGCACAACGACTTCAACATCGCTCATTTATTTCTGTTCATCCCAATCAAGAATGTATTTTATACAACATAGTTTCTAGCTGTCCCTCATCCAAAATCTGTTATTCATCATAACAAAATCTTTAACAGTAGTCCATTTGGACTTAGTCCTACCTCTCAAATTATCCCTCGTTAACTGTATATTACGGCACAACGACTTCAACATCCTTCATTTATTTCTGTTCATCCCAATCAAGAATGTATTTTATACAACGTAGTTTCTGTCTGTCCCTCATCCAAAATCTGTTATTCATCATAACAAAATCTTTCATAGTAGTCCATTTGGACTTAGTCCTACCTCTCAAATTATCCCTCGTTAACTGTATATTACGGCACAACGACTTCCACATCGCTCATTTATTTCTGTTCATCCCAATCAAGAATGTATTTTATACAACGTAGTTTCTGTCTGTCCCTCATCCAAAATCTGTTATTCATCATATTAAAATCTTTAATAGTAGTCCATTTGGACTTAGTCCTACCTCTCAAATTATCCCTCGTTAACTGTATATACGGCACAACGACATCAACATCGCTCATTTATTTCTGTTCACCCCAATCAAGAATGTATTTTATACAACGTAGTTTCTAGCAGTCCCTCATCCAAAATCTGTTATTCATCATAACAAAATCTTTCATAGTAGTCCATTTGGACTTGGTCCTACCTCTCAAATTATCCCTCGTTAACTGTATATTACGGCACAACGACTTCAACATCCTTCATTTATTTCTGTTCATCCCAATCAAGAATGTATTTTATACAACGTAGTTTCTGTCTGTCCCTCATCCAAAATCTGTTATTCATCATAACAAAATCTTTCATAGTAGTCCATTTGGACTTAGTCCTACCTCTCAAATTATCCCTCGTTAACTGTATATTACGGCACAACGACTTCCACATCGCTCATTTATTTCTGTTCATCCCAATCAAGAATGTATTTTATACAACATAGTTTCTAGCTGTCCCTCATCCAAAATCTGTTATTCATCATAACAAAATCTTTAACAGTAGTCCATTTGGACTTAGTCCTACCTCTCAAATTATCCCTCGTTAACTGTATATTACGGCACAACGACTTCAACATCCTTCATTTATTTCTGTTCATCCCAATCAAGAATGTATTTTATACAACGTAGTTTTTGTCTGTCCCTCATCCAAAATCTGTTATTCATCATAACAAAATCTTTCATAGTAGTCCATTTGGACTTAGTCCTACCTCTCAAATTATCCCTCGTTAACTGTATATTACGGCACAACGACTTCCACATCGCTCATTTATTTCTGTTCATCCCAATCAAGAATGTATTTTATACAACGTAGTTTCTGTCTGTCCCTCATCCAAAATCTGTTATTCATCATAACAAAATCTTTCATAGTAGTCCATTTGGACTTAGTCCTACCTCTCAAATTATCCCTCGTTAACTGTATATACGGCACAACGACTTCAACATCGCTCATTTATTTCTGTTCATCCCAATCAAGAATGTATTTTATACAACGTAGTTTCTGTCTGTCCCTCATCCAAAATCTGTTATTCATCATATTAAAATCTTTAATAGTAGTCCATTTGGACTTAGTCCTACCTCTCAAATTATCCCTCGTTAACTGTATATTACGGCACAACGACTTCAACATCGCTCATTTATTTCTGTTCATCCCAATCAAGAATGTATTTTATACAACATAGTTTCTAGCTGTCCCTCATCCAAAATCTGTTATTCATCATAACAAAATCTTTAATAGTAGTCCATTTGGACTTAGTCCTACCTCTCAAATTATCCCTCGTTAACTGTATATTACGGCACAACGACTTCAACATCGCTCATTTATTTCTGTTCATCCCAATCAAGAATGTATTTTATACAACATAGTTTCTAGCTGTCCCTCATCCAAAATCTGTTATTCATCATAACAGTAGTCCATTTGGACTTAGTCCTACCTCTCAAATTATCCCTCGTTAACTGTATATTACGGCACAACGACTTCAACATCGCTCATTTATTTCTGTTCATCCCAATCAAGAATGTATTTTATACAACGTAGTTTCTGTCTGTCCCTCATCCAAAATCTGTTATTCATCATAACAAAATCTTTCATAGTAGTCCATTTGGACTTGGTCCTACCTCTCAAATTATCCCTCGTTAACTGTATATACGGCACAACGACATCAACATCGCTCATTTATTTCTGTTCACCCCAATCAAGAATGTATTTTATACAACGTAGTTTCTAGCAGTCCCTCATCCAAAATCTGTTATTCATCATAACAAAATCTTTCATAGTAGTCCATTTGGACTTGGTCCTACCTCTCAAATTATCCCTCGTTAACTGTATATTACGGCACAACGACTTCAACATCGCTCATTTATTTCTGTTCATCCCAATCAAGAATGTATTTTATACAACGTAGTTTCTAGCAGTCCCTCATCCAAAATCTGTTATTCATCATAACAAAATCTTTCATAGTAGTCCATTTGGACTTGGTCCTACCTCTCAAATTATCCCTCGTTAACTGTATATACGGCACAACGACATCAACATCGCTCATTTATTTCTGTTCATCCCAATCAAGAATGTATTTTATACAACGTAGTTTCTGTCTGTCCCTCATCCAAAATCTGTTATTCATCATATTAAAATCTTTAATAGTAGTCCATTTGGACTTAGTCCTACCTCTCAAATTATCCCTCGTTAACTGTATATTACGGCACAACGACTTCAACATCGCTCATTTATTTCTGTTCATCCCAATCAAGAATGTATTTTATACAACATAGTTTCTAGCTGTCCCTCATCCAAAATCTGTTATTCATCATAACAAAATCTTTAACAGTAGTCCATTTGGACTTAGTCCTACCTCTCAAATTATCCCTCGTTAACTGTATATTACGGCACAACGACTTCAACATCGCTCATTTATTTCTGTTCACCCCAATCAAGAATGTATTTTATACAACGTAGTTTCTGTCTATCCCTCATCCAAAATCTGTTATTCATCATAACAAAATCTTTCATAGTAGTCCATTTGGACTTAGTCCTACCTCTCAAATTATCCCTCGTTAACTGTATATACGGCACAACGACTTCAACATCGCTCATTTATTTCTGTTCATCCCAATCAAGAATGTATTTTATACAACGTAGTTTCTGTCTGTCCCTCATCCAAAATCTGTTATTCATCATATTAAAATCTTTAATAGTAGTCCATTTGGACTTAGTCCTATCTCTCAAATTATCCCTCGTTAACTGTATATACGGCACAACGACTTCAACATCGCTCATTTATTTCTGTTCATCCCAATCAAGAATGTATTTTATACAACGTAGTTTCTGTCTGTCCCTCATCCAAAATCTGTTATTCATCATATTAAAATCTTTAATAGTAGTCCATTTGGACTTAGTCCTACCTCTCAAATTATCCCTCGTTAACTGTATATTACGGCACAACGACTTCAACATCGCTCATTTATTTCTGTTCATCCCAATGAAGAATGTATTTTATACAACGTAGTTTCTGTCTGTCCCTCATCCAAAATCTGTTATTCATCATATTAAAATCTTTAATAGTAGTCCATTTGGACTTAGTCCTACCTCTCAAATTATCCCTCGTTAACTGTATATACGGCACAACGACTTCAACATCGCTCATTTATTTCTGTTCATCCCAATCAAGAATGTATTTTATACAACATAGTTTCTGTCTGTCCCTCATCCAAAATCTGTTATTCATCATATTAAAATCTTTAATAGTAGTCCATTTGGACTTAGTCCTACCTCTCAAATTATCCCTCGTTAACTGTATATACGGCACAACGACTTCAACATCGCTCATTTATTTCTGTTCATCCCAATCAAGAATGTATTTTATACAACGTAGTTTCTGTCTGTCCCTCATCCAAAATCTGTTATTCATCATATTAAAATCTTTAATAGTAGTCCATTTGGACTTAGTCCTACCTCTCAAATTATCCCTCGTTAACTGTATATTACGGCACAACGACTTCAACATCGCTCATTTATTTCTGTTCATCCCAATCAAGAATGTATTTTATACAACATAGTTTCTAGCTGTCCCTCATCCAAAATCTGTTATTCATCATAACAGTAGTCCATTTGGACTTAGTCCTACCTCTCAAATTATCCCTCGTTAACTGTATATTACGGCACAACGACTTCAACATCGCTCATTTATTTCTGTTCATCCCAATCAAGAATGTATTTTATACAACGTAGTTTCTGTCTGTCCCTCATCCAAAATCTGTTATTCATCATAACAAAATCTTTCATAGTAGTCCATTTGGACTTAGTCCTACCTCTCAAATTATCCCTCGTTAACTGTATATTACGGCACAACGACTTCAACATCGCTCATTTATTTCTGTTCATCCCAATCAAGAATGTATTTTATACAACATAGTTTCTAGCAGTCCCTCATCCAAAATCTGTTATTCATCATAACAAAATCTTTCATAGTAGTCCATTTGGACTTAGTCCTACCTCTCAAATTATCCCTCGTTAACTGTATATTACGGCACAACGACTTCAACATCGCTCATTTATTTCTGTTCATCCCAATCAAGAATGTATTTTATACAACATAGTTTCTAGCTGTCCCTCATCCAAAATCTGTTATTCATCATAACAAAATCTTTAACAGTAGTCCATTTGGACTTAGTCCTACCTCTCAAATTATCCCTCGTTAACTGTATATTACGGCACAACGACTTCAACATCGCTCATTTATTTCTGTTCACCCCAATCAAGAATGTATTTTATACAACGTAGTTTCTGTCTATCCCTCATCCAAAATCTGTTATTCATCATAACAAAATCTTTCATAGTAGTCCATTTGGACTTAGTCCTACCTCTCAAATTATCCCTCGTTAACTGTATATACGGCACAACGACTTCAACATCGCTCATTTATTTCTGTTCATCCCAATCAAGAATGTATTTTATACAACGTAGTTTCTGTCTGTCCCTCATCCAAAATCTGTTATTCATCATATTAAAATCTTTAATAGTAGTCCATTTGGACTTAGTCCTACCTCTCAAATTATCCCTCGTTAACTGTATATACGGCACAACGACTTCAACATCGCTCATTTATTTCTGTTCATCCCAATCAAGAATGTATTTTATACAACGTAGTTTCTGTCTGTCCCTCATCCAAAATCTGTTATTCATCATATTAAAATCTTTAATAGTAGTCCATTTGGACTTAGTCCTACCTCTCAAATTATCCCTCGTTAACTGTATATACGGCACAACGACTTCAACATCGCTCATTTATTTCTGTTCATCCCAATCAAAAATGTATTTTATACAACGTAGTTTCTAGCAGTCCCTCATCCAAAATCTGTTATTCATCATAACAAAATCTTTCATAGTAGTCCATTTGGACTTAGTCCTACCTCTCAAATTATCCCTCGTTAACTGTATATTACGGCACAACGACTTCAACATCGCTCATTTATTTCTGTTCATCCCAATCAAGAATGTATTTTATACAACGTAGTTTCTGTCTGTCCCTCATCCAAAATCTGTTATTCATCATATTAAAATCTTTAATAGTAGTCCATTTGGACTTAGTCCTACCTCTCAAATTATCCCTCGTTAACTGTATATACGGCACAACGACTTCAACATCGCTCATTTATTTCTGTTCATCCCAATCAAGAATGTATTTTATACAACGTAGTTTCTGTCTGTCCCTCATCCAAAATCTGTTATTCATCATATTAAAATCTTTAATAGTAGTCCATTTGGACTTAGTCCTACCTCTCAAATTATCCCTCGTTAACTGTATATACGGCACAACGACTTCAACATCGCTCATTTATTTCTGTTCATCCCAATCAAGAATGTATTTTATACAACGTAGTTTCTGTCTGTCCCTCATCCAAAATCTGTTATTCATCATATTAAAATCTTTAATAGTAGTCCATTTGGACTTAGTCCTACCTCTCAAATTATCCCTCGTTAACTGTATATACGGCACAACGACTTCAACATCGCTCATTTATTTCTGTTCATCCCAATCAAGAATGTATTTTATACAACATAGTTTCTGTCTGTCCCTCATCCAAAATCTGTTATTCATCATATTAAAATCTTTAATAGTAGTCCATTTGGACTTAGTCCTACCTCTCAAATTATCCCTCGTTAACTGTATATACGGCACAACGACTTCAACATCGCTCATTTATTTCTGTTCATCCCAATCAAGAATGTATTTTATACAACGTAGTTTCTGTCTGTCCCTCATCCAAAATCTGTTATTCATCATATTAAAATCTTTAATAGTAGTCCATTTGGACTTAGTCCTACCTCTCAAATTATCCCTCGTTAACTGTATATTACGGCACAACGACTTCAACATCGCTCATTTATTTCTGTTCATCCCAATCAAGAATGTATTTTATACAACATAGTTTCTAGCTGTCCCTCATCCAAAATCTGTTATTCATCATAACAAAATCTTTAACAGTAGTCCATTTGGACTTAGTCCTACCTCTCAAATTATCCCTCGTTAACTGTATATTACGGCACAACGACTTCAACATCGCTCATTTATTTCTGTTCATCCCAATCAAGAATGTATTTTATACAACATAGTTTCTAGCTGTCCCTCATCCAAAATCTGTTATTCATCATAACAGTAGTCCATTTGGACTTAGTCCTACCTCTCAAATT
Source organism: Tipula confusa (assembly GCA_963556175.1). NCBI lineage: Eukaryota > Metazoa > Arthropoda > Insecta > Diptera > Tipulidae > Tipula > Tipula confusa. The sequence goes on along the minus strand of OY744476.1, from coordinate 196,089,590 downwards.
ATCCCTCGTTAACTGTATATTACGGCACAACGACTTCAACATCGCTCATTTATTTCTGTTCATCCCAATCAAGAATGTATTTTATACAACGTAGTTTCTAGCAGTCCCTCATCCAAAATCTGTTATTCATCATAACAAAATCTTTAACAGTAGTCCATTTGGACTTAGTCCTACCTCTCAAATTATCCCTCGTTAACTGTATATTACGGCACAACGACTTCAACATCGCTCATTTATTTCTGTTCATCCCAATCAAGAATGTATTTTATACAACATAGTTTCTAGCTGTCCCTCATCCAAAATCTGTTATTCATCATAACAGTAGTCCATTTGGACTTAGTCCTACCTCTCAAATTATCCCTCGTTAACTGTATATTACGGCACAACGACTTCAACATCGCTCATTTATTTCTGTTCATCCCAATCAAGAATGTATTTTATACAACGTAGTTTCTGTCTGTCCCTCATCCAAAATCTGTTATTCATCATAACAAAATCTTTCATAGTAGTCCATTTGGACTTAGTCCTACCTCTCAAATTATCCCTCGTTAACTGTATATTACGGCACAACGACTTCAACATCGCTCATTTATTTCTGTTCATCCCAATCAAGAATGTATTTTATACAACGTAGTTTCTAGCAGTCCCTCATCCAAAATCTGTTATTCATCATAACAAAATCTTTCATAGTAGTCCATTTGGACTTAGTCCTACCTCTCAAATTATCCCTCGTTAACTGTATATTACGGCACAACGACTTCAACATCGCTCATTTATTTCTGTTCATCCCAATCAAGAATGTATTTTATACAACATAGTTTCTAGCTGTCCCTCATCCAAAATCTGTTATTCATCATAACAAAATCTTTAACAGTAGTCCATTTGGACTTAGTCCTACCTCTCAAATTATCCCTCGTTAACTGTATATTACGGCACAACGACTTCAACATCGCTCATTTATTTCTGTTCACCCCAATCAAGAATGTATTTTATACAACGTAGTTTCTGTCTATCCCTCATCCAAAATCTGTTATTCATCATAACAAAATCTTTCATAGTAGTCCATTTGGACTTAGTCCTACCTCTCAAATTATCCCTCGTTAACTGTATATACGGCACAACGACTTCAACATCGCTCATTTATTTCTGTTCATCCCAATCAAGAATGTATTTTATACAACGTAGTTTCTGTCTGTCCCTCATCCAAAATCTGTTATTCATCATATTAAAATCTTTAATAGTAGTCCATTTGGACTTAGTCCTACCTCTCAAATTATCCCTCGTTAACTGTATATACGGCACAACGACTTCAACATCGCTCATTTATTTCTGTTCATCCCAATCAAGAATGTATTTTATACAACGTAGTTTCTGTCTGTCCCTCATCCAAAATCTGTTATTCATCATATTAAAATCTTTAATAGTAGTCCATTTGGACTTAGTCCTACCTCTCAAATTATCCCTCGTTAACTGTATATACGGCACAACGACTTCAACATCGCTCATTTATTTCTGTTCATCCCAATCAAAAATGTATTTTATACAACGTAGTTTCTAGCAGTCCCTCATCCAAAATCTGTTATTCATCATAACAAAATCTTTCATAGTAGTCCATTTGGACTTAGTCCTACCTCTCAAATTATCCCTCGTTAACTGTATATTACGGCACAACGACTTCAACATCGCTCATTTATTTCTGTTCATCCCAATCAAGAATGTATTTTATACAACATAGTTTCTAGCTGTCCCTCATCCAAAATCTGTTATTCATCATAACAAAATCTTTAACAGTAGTCCATTTGGACTTAGTCCTACCTCTCAAATTATCCCTCGTTAACTGTATATTACGGCACAACGACTTCAACATCGCTCATTTATTTCTGTTCATCTCAATCAAGAATGTATTTTATACAACGTAGTTTCTAGCTGTCCCTCATCCAAAATCTGTTATTCATCATAACAAAATCTTTCATAGTAGTCCATTTGGACTTAGTCCTACCTCTCAAATTATCCCTCGTTAACTGTATATACGGCACAACGACTTCAACATCGCTCATTTATTTCTGTTCATCCCAATCAAGAATGTATTTTATACAACGTAGTTTCTGTCTGTCCCTCATCCAAAATCTGTTATTCATCATATTAAAATCTTTAATAGTAGTCCATTTGGACTTAGTCCTACCTCTCAAATTATCCCTCGTTAACTGTATATACGGCACAACGACTTCAACATCGCTCATTTATTTCTGTTCATCCCAATCAAGAATGTATTTTATACAACGTAGTTTCTGTCTGTCCCTCATCCAAAATCTGTTATTCATCATATTAAAATCTTTAATAGTAGTCCATTTGGACTTAGTCCTACCTCTCAAATTATCCCTCGTTAACTGTATATACGGCACAACGACTTCAACATCGCTCATTTATTTCTGTTCATCCCAATCAAGAATGTATTTTATACAACGTAGTTTCTGTCTGTCCCTCATCCAAAATCTGTTATTCATCATATTAAAATCTTTAATAGTAGTCCATTTGGACTTAGTCCTACCTCTCAAATTATCCCTCGTTAACTGTATATACGGCACAACGACTTCAACATCGCTCATTTATTTCTGTTCATCCCAATCAAGAATGTATTTTATACAACGTAGTTTCTGTCTGTCCCTCATCCAAAATCTGTTATTCATCATATTAAAATCTTTAATAGTAGTCCATTTGGACTTAGTCCTACCTCTCAAATTATCCCTCGTTAACTGTATATACGGCACAACGACTTCAACATCGCTCATTTATTTCTGTTCATCCCAATCAAAAATGTATTTTATACAACGTAGTTTCTGTCTGTCCCTCATCCAAAATCTGTTATTCATCATAACAAAATCTTTCATAGTAGTCCATTTGGACTTAGTCCTACCTCTCAAATTATCCCTCGTTAACTGTATATTACGGCACAACGACTTCAACATCGCTCATTTATTTCTGTTCATCCCAATCAAGAATGTATTTTATACAACGTAGTTTCTGTCTGTCCCTCATCCAAAATCTGTTATTCATCATATTAAAATCTTTAATAGTAGTCCATTTGGACTTAGTCCTACCTCTCAAATTATCCCTCGTTAACTGTATATACGGCACAACGACTTCAACATCGCTCATTTATTTCTGTTCATCCCAATCAAGAATGTATTTTATACAACGTAGTTTCTGTCTGTCCCTCATCCAAAATCTGTTATTCATCATATTAAAATCTTTAATAGTAGTCCATTTGGACTTAGTCCTACCTCTCAAATTATCCCTCGTTAACTGTATATACGGCACAACGACTTCAACATCGCTCATTTATTTCTGTTCATCCCAATCAAAAATGTATTTTATACAACGTAGTTTCTGTCTGTCCCTCATCCAAAATCTGTTATTCATCATAACAAAATCTTTCATAGTAGTCCATTTGGACTTAGTCCTACCTCTCAAATTATCCCTCGTTAACTGTATATTACGGCACAACGACTTCAACATCGCTCATTTATTTCTGTTCATCCCAATCAAGAATGTATTTTATACAACGTAGTTTCTGTCTGTCCCTCATCCAAAATCTGTTATTCATCATATTAAAATCTTTAATAGTAGTCCATTTGGACTTAGTCCTACCTCTCAAATTATCCCTCGTTAACTGTATATACGGCACAACGACTTCAACATCGCTCATTTATTTCTGTTCATCCCAATCAAAAATGTATTTTATACAACGTAGTTTCTGTCTGTCCCTCATCCAAAATCTGTTATTCATCATAACAAAATCTTTCATAGTAGTCCATTTGGACTTAGTCCTACCTCTCAAATTATCCCTCGTTAACTGTATATTACGGCACAACGACTTCAACATCGCTCATTTATTTCTGTTCATCCCAATCAAGAATGTATTTTATACAACGTAGTTTCTGTCTGTCCCTCATCCAAAATCTGTTATTCATCATATTAAAATCTTTAATAGTAGTCCATTTGGACTTAGTCCTACCTCTCAAATTATCCCTCGTTAACTGTATATACGGCACAACGACTTCAACATCGCTCATTTATTTCTGTTCATCCCAATCAAGAATGTATTTTATACAACGTAGTTTCTGTCTGTCCCTCATCCAAAATCTGTTATTCATCATATTAAAATCTTTAATAGTAGTCCATTTGGACTTAGTCCTACCTCTCAAATTATCCCTCGTTAACTGTATATACGGCACAACGACTTCAACATCGCTCATTTATTTCTGTTCATCCCAATCAAGAATGTATTTTATACAACGTAGTTTCTGTCTGTCCCTCATCCAAAATCTGTTATTCATCATATTAAAATCTTTAATAGTAGTCCATTTGGACTTAGTCCTACCTCTCAAATTATCCCTCGTTAACTGTATATACGGCACAACGACTTCAACATCGCTCATTTATTTCTGTTCATCCCAATCAAGAATGTATTTTATACAACATAGTTTCTGTCTGTCCCTCATCCAAAATCTGTTATTCATCATATTAAAATCTTTAATAGTAGTCCATTTGGACTTAGTCCTACCTCTCAAATTATCCCTCGTTAACTGTATTTACGGCACAACGACTTCAACATCGCTCATTTATTTCTGTTCATCCCAATCAAGAATGTATTTTATACAACGTAGTTTCTGTCTGTCCCTCATCCAAAATCTGTTATTCATCATATTAAAATCTTTAATAGTAGTCCATTTGGACTTAGTCCTACCTCTCAAATTATCCCTCGTTAACTGTATATACGGCACAACGACTTCAACATCGCTCATTTATTTCTGTTCATCCCAATCAAGAATGTATTTTATACAACGTAGTTTCTGTCTGTCCCTCATCCAAAATCTGTTATTCATCATATTAAAATCTTTAATAGTAGTCCATTTGGACTTAGTCCTACCTCTCAAATTATCCCTCGTTAACTGTATATTACGGCACAACGACTTCAACATCGCTCATTTATTTCTGTTCATCCCAATGAAGAATGTATTTTATACAACGTAGTTTCTGTCTGTCCCTCATCCAAAATCTGTTATTCATCATATTAAAATCTTTAATAGTAGTCCATTTGGACTTAGTCCTACCTCTCAAATTATCCCTCGTTAACTGTATATACGGCACAACGACTTCAACATCGCTCATTTATTTCTGTTCATCCCAATCAAGAATGTATTTTATACAACATAGTTTCTGTCTGTCCCTCATCCAAAATCTGTTATTCATCATATTAAAATCTTTAATAGTAGTCCATTTGGACTTAGTCCTACCTCTCAAATTATCCCTCGTTAACTGTATATACGGCACAACGACTTCAACATCGCTCATTTATTTCTGTTCATCCCAATCAAGAATGTATTTTATACAACGTAGTTTCTGTCTGTCCCTCATCCAAAATCTGTTATTCATCATAACAAAATCTTTCATAGTAGTCCATTTGGACTTAGTCCTACCTCTCAAATTATCCCTCGTTAACTGTATATTACGGCACAACGACTTCAACATCGCTCATTTATTTCTGTTCACCCCAATCAAGAATGTATTTTATACAACGTAGTTTCTGTCTATCCCTCATCCAAAATCTGTTATTCATCATAACAAAATCTTTCATAGTAGTCCATTTGGACTTAGTCCTACCTCTCAAATTATCCCTCGTTAACTGTATATACGGCACAACGACTTCAACATCGCTCATTTATTTCTGTTCATCCCAATCAAAAATGTATTTTATGCAACGTAGTTTCTAGCAGTCCCTCATCCAAAATCTGTTATTCATCATAACAAAATCTTTCATAGTAGTCCATTTGGACTTAGTCCTACCTCTCAAATTATCCCTCGTTAACTGTATATTACGGCACAACGACTTCAACATCGCTCATTTATTTCTGTTCATCCCAATCAAGAATGTATTTTATACAACATAGTTTCTAGCTGTCCCTCATCCAAAATCTGTTATTCATCATAACAAAATCTTTAACAGTAGTCCATTTGGACTTAGTCCTACCTCTCAAATTATCCCTCGTTAACTGTATATTACGGCACAACGACTTCAACATCGCTCATTTATTTCTGTTCATCCCAATGAAGAATGTATTTTATACAACGTAGTTTCTAGCTGTCCCTCATCCAAAATCTGTTATTCATCATAACAAAATCTTTCATAGTAGTCCATTTGGACTTAGTCCTACCTCTCAAATTATCCCTCGTTAACTGTATATTACGGCACAACGACTTCAACATCGCTCATTTATTTCTGTTCATCCCAATCAAGAATGTATTTTATACAACGTAGTTTCTGTCTGTCCCTCATCCAAAATCTGTTATTCATCATATTAAAATCTTTAATAGTAGTCCATTTGGACTTAGTCCTACCTCTCAAATTATCCCTCGTTAACTGTATATACGGCACAACGACTTCAACATCGCTCATTTATTTCTGTTCATCCCAATCAAGAATGTATTTTATACAACATAGTTTCTGTCTGTCCCTCATCCAAAATCTGTTATTCATCATATTAAAATCTTTAATAGTAGTCCATTTGGACTTAGTCCTACCTCTCAAATTATCCCTCGTTAACTGTATATACGGCACAACGACTTCAACATCGCTCATTTATTTCTGTTCATCCCAATCAAGAATGTATTTTATACAACGTAGTTTCTGTCTGTCCCTCATCCAAAATCTGTTATTCATCATATTAAAATCTTTAATAGTAGTCCATTTGGACTTAGTCCTACCTCTCAAATTATCCCTCGTTAACTGTATATACGGCAAAACGACTTCAACATCGCTCATTTATTTCTGTTCATCCCAATCAAGAATGTATTTTATACAACGTAGTTTCTGTCTGTCCCTCATCCAAAATCTGTTATTCATCATATTAAAATCTTTAATAGTAGTCCATTTGGACTTAGTCCTACCTCTCAAATTATCCTTCGTTAACTGTATATACGGCACAACGACTTCAACATCGCTCATTTATTTCTGTTCATCCCAATCAAAAATGTATTTTATACAACGTAGTTTCTGTCTGTCCCTCATCCAAAATCTGTTATTCATCATAACAAAATCTTTCATAGTAGTCCATTTGGACTTAGTCCTACCTCTCAAATTATCCCTCGTTAACTGTATATACGGCACAACGACTTCAACATCGCTCATTTATTTCTGTTCATCCCAATCAAGAATGTATTTTATACAACGTAGTTTCTGTCTATCCCTCATCCAAAATCTGTTATTCATCATAACAAAATCTTTCATAGTAGTCCATTTGGACTTAGTCCTACCTCTCAAATTATCCCTCGTTAACTGTATATACGGCACAACGACTTCAACATCGCTCATTTATTTCTGTTCATCCCAATCAAGAATGTATTTTATACAACGTAGTTTCTGTCTGTCCCTCATCCAAAATCTGTTATTCATCATATTAAAATCTTTAATAGTAGTCCATTTGGACTTAGTCCTACCTCTCAAATTATCCCTCGTTAACTGTATATACGGCACAACGACTTCAACATCGCTCATTTATTTCTGTTCATCCCAATCAAGAATGTATTTTATACAACGTAGTTTCTGTCTGTCCCTCATCCAAAATCTGTTATTCATCATATTAAAATCTTTCATAGTAGTCCATTTGGACTTAGTCCTACCTCTCAAATTATCCCTCGTTAACTGTATATTACGGCACAACGACTTCAACATCGCTCATTTATTTCTGTTCATCCCAATCAAGAATGTATTTTATACAACATAGTTTCTAGCTGTCCCTCATCCAAAATCTGTTATTCATCATAACAAAATCTTTAACAGTAGTCCATTTGGACTTAGTCCTACCTCTCAAATTATCCCTCGTTAACTGTATATTACGGCACAACGACTTCAACATCGCTCATTTATTTCTGTTCATCCCAATGAAGAATGTATTTTATACAACGTAGTTTATAGCTGTCCCTCATCCAAAATCTGTTATTCATCATAACAAAATCTTTCATAGTAGTCCATTTGGACTTAGTCCTACCTCTCAAATTATCCCTCGTTAACTGTATATTACGGCACAACGACTTCAACATCGCTCATTTATTTCTGTTCATCCCAATCAAGAATGTATTTTATACAACGTAGTTTCTGTCTGTCCCTCATCCAAAATCTGTTATTCATCATATTAAAATCTTTAATAGTAGTCCATTTGGACTTAGTCCTACCTCTCAAATTATCCCTCGTTAACTGTATATACGGCACAACGACTTCAACATCGCTCATTTATTTCTGTTCATCCTAATCAAGAATGTATTTTATACAACATAGTTTCTGTCTGTCCCTCATCCAAAATCTGTTATTCATCATATTAAAATCTTTAATAGTAGTCCATTTGGACTTAGTCCTACCTCTCAAATTATCCCTCGTTAACTGTATATACGGCACAACGACTTCAACATCGCTCATTTATTTCTGTTCATCCCAATCAAGAATGTATTTTATACAACGTAGTTTCTGTCTGTCCCTCATCCAAAATCTGTTATTCATCATATTAAAATCTTTAATAGTAGTCCATTTGGACTTAGTCCTACCTCTCAAATTATCCCTCGTTAACTGTATATACGGCACAACGACTTCAACATCGCTCATTTATTTCTGTTCATCCCAATCAAGAATGTATTTTATACAACGTAGTTTCTGTCTGTCCCTCATCCAAAATCTGTTATTCATCATATTAAAATCTTTAATAGTAGTCCATTTGGACTTAGTCCTACCTCTCAAATTATCCCTCGTTAACTGTATATACGGCACAACGACTTCAACATCGCTCATTTATTTCTGTTCATCCCAATCAAGAATGTATTTTATACAACGTAGTTTCTGTCTGTCCCTCATCCAAAATCTGTTATTCATCATATTAAAATCTTTAATAGTAGTCCATTTGGACTTAGTCCTACCTCTCAAATTATCCCTCGTTAACTGTATATTACGGCACAACGACTTCAACATCGCTCATTTATTTCTGTTCATCCCAATCAAGAATGTATTTTATACAACATAGTTTCTAGCAGTCCCTCATCCAAAATCTGTTATTCATCATAACAAAATCTTTCATAGTAGTCCATTTGGACTTAGTCCTACCTCTCAAATTATCCCTCGTTAACTGTATATTACGGCACAACGACTTCAACATCGCTCATTTATTTCTGTTCATCCCAATCAAGAATGTATTTTATACAACGTAGTTTCTAGCTGTCCCTCATCCAAAATCTGTTATTCATCATAACAGAAGTCCATTTGGACTTAGTCCTATCTCTCAAATTATCCCTCGTTAACTGTATATACGGCACAACGACTTCAACATCGCTCATTTATTTCTGTTCATCCCAATGAAGAATGTATTTTATACAACGTAGTTTCTAGCTGTCCCTCATCCAAAATCTGTTATTCATCATAACAAAATCTTTCATAGTAGTCCATTTGGACTTAGTCCTACCTCTCAAATTATCCCTCGTTAACTGTATATTACGGCACAACGACTTCAACATCGCTCATTTATTTCTGTTCATCCCAATCAAGAATGTATTTTATACAACGTAGTTTCTAGCTGTCCCTCATCCAAAATCTGTTATTCATCATAACAGAAGTCCATTTGGACTTAGTCCTATCTCTCAAATTATCCCTCGTTAACTGTATATACGGCACAACGACTTCAACATCGCTCATTTATTTCTGTTCATCCCAATGAAGAATGTATTTTATACAACGTAGTTTCTAGCTGTCCCTCATCCAAAATCTGTTATTCATCATAACAAAATCTTTCATAGTAGTCCATTTGGACTTAGTCCTACCTCTCAAATTATCCCTCGTTAACTGTATATTACGGCACAACGACTTCAACATCGCTCATTTATTTCTGTTCATCCCAATCAAGAATGTATTTTATACAACGTAGTTTCTAGCTGTCCCTCATCCAAAATCTGTTATTCATCATAACAAAATCTTTCATAGTAGTCCATTTGGACTTAGTCCTACCTCTCAAATTATCCCTCGTTAACTGTATATTACGGCACAACGACTTCAACATCGCTCATTTATTTCTGTTCATCCCAATCAAGAATGTATTTTATACAACGTAGTTTCTAGCTGTCCCTCATCCAAAATCTGTTATTCATCATAACAGAAGTCCATTTGGACTTAGTCCTATCTCTCAAATTATCCCTCGTTAACTGTATATACGGCACAACGACTTCAACATCGCTCATTTATTTCTGTTCATCCCAATGAAGAATGTATTTTATACAACGTAGTTTCTAGCTGTCCCTCATCCAAAATCTGTTATTCATCATAACAAAATCTTTCATAGTAGTCCATTTGGACTTAGTCCTACCTCTCAAATTATCCCTCGTTAACTGTATATTACGGCACAACGACTTCAACATCGCTCATTTATTTCTGTTCATCCCAATCAAGAATGTATTTTATACAACGTAGTTTCTAGCTGTCCCTCATCCAAAATCTGTTATTCATCATAACAGAAGTCCATTTGGACTTAGTCCTATCTCTCAAATTATCCCTCGTTAACTGTATATACGGCACAACGACTTCAACATCGCTCATTTATTTCTGTTCATCCCAATGAAGAATGTATTTTATACAACGTAGTTTCTAGCTGTCCCTCATCCAAAATCTGTTATTCATCATAACAAAATCTTTCATAGTAGTCCATTTGGACTTAGTCCTACCTCTCAAATTATCCCTCGTTAACTGTATATTACGGCACAACGACTTCAACATCGCTCATTTATTTCTGTTCATCCCAATCAAGAATGTATTTTATACAACGTAGTTTCTAGCTGTCCCTCATCCAAAATCTGTTATTCATCATAACAGAAGTCCATTTGGACTTAGTCCTATCTCTCAAATTATCCCTCGTTAACTGTATATACGGCACAACGACTTCAACATCGCTCATTTATTTCTGTTCATCCCAATGAAGAATGTATTTTATACAACGTAGTTTCTAGCTGTCCCTCATCCAAAATCTGTTATTCATCATAACAAAATCTTTCATAGTAGTCCATTTGGACTTAGTCCTACCTCTCAAATTATCCCTCGTTAACTGTATATTACGGCACAACGACTTCAACATCGCTCATTTATTTCTGTTCATCCCAATCAAGAATGTATTTTATACAACGTAGTTTCTAGCTGTCCCTCATCCAAAATCTGTTATTCATCATAACAGAAGTCCATTTGGACTTAGTCCTATCTCTCAAATTATCCCTCGTTAACTGTATATACGGCACAACGACTTCAACATCGCTCATTTATTTCTGTTCATCCCAATGAAGAATGTATTTTATACAACGTAGTTTCTAGCTGTCCCTCATCCAAAATCTGTTATTCATCATAACAAAATCTTTCATAGTAGTCCATTTGGACTTAGTCCTACCTCTCAAATTATCCCTCGTTAACTGTATATTACGGCACAACGACTTCAACATCGCTCATTTATTTCTGTTCATCCCAATCAAGAATGTATTTTATACAACGTAGTTTCTAGCTGTCCCTCATCCAAAATCTGTTATTCATCATAACAGAAGTCCATTTGGACTTAGTCCTATCTCTCAAATTATCCCTCGTTAACTGTATATACGGCACAACGACTTCAACATCGCTCATTTATTTCTGTTCATCCCAATGAAGAATGTATTTTATACAACGTAGTTTCTAGCTGTCCCTCATCCAAAATCTGTTATTCATCATAACAAAATCTTTCATAGTAGTCCATTTGGACTTAGTCCTACCTCTCAAATTATCCCTCGTTAACTGTATATTACGGCACAACGACTTCAACATCGCTCATTTATTTCTGTTCATCCCAATCAAGGATGTATTTTATACAACGTAGTTTCTAGCTGTCCCTCATCCAAAATCTGTTATTCATCATAACAAAATCTTTCATAGTAGTCCATTTGGACTTAGTCCTACCTCTCAAATTATCCCTCGTTAACTGTATTAACGGCACAACGACTTCAACATCGCTCATTTATTTCTGTTCATCCCAATCAAGAATGTATTTTATACAACGTAGTTTCTAGCTGTCCCTCATCCAAAATCTGTTATTCATCATAACAAAATCTTTAACAGTAGTCCATTTGGACTTAGTCCTACCTCTCAAATTATCCCTCGTTAACTGTATATTACGGCACAACGACTTCAACATCGCTCATTTATTTCTGTTCATCCCAATCAAGAATGTATTTTATACAACGTAGTTTCTAGCTGTCCCTCATCCAAAATCTGTTATTCATCATAACAAAATCTTTCATAGTAGTCCATTTGGACTTAGTCCTACCTCTCAAATTATCCCTCGTTAACTGTATATTACGGCACAACGACTTCAACATCGCTCATTTATTTCTGTTCATCCCAATCAAGAATGTATTTTATACAACGTAGTTTCTAGCTGTCCCTCATCCAAAATCTGTTATTCATCATAACAGAAGTCCATTTGGACTTAGTCCTATCTCTCAAATTATCCCTCGTTAACTGTATATACGGCACAACGACTTCAACATCGCTCATTTATTTCTGTTCATCCCAATGAAGAATGTATTTTATACAACGTAGTTTCTAGCTGTCCCTCATCCAAAATCTGTTATTCATCATAACAAAATCTTTCATAGTAGTCCATTTGGACTTAGTCCTACCTCTCAAATTATCCCTCGTTAACTGTATATTACGGCACAACGACTTCAACATCGCTCATTTATTTCTGTTCATCCCAATCAAGAATGTATTTTATACAACGTAGTTTCTAGCTGTCCCTCATCCAAAATCTGTTATTCATCATAACAGAAGTCCATTTGGACTTAGTCCTATCTCTCAAATTATCCCTCGTTAACTGTATATACGGCACAACGACTTCAACATCGCTCATTTATTTCTGTTCATCCCAATGAAGAATGTATTTTATACAACGTAGTTTCTAGCTGTCCCTCATCCAAAATCTGTTATTCATCATAACAAAATCTTTCATAGTAGTCCATTTGGACTTAGTCCTACCTCTCAAATTATCCCTCGTTAACTGTATATTACGGCACAACGACTTCAACATCGCTCATTTATTTCTGTTCATCCCAATCAAGAATGTATTTTATACAACGTAGTTTCTAGCTGTCCCTCATCCAAAATCTGTTATTCATCATAACAGAAGTCCATTTGGACTTAGTCCTATCTCTCAAATTATCCCTCGTTAACTGTATATACGGCACAACGACTTCAACATCGCTCATTTATTTCTGTTCATCCCAATGAAGAATGTATTTTATACAACGTAGTTTCTAGCTGTCCCTCATCCAAAATCTGTTATTCATCATAACAAAATCTTTCATAGTAGTCCATTTGGACTTAGTCCTACCTCTCAAATTATCCCTCGTTAACTGTATATTACGGCACAACGACTTCAACATCGCTCATTTATTTCTGTTCATCCCAATCAAGAATGTATTTTATACAACGTAGTTTCTAGCTGTCCCTCATCCAAAATCTGTTATTCATCATAACAGAAGTCCATTTGGACTTAGTCCTATCTCTCAAATTATCCCTCGTTAACTGTATATACGGCACAACGACTTCAACATCGCTCATTTATTTCTGTTCATCCCAATGAAGAATGTATTTTATACAACGTAGTTTCTAGCTGTCCCTCATCCAAAATCTGTTATTCATCATAACAAAATCTTTCATAGTAGTCCATTTGGACTTAGTCCTACCTCTCAAATTATCCCTCGTTAACTGTATATTACGGCACAACGACTTCAACATCGCTCATTTATTTCTGTTCATCCCAATCAAGAATGTATTTTATACAACGTAGTTTCTAGCTGTCCCTCATCCAAAATCTGTTATTCATCATAACAGAAGTCCATTTGGACTTAGTCCTATCTCTCAAATTATCCCTCGTTAACTGTATATACGGCACAACGACTTCAACATCGCTCATTTATTTCTGTTCATCCCAATGAAGAATGTATTTTATACAACGTAGTTTCTAGCTGTCCCTCATCCAAAATCTGTTATTCATCATAACAAAATCTTTCATAGTAGTCCATTTGGACTTAGTCCTACCTCTCAAATTATCCCTCGTTAACTGTATATTACGGCACAACGACTTCAACATCGCTCATTTATTTCTGTTCATCCCAATCAAGAATGTATTTTATACAACGTAGTTTCTAGCTGTCCCTCATCCAAAATCTGTTATTCATCATAACAGAAGTCCATTTGGACTTAGTCCTATCTCTCAAATTATCCCTCGTTAACTGTATATACGGCACAACGACTTCAACATCGCTCATTTATTTCTGTTCATCCCAATGAAGAATGTATTTTATACAACGTAGTTTCTAGCTGTCCCTCATCCAAAATCTGTTATTCATCATAACAAAATCTTTCATAGTAGTCCATTTGGACTTAGTCCTACCTCTCAAATTATCCCTCGTTAACTGTATATTACGGCACAACGACTTCAACATCGCTCATTTATTTCTGTTCATCCCAATCAAGAATGTATTTTATACAACGTAGTTTCTAGCTGTCCCTCATCCAAAATCTGTTATTCATCATAACAGAAGTCCATTTGGACTTAGTCCTATCTCTCAAATTATCCCTCGTTAACTGTATATACGGCACAACGACTTCAACATCGCTCATTTATTTCTGTTCATCCCAATCAAGAATGTATTTTATACAACATAGTTTCTAGCTGTCCCTCATCCAAAATCTGTTATTCATCATAACAAAATCTTTCATAGTAGTCCATTTGGACTTAGTCCTACCTCTCAAATTATCCCTCGTTAACTGTATTAACGGCACAACGACTTCAACATCGCTCATTTATTTCTGTTCATCCCAATCAAGAATGTATTTTATACAACGTAGTTTCTAGCTGTCCCTCATCCAAAATCTGTTATTCATCATAACAAAATCTTTAACAGTAGTCCATTTGGACTTAGTCCTACCTCTCAAATTATCCCTCGTTAACTGTATATTACGGCACAACGACTTCAACATCGCTCATTTATTTCTGTTCATCCCAATCAAGAATGTATTTTATACAACGTAGTTTCTAGCTGTCCCTCATCCAAAATCTGTTATTCATCATAACAGAAGTCCATTTGGACTTAGTCCTATCTCTCAAATTATCCCTCGTTAACTGTATATACGGCACAACGACTTCAACATCGCTCATTTATTTCTGTTCATCCCAATGAAGAATGTATTTTATACAACGTAGTTTCTAGCTGTCCCTCATCCAAAATCTGTTATTCATCATAACAAAATCTTTCATAGTAGTCCATTTGGACTTAGTCCTACCTCTCAAATTATCCCTCGTTAACTGTATATTACGGCACAACGACTTCAACATCGCTCATTTATTTCTGTTCATCCCAATCAAGAATGTATTTTATACAACGTAGTTTCTAGCTGTCCCTCATCCAAAATCTGTTATTCATCATAACAGAAGTCCATTTGGACTTAGTCCTATCTCTCAAATTATCCCTCGTTAACTGTATATACGGCACAACGACTTCAACATCGCTCATTTATTTCTGTTCATCCCAATGAAGAATGTATTTTATACAACGTAGTTTCTAGCTGTCCCTCATCCAAAATCTGTTATTCATCATAACAAAATCTTTCATAGTAGTCCATTTGGACTTAGTCCTACCTCTCAAATTATCCCTCGTTAACTGTATATTACGGCACAACGACTTCAACATCGCTCATTTATTTCTGTTCATCCCAATCAAGAATGTATTTTATACAACGTAGTTTCTAGCTGTCCCTCATCCAAAATCTGTTATTCATCATAACAGAAGTCCATTTGGACTTAGTCCTATCTCTCAAATTATCCCTCGTTAACTGTATATACGGCACAACGACTTCAACATCGCTCATTTATTTCTGTTCATCCCAATGAAGAATGTATTTTATACAACGTAGTTTCTAGCTGTCCCTCATCCAAAATCTGTTATTCATCATAACAAAATCTTTCATAGTAGTCCATTTGGACTTAGTCCTACCTCTCAAATTATCCCTCGTTAACTGTATATTACGGCACAACGACTTCAACATCGCTCATTTATTTCTGTTCATCCCAATCAAGAATGTATTTTATACAACGTAGTTTCTAGCTGTCCCTCATCCAAAATCTGTTATTCATCATAACAGAAGTCCATTTGGACTTAGTCCTATCTCTCAAATTATCCCTCGTTAACTGTATATACGGCACAACGACTTCAACATCGCTCATTTATTTCTGTTCATCCCAATGAAGAATGTATTTTATACAACGTAGTTTCTAGCTGTCCCTCATCCAAAATCTGTTATTCATCATAACAAAATCTTTCATAGTAGTCCATTTGGACTTAGTCCTACCTCTCAAATTATCCCTCGTTAACTGTATATTACGGCACAACGACTTCAACATCGCTCATTTATTTCTGTTCATCCCAATCAAGAATGTATTTTATACAACGTAGTTTCTAGCTGTCCCTCATCCAAAATCTGTTATTCATCATAACAGAAGTCCATTTGGACTTAGTCCTATCTCTCAAATTATCCCTCGTTAACTGTATATACGGCACAACGACTTCAACATCGCTCATTTATTTCTGTTCATCCCAATGAAGAATGTATTTTATACAACGTAGTTTCTAGCTGTCCCTCATCCAAAATCTGTTATTCATCATAACAAAATCTTTCATAGTAGTCCATTTGGACTTAGTCCTACCTCTCAAATTATCCCTCGTTAACTGTATATTACGGCACAACGACTTCAACATCGCTCATTTATTTCTGTTCATCCCAATCAAGAATGTATTTTATACAACGTAGTTTCTAGCTGTCCCTCATCCAAAATCTGTTATTCATCATAACAGAAGTCCATTTGGACTTAGTCCTATCTCTCAAATTATCCCTCGTTAACTGTATATACGGCACAACGACTTCAACATCGCTCATTTATTTCTGTTCATCCCAATCAAGAATGTATTTTATACAACATAGTTTCTAGCTGTCCCTCATCCAAAATCTGTTATTCATCATAACAAAATCTTTCATAGTAGTCCATTTGGACTTAGTCCTACCTCTCAAATTATCCCTCGTTAACTGTATATTACGGCACAACGACTTCAACATCGCTCATTTATTTCTGTTCATCCCAATCAAGAATGTATTTTATACAACGTAGTTTCTAGCTGTCCCTCATCCAAAATCTGTTATTCATCATAACAAAATCTTTAACAGTAGTCCATTTGGACTTAGTCCTACCTCTCAAATTATCCCTCGTTAACTGTATATACGGCACAACGACTTCAACATCGCTCATTTATTTCTGTTCATCCCAATGAAGAATGTATTTTATACAACGTAGTTTCTAGCTGTCCCTCATCCAAAATCTGTTATTCATCATAACAGAAGTCCATTTGGACTTAGTCCTATCTCTCAAATTATCCCTCGTTAACTGTATTAACGGCACAACGACTTCAACATCGCTCATTTATTTCTGTTCATCCCAATCAAGAATGTATTTTATACAACGTAGTTTCTAGCTGTCCCTCATCCAAAATCTGTTATTCATCATAACAAAATCTTTAACAGTAGTCCATTTGGACTTAGTCCTACCTCTCAAATTATCCCTCGTTAACTGTATATTACGGCACAACGACTTCAACATCGCTCATTTATTTCTGTTCATCCCAATCAAGAATGTATTTTATACAACGTAGTTTCTAGCTGTCCCTCATCCAAAATCTGTTATTCATCATAACAGAAGTCCATTTGGACTTAGTCCTATCTCTCAAATTATCCCTCGTTAACTGTATATACGGCACAACGACTTCAACATCGCTCATTTATTTCTGTTCATCCCAATGAAGAATGTATTTTATACAACGTAGTTTCTAGCTGTCCCTCATCCAAAATCTGTTATTCATCATAACAAAATCTTTCATAGTAGTCCATTTGGACTTAGTCCTACCTCTCAAATTATCCCTCGTTAACTGTATATTACGGCACAACGACTTCAACATCGCTCATTTATTTCTGTTCATCCCAATCAAGAATGTATTTTATACAACGTAGTTTCTAGCTGTCCCTCATCCAAAATCTGTTATTCATCATAACAGAAGTCCATTTGGACTTAGTCCTATCTCTCAAATTATCCCTCGTTAACTGTATATACGGCACAACGACTTCAACATCGCTCATTTATTTCTGTTCATCCCAATGAAGAATGTATTTTATACAACGTAGTTTCTAGCTGTCCCTCATCCAAAATCTGTTATTCATCATAACAAAATCTTTCATAGTAGTCCATTTGGACTTAGTCCTACCTCTCAAATTATCCCTCGTTAACTGTATATTACGGCACAACGACTTCAACATCGCTCATTTATTTCTGTTCATCCCAATCAAGAATGTATTTTATACAACGTAGTTTCTAGCTGTCCCTCATCCAAAATCTGTTATTCATCATAACAGAAGTCCATTTGGACTTAGTCCTATCTCTCAAATTATCCCTCGTTAACTGTATATACGGCACAACGACTTCAACATCGCTCATTTATTTCTGTTCATCCCAATGAAGAATGTATTTTATACAACGTAGTTTCTAGCTGTCCCTCATCCAAAATCTGTTATTCATCATAACAAAATCTTTCATAGTAGTCCATTTGGACTTAGTCCTACCTCTCAAATTATCCCTCGTTAACTGTATATTACGGCACAACGACTTCAACATCGCTCATTTATTTCTGTTCATCCCAATCAAGAATGTATTTTATACAACGTAGTTTCTAGCTGTCCCTCATCCAAAATCTGTTATTCATCATAACAGAAGTCCATTTGGACTTAGTCCTATCTCTCAAATTATCCCTCGTTAACTGTATATACGGCACAACGACTTCAACATCGCTCATTTATTTCTGTTCATCCCAATGAAGAATGTATTTTATACAACGTAGTTTCTAGCTGTCCCTCATCCAAAATCTGTTATTCATCATAACAAAATCTTTCATAGTAGTCCATTTGGACTTAGTCCTACCTCTCAAATTATCCCTCGTTAACTGTATATTACGGCACAACGACTTCAACATCGCTCATTTATTTCTGTTCATCCCAATCAAGAATGTATTTTATACAACGTAGTTTCTAGCTGTCCCTCATCCAAAATCTGTTATTCATCATAACAGAAGTCCATTTGGACTTAGTCCTATCTCTCAAATTATCCCTCGTTAACTGTATATACGGCACAACGACTTCAACATCGCTCATTTATTTCTGTTCATCCCAATGAAGAATGTATTTTATACAACGTAGTTTCTAGCTGTCCCTCATCCAAAATCTGTTATTCATCATAACAAAATCTTTCATAGTAGTCCATTTGGACTTAGTCCTACCTCTCAAATTATCCCTCGTTAACTGTATATTACGGCACAACGACTTCAACATCGCTCATTTATTTCTGTTCATCCCAATCAAGAATGTATTTTATACAACGTAGTTTCTAGCTGTCCCTCATCCAAAATCTGTTATTCATCATAACAGAAGTCCATTTGGACTTAGTCCTATCTCTCAAATTATCCCTCGTTAACTGTATATACGGCACAACGACTTCAACATCGCTCATTTATTTCTGTTCATCCCAATGAAGAATGTATTTTATACAACGTAGTTTCTAGCTGTCCCTCATCCAAAATCTGTTATTCATCATAACAAAATCTTTCATAGTAGTCCATTTGGACTTAGTCCTACCTCTCAAATTATCCCTCGTTAACTGTATATTACGGCACAACGACTTCAACATCGCTCATTTATTTCTGTTCATCCCAATCAAGAATGTATTTTATACAACGTAGTTTCTAGCTGTCCCTCATCCAAAATCTGTTATTCATCATAACAGAAGTCCATTTGGACTTAGTCCTATCTCTCAAATTATCCCTCGTTAACTGTATATACGGCACAACGACTTCAACATCGCTCATTTATTTCTGTTCATCCCAATCAAGAATGTATTTTATACAACATAGTTTCTAGCTGTCCCTCATCCAAAATCTGTTATTCATCATAACAAAATCTTTCATAGTAGTCCATTTGGACTTAGTCCTACCTCTCAAATTATCCCTCGTTAACTGTATTAACGGCACAACGACTTCAACATCGCTCATTTATTTCTGTTCATCCCAATCAAGAATGTATTTTATACAACGTAGTTTCTAGCTGTCCCTCATCCAAAATCTGTTATTCATCATAACAAAATCTTTAACAGTAGTCCATTTGGACTTAGTCCTACCTCTCAAATTATCCCTCGTTAACTGTATATTACGGCACAACGACTTCAACATCGCTCATTTATTTCTGTTCATCCCAATCAAGAATGTATTTTATACAACGTAGTTTCTAGCTGTCCCTCATCCAAAATCTGTTATTCATCATAACAGAAGTCCATTTGGACTTAGTCCTATCTCTCAAATTATCCCTCGTTAACTGTATATACGGCACAACGACTTCAACATCGCTCATTTATTTCTGTTCATCCCAATGAAGAATGTATTTTATACAACGTAGTTTCTAGCTGTCCCTCATCCAAAATCTGTTATTCATCATAACAAAATCTTTCATAGTAGTCCATTTGGACTTAGTCCTACCTCTCAAATTATCCCTCGTTAACTGTATATTACGGCACAACGACTTCAACATCGCTCATTTATTTCTGTTCATCCCAATCAAGAATGTATTTTATACAACGTAGTTTCTAGCTGTCCCTCATCCAAAATCTGTTATTCATCATAACAGAAGTCCATTTGGACTTAGTCCTATCTCTCAAATTATCCCTCGTTAACTGTATATACGGCACAACGACTTCAACATCGCTCATTTATTTCTGTTCATCCCAATGAAGAATGTATTTTATACAACGTAGTTTCTAGCTGTCCCTCATCCAAAATCTGTTATTCATCATAACAAAATCTTTCATAGTAGTCCATTTGGACTTAGTCCTACCTCTCAAATTATCCCTCGTTAACTGTATATTACGGCACAACGACTTCAACATCGCTCATTTATTTCTGTTCATCCCAATCAAGAATGTATTTTATACAACGTAGTTTCTAGCTGTCCCTCATCCAAAATCTGTTATTCATCATAACAGAAGTCCATTTGGACTTAGTCCTATCTCTCAAATTATCCCTCGTTAACTGTATATACGGCACAACGACTTCAACATCGCTCATTTATTTCTGTTCATCCCAATGAAGAATGTATTTTATACAACGTAGTTTCTAGCTGTCCCTCATCCAAAATCTGTTATTCATCATAACAAAATCTTTCATAGTAGTCCATTTGGACTTAGTCCTACCTCTCAAATTATCCCTCGTTAACTGTATATTACGGCACAACGACTTCAACATCGCTCATTTATTTCTGTTCATCCCAATCAAGAATGTATTTTATACAACGTAGTTTCTAGCTGTCCCTCATCCAAAATCTGTTATTCATCATAACAGAAGTCCATTTGGACTTAGTCCTATCTCTCAAATTATCCCTCGTTAACTGTATATACGGCACAACGACTTCAACATCGCTCATTTATTTTTGTTCATCCCAATGAAGAATGTATTTTATACAACGTAGTTTCTAGCTGTCCCTCATCCAAAATCTGTTATTCATCATAACAAAATCTTTCATAGTAGTCCATTTGGACTTAGTCCTACCTCTCAAATTATCCCTCGTTAACTGTATATTACGGCACAACGACTTCAACATCGCTCATTTATTTCTGTTCATCCCAATCAAGGATGTATTTTATACAACGTAGTTTCTAGCTGTCCCTCATCCAAAATCTGTTATTCATCATAACAGAAGTCCATTTGGACTTAGTCCTATCTCTCAAATTATCCCTCGTTAACTGTATATACGGCACAACGACTTCAACATCGCTCATTTATTTCTGTTCATCCCAATGAAGAATGTATTTTATACAACGTAGTTTCTAGCTGTCCCTCATCCAAAATCTGTTATTCATCATAACAAAATCTTTCATAGTAGTCCATTTGGACTTAGTCCTACCTCTCAAATTATCCCTCGTTAACTGTATATTACGGCACAACGACTTCAACATCGCTCATTTATTTCTGTTCATCCCAATCAAGGATGTATTTTATACAACGTAGTTTCTAGCTGTCCCTCATCCAAAATCTGTTATTCATCATAACAAAATCTTTCATAGTAGTCCATTTGGACTTAGTCCTACCTCTCAAATTATCCCTCGTTAACTGTATATTACGGCACAACGACTTCAACATCGCTCATTTATTTCTGTTCATCCCAATCAAGAATGTATTTTATACAACGTAGTTTCTAGCTGTCCCTCATCCAAAATCTGTTATTCATCATAACAGAAGTCCATTTGGACTTAGTCCTATCTCTCAAATTATCCCTCGTTAACTGTATATACGGCACAACGACTTCAACATCGCTCATTTATTTCTGTTCATCCCAATGAAGAATGTATTTTATACAACGTAGTTTCTAGCTGTCCCTCATCCAAAATCTGTTATTCATCATAACAAAATCTTTCATAGTAGTCCATTTGGACTTAGTCCTACCTCTCAAATTATCCCTCGTTAACTGTATATTACGGCACAACGACTTCAACATCGCTCATTTATTTCTGTTCATCCCAATCAAGAATGTATTTTATACAACGTAGTTTCTAGCTGTCCCTCATCCAAAATCTGTTATTCATCATAACAGAAGTCCATTTGGACTTAGTCCTATCTCTCAAATTATCCCTCGTTAACTGTATATACGGCACAACGACTTCAACATCGCTCATTTATTTCTGTTCATCCCAATGAAGAATGTATTTTATACAACGTAGTTTCTAGCTGTCCCTCATCCAAAATCTGTTATTCATCATAACAAAATCTTTCATAGTAGTCCATTTGGACTTAGTCCTACCTCTCAAATTATCCCTCGTTAACTGTATATTACGGCACAACGACTTCAACATCGCTCATTTATTTCTGTTCATCCCAATCAAGAATGTATTTTATACAACGTAGTTTCTAGCTGTCCCTCATCCAAAATCTGTTATTCATCATAACAGAAGTCCATTTGGACTTAGTCCTATCTCTCAAATTATCCCTCGTTAACTGTATATACGGCACAACGACTTCAACATCGCTCATTTATTTCTGTTCATCCCAATGAAGAATGTATTTTATACAACGTAGTTTCTAGCTGTCCCTCATCCAAAATCTGTTATTCATCATAACAAAATCTTTCATAGTAGTCCATTTGGACTTAGTCCTACCTCTCAAATTATCCCTCGTTAACTGTATATTACGGCACAACGACTTCAACATCGCTCATTTATTTCTGTTCATCCCAATCAAGAATGTATTTTATACAACGTAGTTTCTAGCTGTCCCTCATCCAAAATCTGTTATTCATCATAACAGAAGTCCATTTGGACTTAGTCCTATCTCTCAAATTATCCCTCGTTAACTGTATATACGGCACAACGACTTCAACATCGCTCATTTATTTCTGTTCATCCCAATGAAGAATGTATTTTATACAACGTAGTTTCTAGCTGTCCCTCATCCAAAATCTGTTATTCATCATAACAAAATCTTTCATAGTAGTCCATTTGGACTTAGTCCTACCTCTCAAATTATCCCTCGTTAACTGTATATTACGGCACAACGACTTCAACATCGCTCATTTATTTCTGTTCATCCCAATCAAGGATGTATTTTATACAACGTAGTTTCTAGCTGTCCCTCATCCAAAATCTGTTATTCATCATAACAAAATCTTTCATAGTAGTCCATTTGGACTTAGTCCTACCTCTCAAATTATCCCTCGTTAACTGTATTAACGGCACAACGACTTCAACATCGCTCATTTATTTCTGTTCATCCCAATCAAGAATGTATTTTATACAACGTAGTTTCTAGCTGTCCCTCATCCAAAATCTGTTATTCATCATAACAAAATCTTTAACAGTAGTCCATTTGGACTTAGTCCTACCTCTCAAATTATCCCTCGTTAACTGTATATTACGGCACAACGACTTCAACATCGCTCATTTATTTCTGTTCATCCCAATCAAGAATGTATTTTATACAACATAGTTTCTAGCTGTCCCTCATCCAAAATCTGTTATTCATCATAACAAAATCTTTAACAGTAGTCCATTTGGACTTAGTCCTACCTCTCAAATTATCCCTCGTTAACTGTATATACGGCACAACGACTTCAACATCGCTCATTTATTTCTGTTCATCCCAATGAAGAATGTATTTTATACAACGTAGTTTCTAGCTGTCCCTCATCCAAAATCTGTTATTCATCATAACAAAATCTTTCATAGTAGTCCATTTGGACTTAGTCCTACCTCTCAAATTATCCCTCGTTAACTGTATATTACGGCACAACGACTTCAACATCGCTCATTTATTTCTGTTCATCCCAATCAAGAATGTATTTTATACAACGTAGTTTCTGTCTGTCCCTCATCCAAAATCTGTTATTCATCATATTAAAATCTTTAATAGTAGTCCATTTGGACTTAGTCCTACCTCTCAAATTATCCCTCGTTAACTGTATATACGGCACAACGACTTCAACATCGCTCATTTATTTCTGTTCATCCCAATCAAGAATGTATTTTATACAACGTAGTTTCTGTCTGTCCCTCATCCAAAATCTGTTATTCATCATAACAAAATCTTTAACAGTAGTCCATTTGGACTTAGTCCTACCTCTCAAATTATCCCTCGTTAACTGTATATTACGGCACAACGACTTCAACATCGCTCATTTATTTCTGTTCATCCCAATCAAGAATGTATTTTATACAACATAGTTTCTAGCTGTCCCTCATCCAAAATCTGTTATTCATCATAACAAAATCTTTAACAGTAGTCCATTTGGACTTAGTCCTACCTCTCAAATTATCCCTCGTTAACTGTATATACGGCACAACGACTTCCACATCGCTCATTTATTTCTGTTCATCCCAATCAAGAATGTATTTTATACAACGTAGTTTCTAGCAGTCCCTCATCCAAAATCTGTTATTCATCATAACAAAATCTTTAACAGTAGTCCATTTGAACTTAGTCCTACCTCTCAAATTATCCCTCGTTAACTGTATATACGGCACAACAACTTCAACATCGCTCATTTATTTCTGTTCATCCCAATCAAGAATGTATTTTATACAACATAGTTTCTAGCTGTCCCTCATCCAAAATCTGTTATTCATCATAACAAAATCTTTAACAGTAGTCCATTTGGACTTAGTCCTACCTCTCAAATTATCCCTCGTTAACTGTATATTACGGCACAACGACTTCAACATCGCTCATTTATTTCTGTTCATCCCAATCAAGAATGTATTTTATACAACGTAGTTTCTAGCAGTCCCTCATCCAAAATCTGTTATTCATCATAACAAAATCTTTAACAGTAGTCCATTTGGACTTAGTCCTACCTCTCAAATTATCCCTCGTTAACTGTATATACGGCACAACGACTTCCACATCGCTCATTTATTTCTGTTCATCCCAATCAAGAATGTATTTTATACAACGTAGTTTCTAGCAGTCCCTCATCCAAAATCTGTTATTCATCATAACAAAATCTTTAACAGTAGTCCATTTGGACTTAGTCCTACCTCTCAAATTATCCCTCGTTAACTGTATATACGGCACAACGACTTCAACATCGCTCATTTATTTCTGTTTATCCCAATCAAGAATGTATTTTATACAACGTAGTTTCTAGCAGTCCCTCATCCAAAATCTGTTATTCATCATAACAAAATCTTTCATAGTAGTCCATTTGGACTTAGTCCTACCTCTCAAATTATCCCTCGTTAACTGTATATTACGGCACAACGACTTCAACATCGCTCATTTATTTCTGTTCATCCCAATCAAGAATGTATTTTATACAACGTAGTTTCTAGCAGTCCCTCATCCAAAATCTGTTATTCATCATAACAAAATCTTTCATAGTAGTCCATTTGGACTTAGTCCTACCTCTCAAATTATCCCTCGTTAACTGTATATTACGGCACAACGACTTCAACATCGCTCATTTATTTCTGTTCATCCCAATCAAGAATGTATTTTATACAACATAGTTTCTGTCTGTCCCTCATCCAAAATCTGTTATTCATCATATTAAAATCTTTAATAGTAGTCCATTTGGACTTAGTCCTACCTCTCAAATTATCCCTCGTTAACTGTATATTACGGCACAACGACTTCAACATCGCTCATTTATTTCTGTTCATCCCAATCAAGAATGTATTTTATACAACGTAGTTTCTAGCAGTCCCTCATCCAAAATCTGTTATTCATCATAACAAAATCTTTCATAGTAGTCCATTTGGACTTAGTCCTACCTCTCAAATTATCCCTCGTTAACTGTATATTACGGCACAACGACTTCAACATCGCTCATTTATTTCTGTTCATCCCAATCAAGAATGTATTTTATACAACATAGTTTCTGTCTGTCCCTCATCCAAAATCTGTTATTCATCATATTAAAATCTTTAATAGTAGTCCATTTGGACTTAGTCCTACCTCTCAAATTATCCCTCGTTAACTGTATATACGGCACAACGACTTCAACATCGCTCATTTATTTCTGTTCATCCCAATCAAGAATGTATTTTATACAACATAGTTTCTAGCAGTCCCTCATCCAAAATCTGTTATTCATCATAACAAAATCTTTAACAGTAGTCCATTTGGACTTAGTCCTACCTCTCAAATTATCCCTCGTTAACTGTATATTACGGCACAACGACTTCAACATCGCTCATTTATTTCTGTTCATCCCAATCAAGAATGTATTTTATACAACGTAGTTTCTAGCAGTCCCTCATCCAAAATCTGTTATTCATCATAACAAAATCTTTCATAGTAGTCCATTTGGACTTAGTCCTACCTCTCAAATTATCCCTCGTTAACTGTATATTACGGCACAACGACTTCAACATCGCTCATTTATTTCTGTTCATCCCAATCAAGAATGTATTTTATACAACGTAGTTTCTAGCAGTCCCTCATCCAAAATCTGTTATTCATCATAACAAAATCTTTCATAGTAGTCCATTTGGACTTAGTCCTACCTCTCAAATTATCCCTCGTTAACTGTATATTACGGCACAACGACTTCAACATCGCTCATTTATTTCTGTTCATCCCAATCAAGAATGTATTTTATACAACATAGTTTCTGTCTGTCCCTCATCCAAAATCTGTTATTCATCATATTAAAATCTTTAATAGTAGTCCATTTGGACTTAGTCCTACCTCTCAAATTATCCCTCGTTAACTGTATATACGGCACAACGACTTCAACATCGCTCATTTATTTCTGTTCATCCCAATCAAGAATGTATTTTATACAACATAGTTTCTGTCTGTCCCTCATCCAAAATCTGTTATTCATCATATTAAAATCTTTAACAGTAGTCCATTTGGACTTAGTCCTACCTCTCAAATTATCCCTCGTTAACTGTATATTACGGCACAACGACTTCAACATCGCTCATTTATTTCTGTTCATCCCAATCAAGAATGTATTTTATACAACATAGTTTCTAGCAGTCCCTCATCCAAAATCTGTTATTCATCATAACAAAATCTTTAACAGTAGTCCATTTGGACTTAGTCCTACCTCTCAAATTATCCCTCGTTAACTGTATATTACGGCACAACGACTTCAACATCGCTCATTTATTTCTGTTCATCCCAATCAAGAATGTATTTTATACAACGTAGTTTCTAGCAGTCCCTCATCCAAAATCTGTTATTCATCATAACAAAATCTTTAACAGTAGTCCATTTGAACTTAGTCCTACCTCTCAAATTATCCCTCGTTAACTGTATATACGGCACAACAACTTCAACATCGCTCATTTATTTCTGTTCATCCCAATCAAGAATGTATTTTATACAACATAGTTTCTAGCTGTCCCTCATCCAAAATCTGTTATTCATCATAACAAAATCTTTAACAGTAGTCCATTTGGACTTAGTCCTACCTCTCAAATTATCCCTCGTTAACTGTATATTACGGCACAACGACTTCAACATCGCTCATTTATTTCTGTTCATCCCAATCAAGAATGTATTTTATACAACGTAGTTTCTAGCAGTCCCTCATCCAAAATCTGTTATTCATCATAACAAAATCTTTAACAGTAGTCCATTTGGACTTAGTCCTACCTCTCAAATTATCCCTCGTTAACTGTATATACGGCACAACGACTTCCACATCGCTCATTTATTTCTGTTCATCCCAATCAAGAATGTATTTTATACAACGTAGTTTCTAGCAGTCCCTCATCCAAAATCTGTTATTCATCATAACAAAATCTTTAACAGTAGTCCATTTGGACTTAGTCCTACCTCTCAAATTATCCCTCGTTAACTGTATATACGGCACAACGACTTCAACATCGCTCATTTATTTCTGTTTATCCCAATCAAGAATGTATTTTATACAACGTAGTTTCTAGCAGTCCCTCATCCAAAATCTGTTATTCATCATAACAAAATCTTTCATAGTAGTCCATTTGGACTTAGTCCTACCTCTCAAATTATCCCTCGTTAACTGTATATTACGGCACAACGACTTCAACATCGCTCATTTATTTCTGTTCATCCCAATCAAGAATGTATTTTATACAACGTAGTTTCTAGCAGTCCCTCATCCAAAATCTGTTATTCATCATAACAAAATCTTTCATAGTAGTCCATTTGGACTTAGTCCTACCTCTCAAATTATCCCTCGTTAACTGTATATTACGGCACAACGACTTCAACATCGCTCATTTATTTCTGTTCATCCCAATCAAGAATGTATTTTATACAACATAGTTTCTGTCTGTCCCTCATCCAAAATCTGTTATTCATCATATTAAAATCTTTAATAGTAGTCCATTTGGACTTAGTCCTACCTCTCAAATTATCCCTCGTTAACTGTATATTACGGCACAACGACTTCAACATCGCTCATTTATTTCTGTTCATCCCAATCAAGAATGTATTTTATACAACGTAGTTTCTAGCAGTCCCTCATCCAAAATCTGTTATTCATCATAACAAAATCTTTCATAGTAGTCCATTTGGACTTAGTCCTACCTCTCAAATTATCCCTCGTTAACTGTATATTACGGCACAACGACTTCAACATCGCTCATTTATTTCTGTTCATCCCAATCAAGAATGTATTTTATACAACATAGTTTCTGTCTGTCCCTCATCCAAAATCTGTTATTCATCATATTAAAATCTTTAATAGTAGTCCATTTGGACTTAGTCCTACCTCTCAAATTATCCCTCGTTAACTGTATATACGGCACAACGACTTCAACATCGCTCATTTATTTCTGTTCATCCCAATCAAGAATGTATTTTATACAACATAGTTTCTAGCAGTCCCTCATCCAAAATCTGTTATTCATCATAACAAAATCTTTAACAGTAGTCCATTTGGACTTAGTCCTACCTCTCAAATTATCCCTCGTTAACTGTATATTACGGCACAACGACTTCAACATCGCTCATTTATTTCTGTTCATCCCAATCAAGAATGTATTTTATACAACGTAGTTTCTAGCAGTCCCTCATCCAAAATCTGTTATTCATCATAACAAAATCTTTCATAGTAGTCCATTTGGACTTAGTCCTACCTCTCAAATTATCCCTCGTTAACTGTATATTACGGCACAACGACTTCAACATCGCTCATTTATTTCTGTTCATCCCAATCAAGAATGTATTTTATACAACGTAGTTTCTAGCAGTCCCTCATCCAAAATCTGTTATTCATCATAACAAAATCTTTCATAGTAGTCCATTTGGACTTAGTCCTACCTCTCAAATTATCCCTCGTTAACTGTATATTACGGCACAACGACTTCAACATCGCTCATTTATTTCTGTTCATCCCAATCAAGAATGTATTTTATACAACATAGTTTCTGTCTGTCCCTCATCCAAAATCTGTTATTCATCATATTAAAATCTTTAATAGTAGTCCATTTGGACTTAGTCCTACCTCTCAAATTATCCCTCGTTAACTGTATATACGGCACAACGACTTCAACATCGCTCATTTATTTCTGTTCATCCCAATCAAGAATGTATTTTATACAACATAGTTTCTGTCTGTCCCTCATCCAAAATCTGTTATTCATCATATTAAAATCTTTAACAGTAGTCCATTTGGACTTAGTCCTACCTCTCAAATTATCCCTCGTTAACTGTATATTACGGCACAACGACTTCAACATCGCTCATTTATTTCTGTTCATCCCAATCAAGAATGTATTTTATACAACATAGTTTCTAGCAGTCCCTCATCCAAAATCTGTTATTCATCATAACAAAATCTTTAACAGTAGTCCATTTGGACTTAGTCCTACCTCTCAAATTATCCCTCGTTAACTGTATATTACGGCACAACGACTTCAACATCGCTCATTTATTTCTGTTCATCCCAATCAAGAATGTATTTTATACAACGTAGTTTCTAGCAGTCCCTCATCCAAAATCTGTTATTCATCATAACAAAATCTTTAACAGTAGTCCATTTGAACTTAGTCCTACCTCTCAAATTATCCCTCGTTAACTGTATATACGGCACAACAACTTCAACATCGCTCATTTATTTCTGTTCATCCCAATCAAGAATGTATTTTATACAACATAGTTTCTAGCTGTCCCTCATCCAAAATCTGTTATTCATCATAACAAAATCTTTAACAGTAGTCCATTTGGACTTAGTCCTACCTCTCAAATTATCCCTCGTTAACTGTATATTACGGCACAACGACTTCAACATCGCTCATTTATTTCTGTTCATCCCAATCAAGAATGTATTTTATACAACGTAGTTTCTAGCAGTCCCTCATCCAAAATCTGTTATTCATCATAACAAAATCTTTAACAGTAGTCCATTTGGACTTAGTCCTACCTCTCAAATTATCCCTCGTTAACTGTATATACGGCACAACGACTTCCACATCGCTCATTTATTTCTGTTCATCCCAATCAAGAATGTATTTTATACAACGTAGTTTCTAGCAGTCCCTCATCCAAAATCTGTTATTCATCATAACAAAATCTTTAACAGTAGTCCATTTGGACTTAGTCCTACCTCTCAAATTATCCCTCGTTAACTGTATATACGGCACAACGACTTCAACATCGCTCATTTATTTCTGTTTATCCCAATCAAGAATGTATTTTATACAACGTAGTTTCTAGCAGTCCCTCATCCAAAATCTGTTATTCATCATAACAAAATCTTTCATAGTAGTCCATTTGGACTTAGTCCTACCTCTCAAATTATCCCTCGTTAACTGTATATTACGGCACAACGACTTCAACATCGCTCATTTATTTCTGTTCATCCCAATCAAGAATGTATTTTATACAACGTAGTTTCTAGCAGTCCCTCATCCAAAATCTGTTATTCATCATAACAAAATCTTTCATAGTAGTCCATTTGGACTTAGTCCTACCTCTCAAATTATCCCTCGTTAACTGTATATTACGGCACAACGACTTCAACATCGCTCATTTATTTCTGTTCATCCCAATCAAGAATGTATTTTATACAACATAGTTTCTGTCTGTCCCTCATCCAAAATCTGTTATTCATCATATTAAAATCTTTAATAGTAGTCCATTTGGACTTAGTCCTACCTCTCAAATTATCCCTCGTTAACTGTATATACGGCACAACGACTTCAACATCGCTCATTTATTTCTGTTCATCCCAATCAAGAATGTATTTTATACAACATAGTTTCTGTCTGTCCCTCATCCAAAATCTGTTATTCATCATATTAAAATCTTTAATAGTAGTCCATTTGGACTTAGTCCTACCTCTCAAATTATCCCTCGTTAACTGTATATACGGCACAACGACTTCAACATCGCTCATTTATTTCTGTTCATCCCAATCAAGAATGTATTTTATACAACGTAGTTTCTGTCTGTCCCTCATCCAAAATCTGTTATTCATCATATTAAAATCTTTAATAGTAGTCCATTTGGACTTAGTCCTACCTCTCAAATTATCCCTCGTTAACTGTATATACGGCACAACGACTTCAACATCGCTCATTTATTTCTGTTCATCCCAATCAAGAATGTATTTTATACAACGTAGTTTCTGTCTGTCCCTCATCCAAAATCTGTTATTCATCATATTAAAATCTTTAATAGTAGTCCATTTGGACTTAGTCCTACCTCTCAAATTATCCCTCGTTAACTGTATATACGGCACAACGACTTCAACATCGCTCATTTATTTCTGTTCATCCCAATCAAGAATGTATTTTATACAACGTAGTTTCTGTCTGTCCCTCATCCAAAATCTGTTATTCATCATATTAAAATCTTTACTAGTAGTCCATTTGGACTTAGTCCTACCTCTCAAATTATCCCTCGTTAACTGTATATACGGCACAACGACTTCAACATCGCTCATTTATTTCTTTTCATCCCAATCAAGAATGTATTTTATACAACGTAGTTTCTAGCTGTCCCTCATCCAAAATCTGTTATTCATCATAACAAAATCTTTCATAGTAGTCCATTTGGGCTTAGTCCTACCTCTCAAATTATCCCTCGTTAACTGTATATACGGCACAACGACTTCAACATCGCTCATTTATTTCTTTTCATCCCAATCAAGAATGTATTTTATACAACGTAGTTTCTAGCAGTCCCTCATCCAAAATCTGTTATTCATCATAACAAAATCTTTCATAGTAGTCCATTTGGGCTTAGTCCTACCTCTCAAATTATCCCTCGTTAACTGTATATACGGCACAACGACTTCAACATCGCTCATTTATTTCTTTTCATCCCAATCAAGAATGTATTTTATACAACGTAGTTTCTGTCTGTCCCTCATCCAAAATCTGTTATTTATCATAACAAAATCTTTAACAGTAGTCCATTTGGACTTAGTCCTACCTCTCAAATTATCCCTCGTTAACTGTATATTACGGCACAACGACTTCAACATCGCTCATTTATTTCTGTTCATCCCAATCAAGAATGTATTTTATACAACGTAGTTTCTAGCAGTCCCTCATCCAAAATCTGTTATTCATCATAACAAAATCTTTAATAGTAGTCCATTTGGACTTAGTCCTACCTCTCAAATTATCCCTCGTTAACTGTATATTACGGCACAACGACTTCAACATCGCTCATTTATTTCTGTTCATCCCAATCAAGAATGTATTTTATACAACGTAGTTTCTAGCTGTCCCTCATCCAAAATCTGTTATTCATCATAACAGTAGTCCATTTGGACTTAGTCCTACCTCTCAAATTATCCCTCGTTAACTGTATATTACGGCACAACGACTTCAACATCGCTCATTTATTTCTGTTCATCCCAATCAAGAATGTATTTTATACAACGTAGTTTCTAGCAGTCCCTCATCCAAAATCTGTTATTCATCATAACAAAATCTTTAACAGTAGTCCATTTGGACTTAGTCCTACCTCTCAAATTATCCCTCGTTAACTGTATATACGGCACAACGACTTCCACATCGCTCATTTATTTCTGTTCATCCCAATCAAGAATGTATTTTATACAACGTAGTTTCTAGCAGTCCCTCATCCAAAATCTGTTATTCATCATAACAAAATCTTTAACAGTAGTCCATTTGGACTTAGTCCTACCTCTCAAATTATCCCTCGTTAACTGTATATACGGCACAACGACTTCAACATCGCTCATTTATTTCTGTTTATCCCAATCAAGAATGTATTTTATACAACGTAGTTTCTAGCAGTCCCTCATCCAAAATCTTTTATTCATCATAACAAAATCTTTCATAGTAGTCCATTTGGACTTAGTCCTACCTCTCAAATTATCCCTCGTTAACTGTATATTACGGCACAACGACTTCAACATCGCTCATTTATTTCTGTTCATCCCAATCAAGAATGTATTTTATACAACGTAGTTTCTAGCAGTCCCTCATCCAAAATCTGTTATTCATCATAACAAAATCTTTCATAGTAGTCCATTTGGACTTAGTCCTACCTCTCAAATTATCCCTCGTTAACTGTATATTACGGCACAACGACTTCAACATCGCTCATTTATTTCTGTTCATCCCAATCTACCTCTCAAATTATCCCTCGTTAACTGTATATTACGGCACAACGACTTCAACATCGCTCATTTATTTCTGTTCATCCCAATCAAGAATGTATTTTATACAACGTAGTTTTTAGCAGTCCCTCATCCAAAATCTGTTATTCATCATAACAAAATCTTTAACAGTAGTCCATTTGGACTTAGTCCTACCTCTCAAATTATCCCTCGTTAGCTATATATTACGGCACAACGACTTCAACATCGCTCATTTATTTCTGTTCATCCCAATCAAGAATGTATTTTATACAACGTAGTTTCTAGCAGTCCCTCATCCAAAATCTGTTATTCATCATAACAGTAGTCCATTTGGACTTAGTCCTACCTCTCAAATTATCCCTCGTTAACTGTATATTACGGTACAACGACTTCAACATCCTTCATTTATTTCTGTTCATCCCAATCAAGAATGTATTTTATGCAACGTAGTTTCTAGCTGTCCCTCATCCAAAATCTGTTATTCATCATAACAGTAGTCCATTTGGACTTAGTCCTACCTCTCAAATTATCCCTCGTTAACTGTATATTACGGCACAACGACTTCAACATCCTTCATTTATTTTTGTTCATCCCAATCAAGAATGTATTTTATGCAACGTAGTTTCTAGCTGTCCCTCATCCAAAATCTGTTATTCACCATAACAGTAGTCCATTTGGACTTAGTCCTACCTCTCAAATTATCCCTCGTTAACTGTATATTACGGCACAACGACTTCAACATCGCTCATTTATTTCTGTTCATCCCAATCAAGAATGTATTTTATACAACGTAGTTTCTAGCAGTCCCTCATCCAAAATCTGTTATTCATCATAACAAAATCTTTAATAGTAGTCTATTTTGACTTAGTCCTACCTCTCAAATTATCCCTCGTTAACTGTATATTACGGCACAACGACTTCAACATCGCTCATTTATTTCTGTTCATCCCAATCAAGAATGTATTTTATACAACATAGTTTCTAGCTGTCCCTCATCCAAAATCTGTTATTCATCATAACAAAATCTTTAACAGTAGTCCATTTGGACTTAGTCCTACCTCTCAAATTATCCCTCGTTAACTGTATATTACGGCACAACGACTTCAACATCGCTCATTTATTTCTGTTCATCCCAATCAAGAATGTATTTTATACAACGTAGTTTCTGTCTGTCCCTCATCCAAAATCTGTTATTCATCATAACAAAATCTTTAACAGTAGTCCATTTGGACTTAGTCCTACCTCTCAAATTATCCCTGTTAACTGTATATTACGGCACAACGACTTCAACATCGCTCATTTATTTCTGTTCATCCCAATCAAGAATGTATTTTATACAACATAGTTTCTAGCTGTCCCTCATCCAAAATCTGTTATTCATCATAACAAAATCTTTAACAGTAGTCCATTTTGACTTAGTCCTACCTCTCAAATTATCCCTCGTTAACTGTATATTACGGCACAACGACTTCAACATCGCTCATTTATTTCTGTTCATCCCAATCAAGAATGTATTTTATACAACATAGTTTCTAGCTGTCCCTCATCCAAAATCTGTTATTCATCATAACAAAATCTTTAACAGTAGTCCATTTGGACTTAGTCCTACCTCTCAAATTATCCCTCGTTAACTGTATATTACGGCACAACGACTTCAACATCGCTCATTTATTTCTGTTCATCCCAATCAAGAATGTATTTTATACAACGTAGTTTCTAGCAGTCCCTCATCCAAAATCTGTTATTCATCATAACAGTAGTCCATTTGGACTTAGTCCTACCTCTCAAATTATCCCTCGTTAACTGTATATTACGGTACAACGACTTCAACATCCTTCATTTATTTCTGTTCATCCCAATCAAGAATGTATTT
Source organism: Tipula confusa (assembly GCA_963556175.1). Classification (NCBI taxonomy): domain Eukaryota; kingdom Metazoa; phylum Arthropoda; class Insecta; order Diptera; family Tipulidae; genus Tipula; species Tipula confusa. The sequence continues at coordinate 196,053,423 of OY744476.1, read as the reverse complement.
TATGCAACGTAGTTTCTAGCTGTCCCTCATCCAAAATCTGTTATTCATCATAACAGTAGTCCATTTGGACTTAGTCCTACCTCTCAAATTATCCCTCGTTAACTGTATATTACGGTACAACGACTTCAACATCGCTCATTTATTTCTGTTCATCCCAATCAAGAATGTATTTTATACAACGTAGTTTCTAGCAGTCCCTCATCCAAAATCTGTTATTCATCATAACAGTAGTCCATTTGGACTTAGTCCTACCTCTCAAATTATCCCTCGTTAACTGTATATTACGGTACAACGACTTCAACATCCTTCATTTATTTCTGTTCATCCCAATCAAGAATGTATTTTATGCAACGTAGTTTCTAGCTGTCCCTCATCCAAAATCTGTTATTCATCATAACAGTAGTCCATTTGGACTTAGTCCTACCTCTCAAATTATCCCTCGTTAACTGTATATTACGGCACAACGACTTCAACATCGCTCATTTATTTCTGTTCATCCCAATCAAGAATGTATTTTATACAACATAGTTTCTAGCTGTCCCTCATCCAAAATCTGTTATTCATCATAACAAAATCTTTAACAGTAGTCCATTTGGACTTAGTCCTACCTCTCAAATTATCCCTCGTTAACTGTATATTACGGCACAACGACTTCAACATCGCTCATTTATTTCTGTTCATCCCAATCAAGAATGTATTTTATACAACGTAGTTTCTGTCTGTCCCTCATCCAAAATCTGTTATTCATCATAACAAAATCTTTAACAGTAGTCCATTTGGACTTAGTCCTACCTCTCAAATTATCCCTCGTTAACTGTATATTACGGCACAACGACTTCAACATCGCTCATTTATTTCTGTTCATCCCAATCAAGAATGTATTTTATACAACGTAGTTTCTAGCAGTCCCTCATCCAAAATCTGTTATTCATCATAACAGTAGTCCATTTGGACTTAGTCCTACCTCTCAAATTATCCCTCGTTAACTGTATATTACGGTACAACGACTTCAACATCCTTCATTTATTTCTGTTCATCCCAATCAAGAATGTATTTTATGCAACGTAGTTTCTAGCTGTCCCTCATCCAAAATCTGTTATTCATCATAACAGTAGTCCATTTGGACTTAGTCCTACCTCTCAAATTATCCCTCGTTAACTGTATATTACGGCACAACGACTTCAACATCGCTCATTTATTTCTGTTCATCCCAATCAAGAATGTATTTTATACAACGTAGTTTCTAGCAGTCCCTCATCCAAAATCTGTTATTCATCATAACAAAATCTTTAATAGTAGTCTATTTTGACTTAGTCCTACCTCTCAAATTATCCCTCGTTAACTGTATATTACGGCACAACGACTTCAACATCGCTCATTTATTTCTGTTCATCCCAATCAAGAATGTATTTTATACAACATAGTTTCTAGCTGTCCCTCATCCAAAATCTGTTATTCATCATAACAAAATCTTTAACAGTAGTCCATTTGGACTTAGTCCTACCTCTCAAATTATCCCTCGTTAACTGTATATTACGGCACAACGACTTCAACATCGCTCATTTATTTCTGTTCATCCCAATCAAGAATGTATTTTATACAACGTAGTTTCTGTCTGTCCCTCATCCAAAATCTGTTATTCATCATAACAAAATCTTTAACAGTAGTCCATTTGGACTTAGTCCTACCTCTCAAATTATCCCTGTTAACTGTATATTACGGCACAACGACTTCAACATCGCTCATTTATTTCTGTTCATCCCAATCAAGAATGTATTTTATACAACATAGTTTCTAGCTGTCCCTCATCCAAAATCTGTTATTCATCATAACAAAATCTTTAACAGTAGTCCATTTTGACTTAGTCCTACCTCTCAAATTATCCCTCGTTAACTGTATATTACGGCACAACGACTTCAACATCGCTCATTTATTTCTGTTCATCCCAATCAAGAATGTATTTTATACAACATAGTTTCTAGCTGTCCCTCATCCAAAATCTCTTATTCATCATAACAAAATCTTTAACAGTAGTCCATTTGGACTTAGTCCTACCTCTCAAATTATCCCTCGTTAACTGTATATTACGGCACAACGACTTCAACATCGCTCATTTATTTCTGTTCATCCCAATCAAGAATGTATTTTATACAACGTAGTTTCTAGCAGTCCCTCATCCAAAATCTGTTATTCATCATAACAGTAGTCCATTTGGACTTAGTCCTACCTCTCAAATTATCCCTCGTTAACTGTATATTACGGTACAACGACTTCAACATCCTTCATTTATTTCTGTTCATCCCAATCAAGAATGTATTTTATGCAACGTAGTTTCTAGCTGTCCCTCATCCAAAATCTGTTATTCATCATAACAGTAGTCCATTTGGACTTAGTCCTACCTCTCAAATTATCCCTCGTTAACTGTATATTACGGCACAACGACTTCAACATCGCTCATTTATTTCTGTTCATCCCAATCAAGAATGTATTTTATACAACATAGTTTCTAGCTGTCCCTCATCCAAAATCTGTTATTCATCATAACAAAATCTTTAACAGTAGTCCATTTGGACTTAGTCCTACCTCTCAAATTATCCCTCGTTAACTGTATATTACGGCACAACGACTTCAACATCGCTCATTTATTTCTGTTCATCCCAATCAAGAATGTATTTTATACAACGTAGTTTCTGTCTGTCCCTCATCCAAAATCTGTTATTCATCATAACAAAATCTTTAACAGTAGTCCATTTGGACTTAGTCCTACCTCTCAAATTATCCCTCGTTAACTGTATATTACGGCACAACGACTTCAACATCGCTCATTTATTTCTGTTCATCCCAATCAAGAATGTATTTTATACAACGTAGTTTCTAGCAGTCCCTCATCCAAAATCTGTTATTCATCATAACAGTAGTCCATTTGGACTTAGTCCTACCTCTCAAATTATCCCTCGTTAACTGTATATTACGGTACAACGACTTCAACATCCTTCATTTATTTCTGTTCATCCCAATCAAGAATGTATTTTATGCAACGTAGTTTCTAGCTGTCCCTCATCCAAAATCTGTTATTCATCATAACAGTAGTCCATTTGGACTTAGTCCTACCTCTCAAATTATCCCTCGTTAACTGTATATTACGGCACAACGACTTCAACATCGCTCATTTATTTCTGTTCATCCCAATCAAGAATGTATTTTATACAACGTAGTTTCTAGCAGTCCCTCATCCAAAATCTGTTATTCATCATAACAAAATCTTTAATAGTAGTCTATTTTGACTTAGTCCTACCTCTCAAATTATCCCTCGTTAACTGTATATTACGGCACAACGACTTCAACATCGCTCATTTATTTCTGTTCATCCCAATCAAGAATGTATTTTATACAACATAGTTTCTAGCTGTCCCTCATCCAAAATCTGTTATTCATCATAACAAAATCTTTAACAGTAGTCCATTTGGACTTAGTCCTACCTCTCAAATTATCCCTCGTTAACTGTATATTACGGCACAACGACTTCAACATCGCTCATTTATTTCTGTTCATCCCAATCAAGAATGTATTTTATACAACGTAGTTTCTGTCTGTCCCTCATCCAAAATCTGTTATTCATCATAACAAAATCTTTAACAGTAGTCCATTTGGACTTAGTCCTACCTCTCAAATTATCCCTGTTAACTGTATATTACGGCACAACGACTTCAACATCGCTCATTTATTTCTGTTCATCCCAATCAAGAATGTATTTTATACAACATAGTTTCTAGCTGTCCCTCATCCAAAATCTGTTATTCATCATAACAAAATCTTTAACAGTAGTCCATTTTGACTTAGTCCTACCTCTCAAATTATCCCTCGTTAACTGTATATTACGGCACAACGACTTCAACATCGCTCATTTATTTCTGTTCATCCCAATCAAGAATGTATTTTATACAACATAGTTTCTAGCTGTCCCTCATCCAAAATCTCTTATTCATCATAACAAAATCTTTAACAGTAGTCCATTTGGACTTAGTCCTACCTCTCAAATTATCCCTCGTTAACTGTATATTACGGCACAACGACTTCAACATCGCTCATTTATTTCTGTTCATCCCAATCAAGAATGTATTTTATACAACGTAGTTTCTAGCAGTCCCTCATCCAAAATCTGTTATTCATCATAACAGTAGTCCATTTGGACTTAGTCCTACCTCTCAAATTATCCCTCGTTAACTGTATATTACGGTACAACGACTTCAACATCCTTCATTTATTTCTGTTCATCCCAATCAAGAATGTATTTTATGCAACGTAGTTTCTAGCTGTCCCTCATCCAAAATCTGTTATTCATCATAACAGTAGTCCATTTGGACTTAGTCCTACCTCTCAAATTATCCCTCGTTAACTGTATATTACGGTACAACGACTTCAACATCGCTCATTTATTTCTGTTCATCCCAATCAAGAATGTATTTTATACAACGTAGTTTCTAGCAGTCCCTCATCCAAAATCTGTTATTCATCATAACAAAATCTTTAATAGTAGTCTATTTTGACTTAGTCCTACCTCTCAAATTATCCCTCGTTAACTGTATATTACGGCACAACGACTTCAACATCGCTCATTTATTTCTGTTCATCCCAATCAAGAATGTATTTTATACAACGTAGTTTCTGTCTGTCCCTCATCCAAAATCTGTTATTCATCATAACAAAATCTTTAACAGTAGTCCATTTGGACTTAGTCCTACCTCTCAAATTATCCCTGTTAACTGTATATTACGGCACAACGACTTCAACATCGCTCATTTATTTCTGTTCATCCCAATCAAGAATGTATTTTATACAACATAGTTTCTAGCTGTCCCTCATCCAAAATCTGTTATTCATCATAACAAAATCTTTAACAGTAGTCCATTTGGACTTAGTCCTACCTCTCAAATTATCCCTCGTTAACTGTATATTACGGCACAACGACTTCAACATCGCTCATTTATTTCTGTTCATCCCAATCAAGAATGTATTTTATACAACGTAGTTTCTGTCTGTCCCTCATCCAAAATCTGTTATTCATCATAACAAAATCTTTAACAGTAGTCCATTTGGACTTAGTCCTACCTCTCAAATTATCCCTGTTAACTGTATATTACGGCACAACGACTTCAACATCGCTCATTTATTTCTGTTCATCCCAATCAAGAATGTATTTTATACAACATAGTTTCTAGCTGTCCCTCATCCAAAATCTGTTATTCATCATAACAGTAGTCCATTTGGACTTAGTCCTACCTCTCAAATTATCCCTCGTTAACTGTTTATTACGGCACAACGACTTCAACATCGCTCATTTATTTCTGTTCATCCCAATCAAGAATGTATTTTATACAACATAGTTTCTAGCTGTCCCTCATCCAAAATCTGTTATTCATCATAACAAAATCTTTAACAGTAGTCCATTTGGACTTAGTCCTACCTCTCAAATTATCCCTCGTTAACTGTATATTACGGTACAACGACTTCAACATCCTTCATTTATTTCTGTTCATCCCAATCAAGAATGTATTTTATACAACGTAGTTTCTAGCAGTCCCTCATCCAAAATCTGTTATTCATCATAACAAAATCTTTAATAGTAGTCCATTTTGACTTAGTCCTACCTCTCAAATTATCCCTCGTTAACTGTATATTACGGCACAACGACTTCAACATCGCTCATTTATTTCTGTTCATCCCAATCAAGAATGTATTTTATACAACGTAGTTTCTAGCTGTCCCTCATCCAAAATCTGTTATTCATCATAACAGTAGTCCATTTGGACTTAGTCCTACCTCTCAAATTATCCCTCGTTAACTGTATATTACGGCACAACGACTTCAACATCGCTCATTTATTTCTGTTCATCCCAATCAAGAATGTATTTTATACAACGTAGTTTCTAGCAGTCCCTCATCCAAAATCTGTTATTCATCATAACAAAATCTTTAATAGTAGTCCATTTTGACTTAGTCCTACCTCTCAAATTATCCCTCGTTAACTGTATATTACGGCACAACGACTTCAACATCGCTCATTTATTTCTGTTCATCCCAATCAAGAATGTATTTTATACAACGTAGTTTCTAGCTGTCCCTCATCCAAAATCTGTTATTCATCATAACAAAATCTTTAACAGTAGTCCATTTGGACTTAGTCCTACCTCTCAAATTATCCCTGTTAACTGTATATTACGGCACAACGACTTCAACATCGCTCATTTATTTCTGTTCATCCCAATCAAGAATGTATTTTATACAACATAGTTTCTAGCTGTCCCTCATCCAAAATCTGTTATTCATCATAACAAAATCTTTAACAGTAGTCCATTTTGACTTAGTCCTACCTCTCAAATTATCCCTCGTTAACTGTATATTACGGCACAACGACTTCAACATCGCTCATTTATTTCTGTTCATCCCAATCAAGAATGTATTTTATACAACATAGTTTCTAGCTGTCCCTCATCCAAAATCTGTTATTCATCATAACAAAATCTTTAACAGTAGTCCATTTGGACTTAGTCCTACCTCTCAAATTATCCCTCGTTAACTGTATATTACGGCACAACGACTTCAACATCGCTCATTTATTTCTGTTCATCCCAATCAAGAATGTATTTTATACAACGTAGTTTCTAGCAGTCCCTCATCCAAAATCTGTTATTCATCATAACAGTAGTCCATTTGGACTTAGTCCTACCTCTCAAATTATCCCTCGTTAACTGTATATTACGGTACAACGACTTCAACATCCTTCATTTATTTCTGTTCATCCCAATCAAGAATGTATTTTATACAACGTAGTTTCTAGCTGTCCCTCATCCAAAATCTGTTATTCATCATAACAGTAGTCCATTTGGACTTAGTCCTACCTCTCAAATTATCTCTCGTTAACTGTATATTACGGCACAACGACTTCAACATCGCTCATTTATTTCTGTTCATCCCAATCAAGAATGTATTTTATACAACGTAGTTTCTAGCTGTCCCTCATCCAAAATCTGTTATTCATCATAACAGTAGTCCATTTGGACTTAGTCCTACCTCTCAAATTATCCCTCGTTAACTGTATATTACGGCACAACGACTTCAACATCGCTCATTTATTTCTGTTCATCCCAATCAAGAATGTATTTTATACAACGTAGTTTCTAGCAGTCCCTCATCCAAAATCTGTTATTCATCATAACAAAATCTTTCATAGTAGTCCATTTGGACTTAGTCCTACCTCTCAAATTATCCCTCGTTAACTGTATATTACGGCACAACGACTTCAACATCGCTCATTTATTTCTGTTCATCCCAATCAAGAATGTATTTTATACAACGTAGTTTCTAGCAGTCCCTCATCCAAAATCTGTTATTCATCATAACAAAATCTTTAACAGTAGTCCATTTGGACTTAGTCCTACCTCTCAAATTATCCCTCGTTAACTGTATATTACGGCACAACGACTTCAACATCGCTCATTTATTTCTGTTCATCCCAATCAAGAATGTATTTTATACAACGTAGTTTCTGTCTGTCCCTCATCCAAAATCTGTTATTCATCATAACAAAATCTTTAACAGTAGTCCATTTGGACTTAGTCCTACCTCTCAAATTATCCCTGTTAACTGTATATTACGGCACAACGACTTCAACATCGCTCATTTATTTCTGTACATCCCAATCAAGAATGTATTTTATACAACGTAGTTTCTAGCAGTCCCTCATCCAAAATCTGTTATTCATCATAACAAAATCTTTCATAGTAGTCCATTTGGACTTAGTCCTACCTCTCAAATTATCCCTCGTTAACTGTATATTACGGCACAACGACTTCAACATCGCTCATTTATTTCTGTTCATCCCAATCAAGAATGTATTTCATACAACGTAGTTTCTGTCTGTCCCTCATCCAAAATCTGTTATTCATCATAACAAAATCTTTAATAGTAGTCCATTTGGACTTAGTCCTACCTCTCAAATTATCCCTCGTTAACTGTATATTACGGCACAACGACTTCCACATCGCTCATTTATTTCTGTTCATCCCAATCAAGAATGTATTTTATACAACGTAGTTTCTAGCAGTTTCTCATCCAAAATCTGTTATTCATCATAACAAAATCTTTAACAGTAGTCCATTTGGACTTAGTCCTACCTCTCAAATTATCCCTCGTTAACTGTATATACGGCACAACGACTTCAACATCGCTCATTTATTTCTGTTCATCCCAATCAAGAATGTATTTTATACAACGTAGTTTCTAGCAGTCCCTCATCCAAAATCTGTTATTCATCATAACAAAATCTTTAACAGTAGTCCATTTGGACTTAGTCCTACCTCTCAAATTTTCCCTCGTTAACTGTATATTACGGCACAACGACTTCAACATCGCTCATTTATTTCTGTTCATCCCAATCAAGAATGTATTTTATACAACGTAGTTTCTAGCAGTCCCTCATCCAAAATCTGTTATTCATCATAACAAAATCTTTAACAGTAGTCCATTTGGACTTAGTCCTACCTCTCAAATTATCCCTCGTTAACTGTATATTACGGCACAACGACTTCAACATCGCTCATTTATTTCTGTTCATCCCAATCAAGAATGTATTTTATACAACGTAGTTTCTGTCTGTCCCTCATCCAAAATCTGTTATTCATCATAACAAAATCTTTAATAGTAGTCCATTTGGACTTAGTCCTACCTCTCAAATTATCCCTCGTTAACTGTATATTACGGCACAACGACTTCCACATCGCTCATTTATTTCTGTTCATCCCAATCAAGAATGTATTTTATACAACGTAGTTTCTAGCAGTCCCTCATCCAAAATCTGTTATTCATCATAACAAAATCTTTAACAGTAGTCCATTTGGACTTAGTCCTACCTCTCAAATTATCCCTCGTTAACTGTATATTACGGCACAACGACTTCAACATCGCTCATTTATTTCTGTTCATCCCAATCAAGAATGTATTTTATACAACGTAGTTTCTGTCTGTCCCTCATCCAAAATCTGTTATTCATCATAACAAAATCTTTAATAGTAGTCCATTTGGACTTAGTCCTACCTCTCAAATTATCCCTCGTTAACTGTATATTACGGCACAACGACTTCCACATCGCTCATTTATTTCTGTTCATCCCAATCAAGAATGTATTTTATACAACGTAGTTTCTAGCAGTCCCTCATCCAAAATCTGTTATTCATCATAACAAAATCTTTAACAGTAGTCCATTTGGACTTAGTCCTACCTCTCAAATTATCCCTCGTTAACTGTATATTACGGCACAACGACTTCAACATCGCTCATTTATTTCTGTTCATCCCAATCAAGAATGTATTTTATACAACGTAGTTTCTGTCTGTCCCTCATCCAAAATCTGTTATTCATCATAACAAAATCTTTAATAGTAGTCCATTTGGACTTAGTCCTACCTCTCAAATTATCCCTCGTTAACTGTATATTACGGCACAACGACTTCCACATCGCTCATTTATTTCTGTTCATCCCAATCAAGAATGTATTTTATACAACGTAGTTTCTAGCAGTTTCTCATCCAAAATCTGTTATTCATCATAACAAAATCTTTAACAGTAGTCCATTTGGACTTAGTCCTACCTCTCAAATTATCCCTCGTTAACTGTATATACGGCACAACGACTTCAACATCGCTCATTTATTTCTGTTCATCCCAATCAAGAATGTATTTTATACAACGTAGTTTCTAGCAGTCCCTCATCCAAAATCTGTTATTCATCATAACAAAATCTTTAACAGTAGTCCATTTGGACTTAGTCCTACCTCTCAAATTTTCCCTCGTTAACTGTATATTACGGCACAACGACTTCAACATCGCTCATTTATTTCTGTTCATCCCAATCAAGAATGTATTTTATACAACGTAGTTTCTGTCTGTCCCTCATCCAAAATCTGTTATTCATCATAACAAAATCTTTAATAGTAGTCCATTTGGACTTAGTCCTACCTCTCAAATTATCCCTCGTTAACTGTATATTACGGCACAACGACTTCCACATCGCTCATTTATTTCTGTTCATCCCAATCAAGAATGTATTTTATACAACGTAGTTTCTAGCAGTCCCTCATCCAAAATCTGTTATTCATCATAACAAAATCTTTAACAGTAGTCCATTTGGACTTAGTCCTACCTCTCAAATTATCCCTCGTTAACTGTATATTACGGCACAACGACTTCAACATCGCTCATTTATTTCTGTTCATCCCAATCAAGAATGTATTTTATACAACGTAGTTTCTGTCTGTCCCTCATCCAAAATCTGTTATTCATCATAACAAAATCTTTAACAGTAGTCCATTTGGACTTAGTCCTACCTCTCAAATTATCCCTGTTAACTGTATATTACGGCACAACGACTTCAACATCGCTCATTTATTTCTGTTCATCCCAATCAAGAATGTATTTTATACAACGTAGTTTCTAGCAGTCCCTCATCCAAAATCTGTTATTCATCATAACAAAATCTTTCATAGTAGTCCATTTGGACTTAGTCCTACCTCTCAAATTATCCCTCGTTAACTGTATATTACGGCACAACGACTTCAACATCGCTCATTTATTTCTGTTCATCCCAATCAAGAATGTATTTTATACAACGTAGTTTCTGTCTGTCCCTCATCCAAAATCTGTTATTCATCATAACAAAATCTTTAACAGTAGTCCATTTGGACTTAGTCCTACCTCTCAAATTATCCCTGTTAACTGTATATTACGGCACAACGACTTCAACATCGCTCATTTATTTCTGTACATCCCAATCAAGAATGTATTTTATACAACGTAGTTTCTAGCAGTCCCTCATCCAAAATCTGTTATTCATCATAACAAAATCTTTCATAGTAGTCCATTTGGACTTAGTCCTACCTCTCAAATTATCCCTCGTTAACTGTATATTACGGCACAACGACTTCAACATCGCTCATTTATTTCTGTTCATCCCAATCAAGAATGTATTTCATACAACGTAGTTTCTGTCTGTCCCTCATCCAAAATCTGTTATTCATCATAACAAAATCTTTAACAGTAGTCCATTTGGACTTAGTCCTACCTCTCAAATTATCCCTGTTAACTGTATATTACGGCACAACGACTTCAACATCGCTCATTTATTTCTGTTCATCCCAATCAAGAATGTATTTTATACAACGTAGTTTCTAGCAGTCCCTCATCCAAAATCTGTTATTCATCATAACAAAATCTTTCATAGTAGTCCATTTGGACTTAGTCCTACCTCTCAAATTATCCCTCGTTAACTGTATATTACGGCACAACGACTTCAACATCGCTCATTTATTTCTGTTCATCCCAATCAAGAATGTATTTTATACAACGTAGTTTCTAGCAGTCCCTCATCCAAAATCTGTTATTCATCATAACAAAATCTTTAACAGTAGTCCATTTGGACTTAGTCCTACCTCTCAAATTATCCCTCGTTAACTGTATATTACGGCACAACGACTTCAACATCGCTCATTTATTTCTGTTCATCCCAATCAAGAATGTATTTTATACAACGTAGTTTCTGTCTGTCCCTCATCCAAAATCTGTTATTCATCATAACAAAATCTTTAACAGTAGTCCATTTGGACTTAGTCCTACCTCTCAAATTATCCCTGTTAACTGTATATTACGGCACAACGACTTCAACATCGCTCATTTATTTCTGTACATCCCAATCAAGAATGTATTTTATACAACGTAGTTTCTAGCAGTCCCTCATCCAAAATCTGTTATTCATCATAACAAAATCTTTCATAGTAGTCCATTTGGACTTAGTCCTACCTCTCAAATTATCCCTCGTTAACTGTATATTACGGCACAACGACTTCAACATCGCTCATTTATTTCTGTTCATCCCAATCAAGAATGTATTTCATACAACGTAGTTTCTGTCTGTCCCTCATCCAAAATCTGTTATTCATCATAACAAAATCTTTAACAGTAGTCCATTTGGACTTAGTCCTACCTCTCAAATTATCCCTGTTAACTGTATATTACGGCACAACGACTTCAACATCGCTCATTTATTTCTGTTCATCCCAATCAAGAATGTATTTTATACAACGTAGTTTCTAGCAGTCCCTCATCCAAAATCTGTTATTCATCATAACAAAATCTTTAATAGTAGTCCATTTGGACTTAGTCCTACCTCTCAAATTATCCCTCGTTAACTGTATATTACGGCACAACGACTTCCACATCGCTCATTTATTTCTGTTCATCCCAATCAAGAATGTATTTTATACAACGTAGTTTCTAGCAGTCTCTCATCCAAAATCTGTTATTCATCATAACAAAATCTTTAACAGTAGTCCATTTGGACTTAGTCCTACCTCTCAAATTATCCCTGTTAACTGTATATTACGGCACAACGACTTCAACATCGCTCATTTATTTCTGTTCATCCCAATCAAGAATGTATTTTATACAACGTAGTTTCTAGCAGTCCCTCATCCAAAATCTGTTATTCATCATAACAAAATCTTTAATAGTAGTCCATTTGGACTTAGTCCTACCTCTCAAATTATCCCTCGTTAACTGTATATTACGGCACAACGACTTCAACATCGCTCATTTATTTCTGTTCATCCCAATCAAGAATGTATTTTATACAACGTAGTTTCTAGCTGTCCCTCATCCAAAATCTGTTATTCATCATAACAGTAGTCCATTTGGACTTAGTCCTACCTCTCAAATTATCCCTCGTTAACTGTATATTACGGCACAACGACTTCAACATCGCTCATTTATTTCTGTTCATCCCAATCAAGAATGTATTTTATACAACGTAGTTTCTAGCTGTCCCTCATCCAAAATCTGTTATCAACTTCAACATAACAGAATCTATTGTCACAACAATTTTTTTTAAAAAAAGTTGTTTTTATTATATAAAATATTGATATTTTTTTTAAATGTTCTTTTTCATAATAACTGTCATGCGGCTGCGAGCGAATGATCGACCATAAGATGATGATTCACCGGAAGATTAAACAAAAGCATTAAAAGGATAAACTAATATGAATGCGGGGATATAAAGAAGATCTCCCTCCGACGCCTGTTAAAATTTAATCAATGCCATCGCATTTTCTGTCTGTCCAAATACACTAACGGTTGAACCTAAGATATACCAATCAGCTGTAGTTTCGGTAAATTAGTATAATTTATCAGTTTTATGGATATGGAATGGTCCAGAATATAATATTTATAATAAATTTATTTTTAAAATATTAATAAAATTTTATTATATTAAAACGCAAATTGAAACTTTTTATTTATTTATTTTTGTACTTAAATAAGTACCTGTTACCGCCATTTGTAATACAACACTATAAATAAGCAGTACAGGGTGATCCAGAGAGAATGGGTAAGCCTTAAACACCTCTTAAAGTTTAAGCACAAAAGTTAAGTATTTGTTGAAAAAAACCAATTGATAATCCTTTTTTGTTACTATCTTTTGTTCAACCAAAGCATGGAGAGTTTGAGTAAGGTAAGTATGAGCGAGCGAATGAAGTGAAATGTAAACGGCACCGTTCATAAATAGCAGATAAGGTGTAAGTATTTAGTGCTTCACTCATCGTTTTTGACATCACATGTGATGCTTCTGTGTTCATTTCGATGTGATTGTGAATCAGTGTTAAAACGACGACTGACGTTTTAACACTGATGACTGTGACGACTGATGACTGTGGTGGCTGTATGATTGGACTATTCGTTTTGCTTAATGATCTGGACGGATTTTAATGTAATACCACGTATTAATCAATGTCTACAGGTGTTACGTGAAAGGAAGAAAACCTGGAAGCGCGTTGGTGAGAGTAACACTGGAAGACTGCTTTTCTGCCGACATATATGCTTTCGAAAACAACAGATCTACAACTTCTTCACAATATTCGATAAAACGATGAATCAATTCTGAAAAGAGAGATGAAATAAGCTTAATCTGTTCAGATGACGACTTTCCCAGTACTATTTCAAAATAAATTATTGAACTGGTATATTGTAAGGAATGATAATTGGACCATTCACTCTTCACGGGAATTTATCGGGTTTAAGCTATTTGGCAGCTTTTATAGCCTTCCATATTTGGGAAAATCGGAGCAAAAATTTTCGATCTTATTTTGATGTAAAATGAGTGGAATTCCGTTGATAATGAGTTTAGAGTGGATTTTAATTTTTATGATGGTATAGAAAGTCCTAGATAACCGAAATTTCTTACCGAAAAAATCCACATTTTGACAGTCTATAGCCTTGCATATTTTTGGAAAATCGGAGTAAAAACACAAGGTGTTTAGAGTGGATTTTTGAATTTTTCTGGTGGCTTAGAAAGCCCTAGATAGCCGAAATTACGTTTAAAAAAATCATGATTTTTCGAAATAAAAAATCCAAATTTTGACAGTCTATAGCCTTCCATATTTGGGAAAATCGGAGTAAAAATTTTCGATTTTATTTTGATGTAAAATGAGTGGAATTCCGTTGACAAGGTGTTTAGAGTGGATTTTTGAATTTTTATGGTGGTTTAGAAAGTCCTAGATAACCGAAAGTAGTTTTAAAAAATCTAGATTTTTCGAAAAAAAAATCCAAATTTTGACAGTCTATAGCCTTGCATATTTGGGAAAATCGGAGTAAAAATTTTCGATTTTATTTTGATGTAAAATGAGTGGAATTCCGTTGACAAGGTGTTTAGAGTGGATTTTTGAATTTTTATGGTGGTTTAGAAAGTCCTAGATAACCGAAATTACGTTTAAAAAAATCTAGATTTTTCGAAAATAAAAAATCCAAATTTTGATAGTCTATAGCCTTCCATATTTGGAAAAATTTGAGTAAAAATTTTCGATTTTATTTTGATGTAAAATGAGTATAATTCCGTTGATAATTAGTTAAGAGTGGATTTATAAATTTTTATGGTGGTTTAGAAAGTCCTAGATAACCGAAATTACTTTTAAAAAAATCTAGATTTTTCGGAAATAAAAAATCCTCATTTTGACAGTCTATAGCCTTGCATATTTGGGAAAATCGGAGTAAAAATTTTCGATTTTATTTTGATGTAAAATGAGTGGAATTCCATTGATAAGGTGTTTAGAGTGGATTTTTGAATTTTTATGGTGGTTTAGAAAGTCCTAGATAACCGAAAGTAGTTTTAAAAAATCTAGATTTTTCGAAAATAAAAAATCCAAATTTTGATAGTCTATATATAGCCTTGCATATTTGGGAAAATCGGAGTAAAAATTTTCGATTTTATTTTGATGTAAAATGAGTGGAATTCTGTTGACAAGGTGTTTAGAGTGGATTTTTGAATTTTTATGGTGGTTTAGAAAGTCCTAGATAACCGAAAGTAGTTTTAAAAAATCTAGATTTTTCGAAAATAAAAAATCCAAATTTTGACAGTCTATAGCCTTGCATATTTGGGAAAATCGGAGTAAAAATTTTCGATTTTATTTTGATGTAAAATGAGTGGAATTCCGTTGACAAGGTGTTTAGAGTGGATTTTTGAATTTTTATGGTGGTTTAGAAAGTCCTAGATAACCGAAATTACGTTTAAAAAAATCTAGATTTTTCGAAAATAAAAAATCCAAATTTTGATAGTCTATAGCCTTGCATATTGGGAAAATTGGAGTAAACATTTTCGATTTTATTTTAATATACAATAAGTGGAATTCCATTGAATTTTTATGGTGGTTTAGAAAGTCCTAGATATCCGAAAGTAGTTTTAAAAAATCTAGATTTTTCGAAAATAAAAAATCCAAATTTTGCCTTGCATAGATGGGAAAATCGGAGTAAAAATTTTCAATTTTATTTTGATGTAAAATGAGTGGAATTCTGTTGACAAGGTGTTTAGAGTGGATTTTTGAATTTTTATGGTGGTTTAGAAAGCCCTAGATAACCGAAATTACGTTTAAAAAAATCTAGATTTTTCGGAAATAAAAAATCCTCATTTTGACAGTCTATAGCCTTGCATATTTGGGAAAATCGGATAAAAATTTTCGATTTTATTTTGATGTAAAATGAGTGGAATTCCGTTGACAAGGTGTTTAGAGTGGATTTTTGAATTTTTATGGTGGTTTAGAAAGCCCTAGATATCCGAAATTACGTTTAAAAAAATCTAGATTTTTCGAAAATAAAAAATCCAAATTTTGATAGTCTATAGCCTTCCATATTTGGAAAAATTTGAGTAAAAATTTTCGATTTTATTTTGATGTAAAATGAGTATAATTCCGTTGATAATTAGTTAAGAGTGGATTTATAAATTTTTATGGTGGTTTAGAAAGTCCTAGATAACCGAAATTACTTTTAAAAAAATCTAGATTTTTCGGAAATAAAAAATCCTCATTTTGACAGTCTATAGCCTTGCATATTTGGGAAAATCGGAGTAAAAATTTTCGATTTTATTTTGATGTAAAATGAGTGGAATTCCATTGACAAGGTGTTTAGAGTGGATTTTTGAATTTTTATGGTGGTTTAGAAACCCTAGATAACCGAAATTACGTTTAAAAAAATCTAGATTTTTCGAAAATAAAAAATCCAAATTTTGATAGTCTATATATAGCCTTGCATATTTGGGAAAATCGGAGTAAAAATTTTCGATTTTATTTTGATGTAAAATGAGTGGAATTTCGTTGACAAGGTGTTTAGAGTGGATTTTTGAATTTTTATGGTGGTTTAGAAAGCCCTAGATATCCGAAATTACGTTTAAAAAAATCTAGATTTTTCGAAAATAAAAAATCCAAATTTTGATAGTCTATAGCCTTCCATATTTGGAAAAATTTGAGTAAAAATTTTCGATTTTATTTTGATGTAAAATGAGTATAATTCCGTTGATAATTAGTTAAGAGTGGATTTATAAATTTTTATGGTGGTTTAGAAAGTCCTAGATAACCGAAATTACTTTTAAAAAAATCTAGATTTTTCGGAAATAAAAAATCCTCATTTTGACAGTCTATAGCCTTGCATATTTGGGAAAATCGGAGTAAAAATTTTCGATTTTATTTTGATGTAAAATGAGTGGAATTCCATTGATAAGGTGTTTAGAGTGGATTTTTGAATTTTTATGGTGGTTTAGAAAGTCCTAGATAACCGAAAGTAGTTTTAAAAAATCTAGATTTTTCGAAAATAAAAAATCCAAATTTTGATAGTCTATATATAGCCTTGCATATTTGGGAAAATCGGAGTAAAAATTTTCGATTTTATTTTGATGTAAAATGAGTGGAATTCTGTTGACAAGGTGTTTAGAGTGGATTTTTGAATTTTTATGGTGGTTTAGAAAGCCCTAGATATCCGAAATTACGTTTAAAAAAATCTAGATTTTTCGAAAATAAAAAATCCAAATTTTGATAGTCTATAGCCTTCCATATTTGGAAAAATTTGAGTAAAAATTTTCGATTTTATTTTGATGTAAAATGAGTATGATTCAGTTGGCAAGGTCTTAAGAGTAATTTTATGAATTTTTATGGTGGTTTAGAAAGCCCTAGATAACCGAAATTACGTTTAAAAAAATCAAGATTTTTCGAAAATAAAACATCCAAATTTTGACAGTCTATAGCCTTGCATATTAGGGTAAATTTGAGTAAAAATTTTCGATTTCATTTTGATGTAAAATGAGTGGAATTCTGTTGACAAGGTGTTTAGAGTGGATTTTTGAATTTTTATGGTGGTTTAGAAAGCCCTAGATATCCGAAATTACGTTTAAAAAAATCTAGATTTTTCGAAAATAAAAAATCCAAATTTTGATAGTCTATAGCCTTCCATATTTGGAAAAATTTGAGTAAAAATTTTCGATTTTATTTTGATGTAAAATGAGTATAATTCCGTTGATAATTAGTTAAGAGTGGATTTATAAATTTTTATGGTGGTTTAGAAAGTCCTAGATAACCGAAATTACTTTTAAAAAAATCTAGATTTTTCGGAAATAAAAAATCCTCATTTTGACAGTCTATAGCCTTGCATATTTGGGAAAATCGGAGTAAAAATTTTCGATTTTATTTTGATGTAAAATGAGTGGAATTCCATTGACAAGGTGTTTAGAGTGGATTTTTGAATTTTTATGGTGGTTTAGAAACCCTAGATAACCGAAATTACGTTTAAAAAAATCTAGATTTTTCGAAAATAAAAAATCCAAATTTTGATAGTCTATATATAGCCTTGCATATTTGGGAAAATCGGAGTAAAAATTTTCGATTTTATTTTGATGTAAAATGAGTGGAATTTCGTTGACAAGGTGTTTAGAGTGGATTTTTGAATTTTTATGGTGGTTTAGAAAGCCCTAGATATCCGAAATTACGTTTAAAAAAATCTAGATTTTTCGAAAATAAAAAATCCAAATTTTGATAGTCTATAGCCTTCCATATTTGGAAAAATTTGAGTAAAAATTTTCGATTTTATTTTGATGTAAAATGAGTATAATTCCGTTGATAATTAGTTAAGAGTGGATTTATAAATTTTTATGGTGGTTTAGAAAGTCCTAGATAACCGAAATTACTTTTAAAAAAATCTAGATTTTTCGGAAATAAAAAATCCTCATTTTGACAGTCTATAGCCTTGCATATTTGGGAAAATCGGAGTAAAAATTTTCGATTTTATTTTGATGTAAAATGAGTGGAATTCCATTGATAAGGTGTTTAGAGTGGATTTTTGAATTTTTATGGTGGTTTAGAAAGTCCTAGATAACCGAAAGTAGTTTTAAAAAATCTAGATTTTTCGAAAATAAAAAATCCAAATTTTGATAGTCTATATATAGCCTTGCATATTTGGGAAAATCGGAGTAAAAATTTTCGATTTTATTTTGATGTAAAATGAGTGGAATTCTGTTGACAAGGTGTTTAGAGTGGATTTTTGAATTTTTATGGTGGTTTAGAAAGTCCTAGATATCCGAAATTACGTTTAAAAAAATCTAGATTTTTCGAAAATAAAAAATCCAAATTTTGATAGTCTATAGCCTTCCATATTTGGAAAAATTTGAGTAAAAATTTTCGATTTTATTTTGATGTAAAATGAGTATAATTCCGTTGATAATTAGTTAAGAGTGGATTTATAAATTTGTATGGTGGTTTAGAAAGTCTTAGATAACCGAAATTACTTTTAAAAAAATCTAGATTTTTCGGAAATAAAAAATCCTCATTTTGACAGTCTATAGCCTTGCATATTTGGGAAAATCGGAGTAAAAATTTTCGATTTTATTTTGATATAAAATGAGTGGAATTCCGTTGAAAACTATAGACTGTCAAAATTCGGATTGTTTATTATCGAGAAAATCAACGTTTTACGAATTTTGATAGCTCTTAAATCTGTAAAACATTGACCTAATGATGTTATACATTTTAAATAAAAAGCATTTTTAAAGTTTAAATGGAATTGATTGTAAAATATAACTCATAAAGGCCCTACACACGATCCAATTTGGTTGGTCCAACCAAATTGGTATGTTGGTACAACCAAATTGGTTGTACATACACACGTTCCAATTTGGTTTTATTTTGTGTATGTTTAAGAAAATTAACAACAAAAAATATTTTATATGTTGACTACTTTCTCGTTTTCGCTTATGTTTTTCTATAGACTAAAATAATATCATCCAACAACAATACACACGATCCAATTTGGTTGATTGGTCGGTCGGTTGGTTGGAAATTTCCATCCAACATGCCCGAACAATTTGATTTTAACCAACATGCATCCACACTTACCAATTTCCAACCAAGTTGAACCTACCGTCCGACCAAATTAGATCGTGTGTAGGGCCTTTTACCCAACTTTTTGCTTGACAAAGATGTACAATCTATTACACTGAATACTTACAAAAATATGTTCTTCTCACATAGTACTTCAAGCATCTAATAAAATATTTTAAATTCAACATGGAAAAATTATTTTTACTTTATTTATATTTATATTCTTCACGATCTTATGGTACAGGTACTCTTGGTGGTAGTTTCAATAATTTGTTATCTATAATACATCATTTCACATATTTGATCGACAGCTGGTGGTGCAGGCCATATTAAATTATATATAAAGAGTCAGTATAAAAGTGCGCTGATGAAATAAATTTGGTTCAATTTCATTTTTTGGACACCAAGAGTACCGTAACCGGCCAAATCACAATTTTCTTTTTAATTTTTTTTTTAATTATAACTATAATTTACATAATAAATTCTTAATTAAATCATTTCTTTTGTTTTCTGTTAAATTAATTTTACTTTTAATTAATTCATTTAATTTGTATTTTATTTTGTTTTAAATCCATTTACATTAAATTTTTAATTTTGTATTTCATAATTTTTTGCCAAATTTCAAATTATAAAATAATTTTGATTTGTTTTTGTTTGCGGGACAAATTAAATAATTTGTTTTTTTTTTTAAATTAAATTACATTTATTAGTAATTTATAATTATACTAATTTTTATTTTGTTAGCACCAAATTTGATTATATATTTTTTTTTAAATTTTTAATTATTTTTTGGATGTTTTATAATTTTTAATTAGTTTTCTTTTTCATCATCTTAATTGACTAATTTTTATTAGAAGAAATTTTTTATTTGCATGAAACTTATAAAAATGTTTGTGTTTGGTTATTAAATTCGTGTTAGGTGATAGCTCAATGTTTTTAATTGGCATTTGATTGGCTAACTGTTAGCCATTTGTTTCTTAGCCATTAGTGGCTTTTTCACTTTTTAAGCTGAATGGTAACAAAATGGTAGAAAATTTTTTGAAAATTCAATTTCTGAAAAATTAAAGTTTATTTAGAAGTTACGATGTTTGTTCTTGGAATCCGTTGATATATATATATATATATATATATATATATATATATATATATATATATATATATATATATATATATATATATATAATATACATAAGTGTTTTGCACTCCAAATACAACCATTTGCAAATCAAATACAACATTTTTCAAAAAATATTCATCCTTCGCCAAATCCAATCAAACGTTTTCCAAATTAAATTTAAGGTTCGAAACTCAAAATATGTACTAATAGAAAAGACCATCTTATTGATTCAAAAGCTTACGTACTCTGCTCAACCAGTTGTTTGTAATTTTCTAAATAAGTTCAACAAGAACTCTGAAAAATTATTTGTGAGAAAGTGTTTCATTTACGTTTACAGCGCAGCGTTAAATGAAAAATTACATCCTCTTACTTTTAGTTCGTCGAAAGTGGTAATATTTTTTTTTCTGATTCCAAACTCAATTTTTAGTTACGATGGCCAAAGTGGTATTATTCGATAAGCTCACCTCCGTTTTAATTATATTCACAATTATTATTAATTTACCTATATTTTTGTTGATTTCAGCGATCTTTCTTTGCAGCAGACTCTTCTTTTGAAAGATGTTATTGTTGTGTGATAATTTTAAGGTTACATGATAGAATATCCATCATAATATATTTAGTGTTTAAATGTAATACAATAAACGTTTGAAATTGATTTGAAAAAGGTTTAAAATTGAACACAAGAATGTATAATTTGAATAAAGGTGAAATTGAGTTGGTTGGTCGAAGGTGACATTGATTTAGATGCAGGTGAATTTGATTTTCAAAAGGTTGAATTTAAAGTGCAACACCTATATCTGTATATTGTATGTATATTGTAAATTTAATTTTATTAATTAATATTTAATTTTATCGTATAAATATTTTATATAATTTTTTTATTTTGTTTTTGTTGAACTGTAAAAAAAATATATTTACAATTATAATTATTATTTATTTAAATTAATCAATAATCATTTTGAATTTTTATTTATTATTTTCATTTAGTTTTTGACATTATTTTAATTTTTTTTTTACAAAATTTACAAATTTTATTTATAATATAAATATATCAATTATATATATATATATATATATATATATATATATATATATATATATATATATATATATATATAAATATATATATATATATATATATATATATATATATATATATATATATATTTATATATATATATATATATATATATATATATATATATATATATATATATATATATATATATATATATATATATATATATATATATATTCATTTTCTGGTTTTAGGCAATTTTTATATATTTTTATAATATTTTATTGTTAAAAATAAAAACTTAATATTTAATATATAATATATTATAATATAACAAACAAAACGAAAAGAAGCTAAAAAAACGATTTTAATAAATTTATTTAGACTTAAACAATAATATTTGATTTAAAAATTTAATAATAAAAATTATAGTGCGGATGTTTTATAAAATATAAAACTAAAAATTACTCTATTCCATTTTTATAATTTAATTTAATGTTGCTTAAAATAAAACAACAAAGTAAAATTGATTTAAATTAGGCCGGTTTTTTTAGTGTTTTAATTAAATTATATACGAGTTTAAAAATAAAATTGGAATGTTTACTAAAAAAAATTATAAATATTATTTAAATAAAAATAAAATAAAATAAACATTTTTGACATTGTTGTGTGTGTGTGTGTGTTTATGTATTGTTAATTAATTTAATTTATTTACTTTGCAACTCTTATATATATATATATATATATATATATATATATATATATATATATATATATATATATATATATATATATATATATATATATATATATATATATATATATATATATATATATAATTATATATATATCAAAATACATATAAAATTTTATTAAATTATTTTTTATTTTTTTATATATTATAAATTTTTTTCTCATATAAAATAAATTATAAACAAATTAACAAATTTTGATATATTTTTATTTTTATTTAATTATTATATTTATTTTCATGTTTGAGCATAAAACGTAATTTCATCATCATCTTCGTCATCGTCATCATAATCAATATTACCATTAATACATTTACTATTATTTATGCTACTATTATTATTTTTACTATTATTTATACTATTCTTTTTACTAGTTTTATTTTTGTTTTTATTATTTTTTTTTAATAAATTTGATTTAGTTTTTTTATTGATGGGTTGTAATTCATCTGCTTCGTTGTGATCATCATCATCGTCATCATCATCATCATTGTCGTCGTCGTATTCTACATCACCATCTTCATCGTCTTCGTTTAAACCATCATACGTAATCGGAACGGTTAGAGATGATGTAGATTTTTTTTGTCCGTATTTTTGATTTTTTGACAATTTATTGTAACGAATTTTTGTATGACTTTTTAGGCTACGTTTCTGAAACGAAAATTTTAAAACAAAACAAATTATTAAACTGTCAATTAATTTAGCAATGGGTCTCATCGGTCAAAGGATCAACTTCATTGAGCCTTTTATTTATAAATCTAAATTTAAAAAAAAGGTAATGCATCTAACTTCCTGCTTGGATTGCTAACTAAGGTCTTTAAATTCAGGAACGCATTCAATGGTTGCGTTATTAAATTTGTAAACA
Source organism: Tipula confusa (assembly GCA_963556175.1). NCBI lineage: Eukaryota > Metazoa > Arthropoda > Insecta > Diptera > Tipulidae > Tipula > Tipula confusa. Next base: position 196,029,946 of record OY744476.1, on the reverse strand, counting down.
TAACAAATTGGATTTTTTTCTATGGAAACTCAACACTCGACATTTTGACCATTAAACACCTAATTAACTTGCGAATCATCTAATTGAACACAAGTCCCCGATTTCTTGATTAGTTAGAGGATACGAGAAACATCCATGATAAAGAACGGAACTTTGTTCTATGCTGTTTTTTTTCTATGCACGAGAAATACGATAAGAAGAGTAGGGTTTCAGTGGTGATGTTCCATATGGAAGCTCAGAAGTTACTCTGATGAGTGCATTCCAAGCCTTTATAAATTCTTCTAAGACTATAAAAAAATTGAACAAGCCGAGTTTCCTCTATTGAGTGCCATTCAGAGCATACCAGTACGCAGATCCTAAGACAGTAGACACGACAAAGCTACAGTTCAAGGCGGTCTCTCAACTACACCACATCCAACTTCTAACATTGAGAATTGGACAATGAACCCGTCTTGGAGATAATTATTGATTACAATATGCGTGTGAAGATGGCTCTTTGCCAGTCGTATCCATAGAAGAAGTTTCAATAAGAAGTTTCATTTTGAATAGCTTGCTATTTGAGCAGCTGTCAATTTTGAAGCTGTTATCTTTTGGCATTTGACAAGTAAAAACTACGCCATTACTAAAAATAGTACGATACACACGCTTCAATTTTAATATAAGTAGGGTCAGAAACATTCGATGTTTCAAAAACATCCGTTAAATAACCTACCTCGAAAAAAGCCAGCATCGGCTTCTAAAATGTAAAAAAAATATCATCAAAAGCAGCATAATTCAAAAATGATGTGCTAAAACGTTGTTTCCTGCTTACATAATATGTGAGACGTTCCTTAACAAAGAGATTCACAGATCTCGCCTCTAACGTGCAAAAAAAAGGATGTCGGTTACATATGATGCAAAAGTAGACGAAATTCTTCCCATTATTATGTCATCGGAAACTGAGTGTATGATAATCGATACTGTGGTCGATACAAATCAGGGTCAATTGTGCGATATTGTAAATGGTAGAGATAGAATTTTATTTGATTTTTACCAACACATCTAGAACGTTCATGATAAACAAATTATTTCACCATTTTATATCAATGAAATTCACCACAGATCAATCGAAATAATTCTATAGAGCGAGATCAGCCTAAGAAGTTAACAGCACCCCAATTCCGGTTTAGTGAGAAATCCCTCATATGGGTTTTATTCGTATAAATATTGTTATTGGTATAAAAACTCAGCAATTACATTCGTTTGATGAGTGGGAACAGTCAGAAGTCAGAAGAAATGTCAAAATAAACCATCATATAGAATTCTATATGAAGTGTGATGATAGTATGCAGAAGTTAGTATCTAGTAATAAAAACCAAATTAATTTTTTTTATTAAATTAAATTAGTTTATTTTATGATAACTTCTTATTACTTAAATGAATAAGCTAAATTGGGGTCCGACATTTCAGTATTAACTCTGAAATGGGCATTTATGTCTAGCAAATTTCACCTAATTTTTACGAAACGTAAGCTTTGTTATATCTTCGGCTTGTTTCTAGCTGGCATCGTTCATCAAATAATTTGTGATGATATTTTTAGTCCTCGAAATTTAAATCTACAGCTCCTCGGAGAGTTGGCCGCGAGAGTTATCAAAGCCGATAGCTCCAAAAATATTACTGTTAAGAAATTTGATAAGCGATACCAGCTGTTCTCCAATATTTACATTCAACACATTAAATTAAAAACATTCGCTTTAAATAAAATAGACACGAGAAATGTAAAAAAAAAAATCCCAGTAAACCAAAAAACTCGTGCTATAAAATTTTTAGCAAGTTGAAACTCATTAGTAGAAACGGAATCGGGAATTTAATGACAATGAGAATGTAGAACCGGAATCTAAGTGCATATCCTAACGACTTACTATAACTATATACAAAAGCAGACACGTTAAACCTGATTTTATACTTTGCTCGCTTCAATTGGGGAATGGAATTGAACTGCAGCAGTCTGGAGGCAAATGTAGACAAATTATATACAAATATTTTAAATAGAATACAACTGTTTGTCCCCACTGCCATAACGAAACTGAGCCGGCAATTTGCAAAACCAAAAGGACAAGGCTTACAAAAAAAAATGAAATGTCATTCCGAGCCTATAAACGTAAATTTAAATTCTGTAACCAACGTTTCGATAGTTACTGCTAGACAAATTACATAGATTACATCTCTTGTATTCAAGAAAAAATAAAACTTGATTCAAAATACATTTGAAAAAATTTCCCGGTTAATATGAAATTTGATTGACACAAAAAGCCTTGTGATATACGTTAGTCATATCAAATATGTTTGCAAAATCTTTTCAATCAGTTTATAAGTCGGAAGACATCCAAAAATACACAAAAACCAAGCGGGAGTACTGAATGATATATATCAAAATCTAGAAACTTTCGGAGATGGATGCTGTCCGGGTTGTAGCTTCATTACCTACTTTTCAATCAATCATTAAAATTGGCAGATTTTCCCCAAAGGTGGAAAACAACGAGAGTGGTGTCTCAAAACTGGAACAGGGACGATATTTCAAGTTATAGTGGTATAACGTAAATTTCATCAATCCCAAAGTTATTTGAAATGATAATTTGTCAACATGGTTTTATGCTAAAAAGATCTACTACAACTAACCTTACGGAGTTCGCCAGCAGCGAACTTTAATTTCTTTAAAGAAATTGAAAATCACAAGCAGGTAGATGTTGTATACACTGACTTTACAAAAGCCTTTGACTCCATCAGTAATTGTCAAGCTCTTAGGTGCTTGCATAAATTTTGATTCTGCGGCCGATTTGTAGCATGGTTTAAAATGCAATATATCGAAATAAAAAACAAAAGATCCGAATCAATTGCAGTCACCTACGGTGTTGAGGTACACTATATTCTCATATTAGTCCATAGACTTTCATTATTTTTATCAACGAAATCACTGAAGTAAGTGAGTTACTGTGGGGAACATCAACGATACTCACAGTTTGCGAGTAGATAATGACAACCTACCGACGTGGTGTGATTCCAACCTGTTCAATCTCAACATCAATAAGTGTAAGACGTTGTCCTTTCATCGGAAAATTAATCCTGTTAACAGCCTGTTATTTAACAGTACCAAATAAATGGTGCCATTTTACAAAATATTTCCGTATTTAAAGACCTAGGGGTTATTTTCATTGGAAATATTTTATTTTTTTTATTTTATTTTTTATTTATTATTATTACAACTGACTTATTTATTTATTTAAATAAATATTTGCTATAATATAGTAGTATTAATATAGTAATTTTTGTAAGAAGAACCAATTAGCAATTATCATTACAAAAATAATGAATGGCAGAAGACCGTAATGAGCGATTACATAAAAATGTTATCATCAAAATTACATGGGCTAACAATTTCAAGAGACTCTGTAAGTAATAAGGGTTGGTAGATAAATAAACAAGCAGACTATATCACTTGCTATTTTCAGAACTTTCGATTAGAATATTTTCTTTAGAATTAAAATTATTTAATGCAAAAACGGACTCACCTGTAATAAAGTAAAAACTAATATGAAAACTGTAATTATGATTAAACAGATTGCAACAGCAACTACTGTAATTGTGGCTATAGGTGACATTGAAAACAATGGAAACGCTGTATTTTCTGGATTACCAAGACCCAACTCAAACAATCCATCGCTATCACCCATTTGTGAAATTTGTTGTTCAACACCAATCGGAATTCTTCTTTTTCCAGCTGGCGATGAATTTATACAGCCACCTGAGAAATAAAACAAAAAAAAATGAATAACTAAGTCTCCAAGCCGATTTGGGTTTATTGTCATTCATACCTGTATCTTTATCACAATGACAACAATTATCATCATCTACTTTTGCATCACTTGGACAACAAGGCACACATTGATTATTTAATCGATCCAAATGCAACGGAAATGCACACGATACACATGAATATCGACCGGGACCGCTACACGATCGACACGATTCATGACAAGTTTTACATGTCTGGGTAGGTGGATCATAGTATTGTGATCCAAGGCATTCCATACACAAACCACCGTCCAACATGAAATGTGACGGGCACGAGGTGCATGCTAGTGGCCCTGGTCCTTGACATGTTTTACAATAGTGATGACATTTTTGGCAACCGAATTCCGTTTTGAAAAAACCTTCAGGGCACTCGGGGTGGCATTCGCCTCCAGCTAATTGCCATCCCTGAGGACATTCGACACATTGGTCGCGACGTGGCCCACTACATGTATGGCAGCTAAGGTAGCATTTGGCGCATGTACCACGATCACTGTAATAGCCTTCTGCGCATGTTGTCGTACACTCGCCACTTTGTAATTGAAGTCCTTTTGAGCAGACTGTGCAATTCATACGGGAAACACATTGAGTACATGTATGCAAACATTTGGCACATATTCCAGCCTCCATATAGTAGCTTTCGTCACATATGTTGACACATTTGTTCTCTTGCAACAAATATGATGATTGGCACGTAAGGCAATCTTTTTCGGTTTGGCCTTTACACGTTTCGCATGTCGAGTGACATCCGTGACAGTGACCGTCTTCAAAATATTCAGCTGTAAGTACATTAAAATATTCGTTAAACTTAGTCAAAACTATTCGACCCGTACGATATACTTACATTCATCGCACGTTGAACTTCCTTGTGGTATACACCTATTCTTTTTATTTTTCTCCCAATTGGTATTGCACGTTAGACATATGCCATTTGAGATACAAGTTTTACACCCCGTAATACAAGGCATACATTCTTGGCGTTTTTTATCAGCATAAAATCCGTCCATGCAACTATTCAAACATTTTCCATCGTATGAATATAAACCAGACTTGCATGTAATACATTGTGACTCGGATGAGCCGTTACATGTCAAACATGTAGCATGGCATGAATCACAACTAAAACAAAGCGAAACAATTTAATCGAATAAGTATATCGATAATTAAAATTTAGTACTTACATATAATCTTCTCGTTCGAACGTATGAACCGGACATACTGAAAAACAACGCGTTTCGTGCATTACCAAATGATGTTCACAGCTTGTACAAAAATCGGGACGATCTTGGCACGATGCACAATTTGCTTCGCACGGTACACATGTTTTGTTGTCAAAATCTGCAATATTAGTAAATCGTTTAACATCGGCTATCATGGCCTCGTCGCGCGACAAAATACCTTCGTAATATCCTTCGGGACACTGCTGCAAACAGACAGCTAAGTCGGTGACATGAAAATGAGCTGGTGCACATGTCAAACAACTATCTTGTCCGGCGCCTGCGCATGTTTCACATGACTCATGGCATGGCCAGCAGACTCCGCCTTGATTCGGAAAACTACGGGGCGGACATCGACTAACACATGTACTAAAATGTAGATTTGATATATTAAAATTTGGTCATGAGAGGCTGGGAAATATTTAGATTACTTATCCAATCGGTAGTGTTTACATGCAACACATTGCGTTGGACCACGCCCATAACATCCTTGTTGATCACACTCGGGATCACAATCATGCAGCACAACTTTATTATTTGAATCGGCCATCACATTTTCTCTTTGTGGTGTTGGGATATTATGTCCATCCAACGTTTGTACGGTTCGTTCTGGTGAACTAGCTGCACCAGCAAAAAGATTTTGATAATTTGTATAACCAGAATACAAATCTGGATTATAGTAATTTCCATTCAGCTGTTGGTTCACATCGGTCTCGGTTGGGAAGGCAAACGCGCCGGGAATCCGAGCAATCCCATTACGTTGCGACTCGTTTTTTAGACGGATAGGGTTAGTTTGTGTTCCGTAAAAGATTAACTGCCATTTGGCCAGAATTCCAGATGTATTTACACGTCGGCGACCACTATTTATAATTTGTAATGTCCATCGGCCATCTGCTTTTTCACCCCAAAAGTGAACACTCAAGAATGGCCAATCATCAAAGTTTGATTTCACAATATCCCGCGGACGTTCAAAAAGAAGCGTACTTGTCGTACCCATGGGCGATGTAAGTAGTATTCTGAGATTACCACGCGGGAAAAATCGTAATGTAATTTTACATTGAACATGTTCGAGGAACCGAACTTCATTTATCGTACCAGCACATCCATTTACGTCCATATGCGTTTGTAGCGAATATCCGTATGTCGAAGCGATTGGTCGTTCTTCGTTTATTTCGCGTGACTTACATATGTGTTGCGGTGGCACATTATTCCACTGTTCAGCTAAGCTAACCATTGCTCCGGCATCCATCAGGCCATAACCGAATTTATGACTTACTTTCCTTTTGACACCGTTCATTATCCATCCAGATTCTTTTTCGAGAGGCTCGGGACGCGATGTTAAAACAACGAGATATTGCATATCACGCCATGTTAAACTTGGATTGGCTTCAAGAGCTAGGGCACTTATTCCAGCGGCTAAAGGCGCAGAAGCAGAAGTTCCCGTATGCTCAACAGTACAAATTCGATCGGGTCTTAATCTAGCATCCATATCAACTGTAGCCACACTTTTATCGTGACCAGGTGTTCCTGAACTGTATGTCGTAGCTAATGTTGATGAACATTCTTCTAGATACCATGGCTTATATCCTCCTTGTGTGGCACTTGAGATCGATAGGGTAAAAATTGAGTTGGTATATCCGTCACAGTTACACGAATCTGTGTATCGACCACCATTTCCTGAAGCCCATACGAAAATCGATCCTTTACCTTGACGTCCACTTGTAACCCCGTAAATAAAAGCACGACGGGCCAGCGGGCCAGGTCCATCAACTGTTGAACCATCATCTTCAGGACCCCATGAAGCACTATAGATGTCGATGTGATTTGGATTTAAACCGAGGGCTTTTGCTTCAACAGCATCATTAACACTACCGTCTAACATGCGAACACCACCGATACTGGCATTGTATGCAACACCAACACCGCAAAAACTATTAAACGCAACTGCAGCTACTTCACCAGCACAACGAGTTCCATGCTTGTTATCGCCATTGTCTTGAGGTGTGGGATCAGAATCGTTGCCGTTTATATCGTACGATGCATCTGGATCCTGAAAAAAGATAAAAACAATAAATTATTAATTTTAGATTTCAAGAAGGTTTCAAATTTATCGGATTTATCGGAAAACGACGAAGTTTTGTAAAAAAAAGTTGGAAGGGCTCTAATAATGTCATTTTTGAGCCATTTTTTTACGTCGTTATTTATGGAAGTCCTTGTAAGTTTATCAGTAAGAAATCTGACTGAACTTTTAACTCTCGTGTGGGCAAGATTGCGAAAGCAAATGGAAACAGGCTGCCGAAAATGCTTGGGAATAGAAGGTCGTAGAGAACCGGTAAATGTGTCACAATAAATTACGTAGGTTGAACTTATTTTCACAGGAAATTTTTTAAATTTGAGAAAGTTGCTATTCTTCAACAACTCCCTTAGCTCAACATCATTTTGTTGCGCATCAGCAATTACGAAGTAATTGATAGTTATATATATCTGCTGTAGTATATATAGTTATATATATAGTGATAATATATCTGCTACCACGTTATTAATTTCAGAAACATGACGTAAGCCCATTGTAAATTGACTTATGAAGTCTAAGTGTCGAAATTGTTTGGAACTGCTTTATCAGTTTTATGAGTGAAAGTAAAGATGAGAGGTTTGTCCTCAATTTCGCTCTTTATCTCAAATTCGGTCCGGCATCCATTACTCGCTGGAAAATACATTGAAGGTGCCATAGATGTTCTTCAAGCGATCGTAAGGCGATGAGAATGTTTCTAATCCCAAAATCCATGAGTTTAAATTCAAATTATCCAAAAGGAGTTGATATTGCGGTTTAAGGAATATCTTTAAGTTCGATGGGTTTTTGCTGATACGCCCGGACAAAATTGATCGTTCTTTCTTTTTTACAAGATGCAGAGGGCTGGGCCAAGTGCTACTAGAGGGTTGACAGATACTTTGAGAAAGCATTATTTCAAATACCGCGTTAGCGGGAGTAAGCTTGTATGGCGCAAGACAACGAATTTTTGAAGTTTTCGATGTAGATGCAGTTTAATATGTCGATTCCCCACATAAATCTGTCCTTAATTCATTTGCGCCATGGCATTTGCAATACCATCTTTAACTTGGTCCGCAATTAATTTTTTTAGTTCTGTTTGGGTAATCTGTAAGGTTATAAATTTCAAATCCTGATATGCCCACTTGTTGACGAATCCAATAAGAAAATGTTCTTTGGTGTCAAAATAAAAAAAAGTAAATATTTTTAGGTTAAGAAATCTGCCATTTTCACATCTCAACACCTTTTTTGGCTATTATTACAATTTTAATCTATAACTTCGCAAGACATACAATGACTCAGTTCGATGCCCATTTTCACGTTTTATTTTAATTTTTATTTTACTACAAAACCAAAAACCTAGCACAACATAAAGCCTTTTATTTGTATAAAAGCTTATGGCCATAAATTTTGCAATCATAAAAAATACATAAACAAGCAAAATAAAAAATTAGATCAACGATAGACATACAGGCCAAATTTGACTAATTCAAATCAAATTTATTTTTATGTATATGTGTATGTATGTTATGTTATTTTAATGAATTTTCTATTTTATAAAGCTTTCGTTTAGCTTTCAAAAAAAAAAATGTAATTTAATTTCGTTCAAAGGTTATATTCAACGTCATATTTATACGCATCAGACCCCTATACGTTTATCAAATAAAATGTATAATAGTCTCTCGAGATTAAATGTGTATATTAGAGAGTTAAAAAGAAGACAAACATTTTCGGTTTCATTCCGGTTTAATAGCCTCCAGTTTATCTCGCAACAAAATAAAGAAAAACAAAAACGTAAAAGGCATACACCAAGGGAAAAAAATTGAAACAAAAGTTAATCATGATGAGAGGGCGGGAAACGTGAGGTATATAATATAATTTCCAGGTGAAAATTTATGTTTATATGCATTGGGATGATTTTTGGTCCTTTCCTGAATTTTGGTGTTGGCGACGGTGCGGTGTTGTTACAAAATTGTGAATAAACAACAACTTTTTTTTTTGTTTTTTATTTAAAGCTTTGGTTCGTTCGTTGGTTTTTCATATTAAATCAATATTAGTAGTATAGTAGTCGAGTTTTTGACATCAGCATATGGCGCAGCACACAAAAATTATTTATTTATTTTGTAGACTATTTCTGTAGAGAGCTTTTCAGTGTGTACACAATTTTTTGTATACCAAACATAAAAAAAAAACTTTTGACCTTTTTATTATTTGACAAATTTATTATACCATTTTCTGGTGTAATAAAAAGCTACGTACACTTTCATAAATACATATTTGTACCAGCGTGCTATATATAGGTAAATGAAACATAACACTATATTCGACTAGTTTCGAGTATGCAAAAATGAAAACATAAATTTTACGGTTTTTCATTTTCCAAAAATAATAAAAAAACAATAACGAAAAAAGCTCTATGTTATATATAATATATATATATATATATATATATATATATATATATATATATATATATATATATATATATATATATATATATATATATATAAAATTAAAAGAGCGAATAATTTGTTATAGTGCTAGATAGTTTTGCTATGCACTATATACTATATACTATATTTAGGTCCAAAAGCTTCCAGTATTTCTAATGGATTAAGTGAAAAATATTTTCTAAATCATTTTAATTTTCTCGTATATTTTCCTGAAAAATTGGTACATTTTTTATATTTCTTTTGATTCAGACAGTTTTATGGTTTGTGTGCTAATGAAATATATCGTAATAAGGCTTAAAAATGAATTGCAACTGTAAATGAATTTGGTTTAGGTTTACAGATGTGATTTTCAAAATTTAAATTATTTATGAAAATCAAATATATGAAATTGTACATTTTAAATTGGGCCGTCATTTTCTTGACGGTGATTTTTTGTCTCCACGACACAATTTGAAAAAGGAGGGCCATTGTAAACTATTTAAAACGCTAAGACGTGTTTTTACAATTGGATGTGACTTTAATGCGAAAAGCATCTAAAGAAACTAATTCTACGATAACATAAGGAAGATAATTGTTTTCAACACGACATGCATTAAAATATGAAATTTACTGTGGTGGCTTACTAACGCCCAGTGACGAAACTAAGATACTAGACCTATCAAACTTCTATGCACTGAGAGATATATCTGAAAACTACATTCACATGAAAAACCGCAAATTTCTGTCATCAAATTACTCACGGAACATGACGATTAGTGAAAAGTTAATAAAAAGGGAAAGTTAAACAAAATTGACAAATTTAAAAACTAAATTGGGTATTTTTCGCGAATTAATGGGGGAACAAATCAATCAAAAGACCCATAATTTAAGTACCTTCACTTAAAAAGAATGATGAGGGTTGGGAAAGAAGTCCCAAAGAGAAAGCTAATTTGTTTGCGAATCAACTCGAACAAACCTTTCAACCACCACCAAGACAGTGCCAACGAAAACATCTAACAATAAAAAATTATACAGGCCCATGTCCTTGCTACCAATTTGGTCAAAGCTTTTTGAAACATTACTACTAAAGAGACTTAAACCAATAAGTAAGGAAATACATTTAATTCTTCTATTTTAACTTGAATTCAGGGAAAAGCATTCTACAATAGAACAGGTGCTTAGAATTAAATTGAAACGTACGTCGGGACGTAAGAAAACATTTAAATAGTTTGGCACATGATTCTGGAGCACAAACCGCATAGAGCTATATGTCATGCTCATTTGCCGAGACAGTTCTTTGCCATACTAAGATCTTATTTATCCAATATACATTTTCGAGTGAAATATTATGAATATTTCGAACTAAATACAATTCTGCCAATGTGCTTCAGGGAATTGTCTGGGGTACAAACCATCTACAGATGGAATACATTAAAAATGAAATAAGGTTTAAGTAACAAAGTTAGAGTGCTGCTTATATTGGTTGTCTTTGCCTATTTTATTCAGATCGGTTGGCCAATATATTGGTCCTTCCCTAGAACAAACTCACAGTTAATTGATAATCTAAATGTTTTATCGGTGGGACCAATGAGCATATATTTTAACCAAGTTTAATTCAGTTTATAAACCAAAACCATTAGTTTACATTAAAATGATTCTTTTTGGATGCCGTTCACTTTATGTTTACCAGTCTTTCATATAAATTCTTACAGTCGGTAAATTTAAAATGTCAAACAGATGTATATATAATAAGCCTATAATATGTTTGGAAGTTTTGATTCAAAATCTAGAATCGGACATTCATTACGAATAAACGAGAGCCTAAGAACTGGGAATATGAATTTAGGTGCAATTTCGCCCTTTGCATCCATCGGGCACTAAGCGGATTGTGGTTATATCATCTATAGATTCGAGTTGCTAAGTTAGTAAAAAACAGTCGATGCAATTTCATTGGAACTTTTCGAATCCGTTGAGGCGATGGGATTAAGATGTTTGTAAAATTATCAAAAATTCCACGGTTAAAAATAGCATCGTTCTGTAACATGTCAAAATACAAGAAAATTCAAAATCGTAAATTATTGCTGGATTGCAAGAAAAGATAGAATTCTATTATGAACCGATTTTTACTTAATACATCAATGTTGATACTATTGTTGATGATCAAATTAACAAACCATATGTTCAACTAAAAAAGGAGCTATTAGATTCTTTCTAACTGTAAAATGTTGAGCAAACAAGAGTCACCCTTAGCGAGAAAGGAGCTTTGCAACAATCTCTTGACGAACTTAGCGAACTAGCTTAGTGAAAAGGTCTGAAATCTTCCACACTCTTTTTTAATGAGCTTCGAACTAATTAATGCCTTAAAAAACTAAACGGGTTTATGGCAGATATATGAAAAATTGATAAATTTTGAGTATATTCTCATAATTTCGGCTCAGTTCAATTTTAGTTTTAGCTTCCTAGTGCTTAGAAAATACAAAGATAAAAAAATTCACAGTTTTTTTTATTGGCAAATTAAATTTGAAATCAAAAGATCAAATAACTAAAGTTTTCCAATGATAAAGAAGATATATATATATATATATATATATATATATATATATATATATATATATATATATATATACCCAGAAAAGTTTCCAACTAAGTAAATACTAAAAAGAGAGTGAGTGAGCTTTTGTTGGATTTCCATTCAATGGATTTGTCTGTTTATTTGGTAATTTTGATTGTATTTCACTCTGTTGGACCCTTTTGTAGTGTGTTACATATACAATTGTTAGTTAGATAACACAAACAACAATAAAAAAAAATTAAATTTTCAAATTTTCCTTATGCTTTTGTTATTGTGTTGTATGTATTGTTGTAGGTTTATATTTCTTAGAATTGCTAAAATATGTACACAACAGCAGCAGCAGTATATAGCAGCAACAGCAGTAGTTAATAGAAGATAAATGAGTATACAGTACAGTGCTTTGCTTATGATGGTGGGTTGATACGTTTTGTGTTCAAATCTTGGAATGTTGGTGTACAGCCCAAACTAAACAACAATACATAAAATGTCATCAAATGAAAATGACATAAACAAGTGGTTCAAAGAATGGAAAGTTATTAGTATTTTTCATTTGCTGTGTACAGTGTTTTTCGAAGAAAACGTATTATAAACATAACTCACATCCTTACATACAATTGTTGGATTTATAATTGGTTTTTGTGGGAATGTGCGTGCAAGAAAAATCGTTTTTTATATACTTCAAAATTATACAAAAAAAAAAAATTCGATTTTTCAAAAACGAGTTTGGGAAACGTCGAATTGAGAAAAAAATATAATCCAGCCGCCCGTGGATATATGATTACGAATTACTGATCTAGAGAAGCGTTCGTCAAGAAGATTTATTTACGAAACCAAACATTTTATTTTGTTATTTTTTTGGGGAAAATAATTGTTTAAAAAACACAAAACGGTGGTATGCCATCATATACAGTGTCAAATTATGAATAATTTTTTTCTGACAGTTTATTATTTATTTTTGGTGTGTCAGACATTATCCAACGATTTTTTTTCTTGTGTCAGTATCAAAATATACGAATACGTCGTATATTATGGAGGTGGAAATAATTTTTCACTCAAGTAGATCATCACATATATAACCAACTGAAAAAATAAGTATTTTGCTCGTTTTATTCCTCAGTGCCCTCGTCACTACTATCACCTCTAAATGTTGTTTATGCGTTCAGTTTTATTTTTTAATTTTATTTTGACATAATTATTTTAATGATGATGAGCTAGGTAAATCGTCTTATTATTACCCGTGTGTATACCAAAATAAAAATAATTGAAATAATCAAGAAAATGTTTTTCCGTTTTTCCACAAAAAAAAAAAAAATCATCAAAATACATAACGATAATCGGACCAATTTGTATTCTCGTTTATTTTATCTGTTTTAAATGGCATTCGTATTATAAATATACGAGAATAATATACACGGTAGGTGCGAGGTAATTTCCAAGAATATGAGACATTTTTTATTAACGTTTTTGTACAATAACAATTTGATACATACGCTTATTTTATACTTCGTGCTAGTACAGTACGGCTGAAGTATGGTATGAGAGTTTTTCGATGAAAAAAAAACACAAGATGAAGATGTATTTCATGCATCATAATTTAACGATACTGGGATGAACAGACAAAAAACAACGAAATTTAATGAGAACTAATGTTGTCTATGTTGTTTATCGTGCTCAAAGTTACACAAAAAAAAACGTATGCAAAAGGTCGTTTTTTTACTGTAAATTAACTTTACTATTTTTACTCCAAAACGTACACTAATTAGAACTTAGTCGCATATTGGTGATTAAACCTTTTTTCGGTGTAATTTTATAAAATTAAAATTTGAATTGTTCCAAGCAGATGGTTTTCTAGTTTTATTTACGAAATATAATCAAATTTTTTATCCTTTGAGATGACATATAGAAGTGAACTTTAATTTTATTTAAAAAAATTAGTTGCAGGTTAAAAATAATTTAAGTGGGTTCGTTTTTATTTAACTTTGGCCTTATGACATTCATGATTTTCTGTTCACTAAAAAGGGCCAAAAATGCTAATTGGTACCCTACGGTTTGCAAAAATAAATAAAAATATTTATTCGTCACGCCTTTAAAGCCGATGGCTGAAATAATAAATAGAAAACGATTGTAATCAATAACTGTGTGGCTAGGTCAAATATTTAGTAGCATCAACAACCAACCCTGCATACACTTTACCAAGGTTCATATCATTATATAGAGACTCATTACATAGTTATGAGACATATCGTTTTTGATTGGAACACCATTTATAAAATGTTATGGTTTTAATTTATTGCCAATACTTGCAAAATATCAATTGAAATCATTAGAAATATCTAATTCGGGCACAGTATTCAATTATCCGATAAAATGGTACAAAGCAATCAACTTTTAGATTTATTGACACAACAAGATTATTTGCAGATTATTTTAAGATCACCGAACTTTGGGAATAGTGAAATATATTTCAATAAAATTATTATCTGTAATTTGTAAGGTCAATAACGGATGTATGCAGGCATGGCAGATCATTTACTAATTAATCAGTTTATGGTTCCCAGCAAACCGCCAAGTTAGAATATAACGGCCAAAATGATTTAATAACCGAAGAAGAAACAACGTATCGAGTTTTTTGCAAACGTAAGTAACGCCACAAAAATTAGAAAATAAATTTTTGATAAATATTTTAAGAACCACTACAAGAACAAAACTTAACCGCTATTACGTACGTTATTGGCAATTCATTCATTTTCGTAAATTTGTAAGAGCTTATACCTTTTCGAATTTTTATGATTTCGAATTTTTATGTATAGATATTTTACAGCAGTATTAATGCCGATGTCGAGAGCTTTCGATTAAGGTATCAGTCATCAAAACCAGAATGATGATTTTGGTCCCAAACTGAGAATTGAGGCATGCAAATTTCACTCACGTACTAGATGCTAAATTTAATTAGTCTCAGAAAATAGAACCCTTCTGGCCAGGCAAATTCTATGATAAAATGTTTTTAATACTCTTTTATTAGTTGACTTGTAAGTTTGTATGTAAATGAATCTATCAAATTAATTTTTATACATTTCTAGAAGTCTGAATAATTTGGAATTTGGTACACGTACTTTGTACTTGGTATGATGACAATACAACCATTTTATATATTTACCTAATATTCTGACTAGGATCATCAGGAACACAAAAAAATCTAATGAAACGTATAATAAGTGACATTTAGGGGAATTAATTTACACATTATGATATTGTATACAGAGTGCTCTAAATTAAAATTAGCATTTTGGTTATATTATATCGCTTCGTGTGAATTTTGTTCGTTCGTTACATTTTTGAATTTTACTGGTATTTTTTGATTATCTTTATGTTTGTATGTATGTACGTATGTAACTATGAAACGAAATTTTTCAAATTACCCGCAAAACAAAAAAAATCTGGTGAGACTCGCCATAAGTTATATTTATTTCAATATGTTGCGGATATACTTGGAAATAAAATTTAAGTTGTTTAAATCTCTTGAATCAACACTGTTGTAATTTCAAAGACTCTAACCTAAATATTTAGAAAATTTCAACTTTTACAATGATCAGGTAATAGGTTAAAGATCCTGTAAATCAAAGCTTTTACAGGCATGTGTTTAACTGCAACTTTAATTTGGACTGCTATTTTCCAAAGACCGATTGATCTAAAGAATGCTAGGCATTTTTTGAGATTCAATATAAAAAAAATGTGATAGCCGAAATAACTCAAGGTAATGAAGAACACTGTAAACTGAAAATGTCTGAGTATAGAGATAGAAGGAGCGTTAATGACATCGCTTTTGCCTTGTATAACATTTTGTAAAAGTGCTAGATCACGTCATATTTTGAAGGAAATATTGGTATCGTTAAGGAGAAGATAAAACTTTGTATCGCCATGTTTAAGCATATTATAAGCTCGGCAGATATGTTATTTTAAAGTTATTTTTAAAATAGACGATTAGCTTAACACAATATTTTTTTTTTATATTTTAGATAATACTACCGGAAAATGAATTAAACAAATTCGGTGATCCAATATATAATAGTCGTTGCGAATTTTAAACCTTTTAGTTTTACAGTACTTTTTGGTAATTCAAGTTAAAGTTTTAATTAATTTTAAACAATAATTTATATTTTTTACTGCTAATAAAACAATTTTATTGTTTAAAGCTTTAAACTTCTTTTTAGAATCAAAAACCTTATTATTCTCATTTACTTAGCCCTATCGTTGTCACCTTTCTTATATATAGGAATAATTGTAACATTTGTAAGCAACTAAAGTGCAGTGCTTTGATTGAAAGTGAGATTGAAATGTTTAGCTGTTAAAATTATTGGCAACACTTACAAAACAACAGTTGAAATCGCCAGAAATACTTATAATTTGTGCTATAACAGTAAATGGTAGAAATCAGACTTCGTTTATTTAAATGATTGTTTATTTAAAATATCCATTAAAAGCCCCCAGTTATTTTTAACATCACTATGATTAAGGAAAATCGGTTACCACATAATAAACTTTTTCCTTTTTTAACTTCATTTTCATTTCCAAATCTCCAAATTTTCGTTTAGCACATACCGTCATTTACGTATTTTAACGTATGGAGAATTCATAAAAAAAAAGTCAAATATGCTTATGAATTATTTGGCGATCGATCTCCAGCCTAAAATATTCCTTGTATTATAACGGTTTATCGGATCGTACAATTATTTCGGGAAACGGAAGTGTTAAATCGAAAACAAGGAACTGGAATAATCCGGTCACAAATAAAAATACTGAAATAAACGTCTGCAGTATTAATAGGCCTATAATTCAAGTGCACAACAAATCTCATCCATATCATGTGTCATAATTGAAGATATACTGGTCACAGTGTATTGTTGATGCATGCATTAGTTCCCATCAGGGTTTCGAACCGAACACGAACCCTAACCTTAAAACTCATAGAAATCTTAAAAAACTAAACAAAACAGTTTAATGGCGGCTACAGAAAGCGAAGAAAATGGCAACGCCGAATGCGTTGATTTTATTATAAAAAAAGAGTTTGCTGTATATTAAACTTATCCAAAGAAAATGTTTTGGAGTTCTGGAAAAATAATAAATTGCATACCCATTATTATACGAGGTTATGTGTTGAAGTTTTATCACCTGATTACGTTAGGATAAATATGAGCTAAACCATTTTGTGATCCACAGTGTCAAAAAATTTTGAAAAATTGAACAAAGGCAATACAAATTACCTACATTTAAATTATCATTCATTGTTGTTAAAATATTAAACCAAAGCATCTTCCGTACTTAGTACTAAAATACTTAGATAAAAGTATGATTTTATTAGAAAACGATATTACATTCACTGTTACAAACTTTTTAAATATACTAGCAAACTTCGGCAAATTCTTGTTCATAAAAATTTTCAATCAACAGAAATCTCATTTTTGAGCACTGAAATGATTGTTCTCGCCCTTACCGAAAAAAACGTTTTGTTTTCTCTAGTACGATCCGATCCCTTTCGATCGATTTTTATAATGGATGTCATTTTGTCTTTTATTTGCTCACATTCATCCGTGCGTACAATAATAGAACTACGAATGAGTGTGTTTTATACTACTTATCTTTCAACACTCTTTCATAGATGGCACTCACTCATAGATGGATTTTAAAATTATTTACAATAACAAATAATATGAACTAAGATGCGTTCATGGTTGATATTCATTACGGTGGCCGTGACAATGATTATTGCATTTTTTATTGAACTCAAAAAATCACCAATTAAAAAGTTCATAAAAATATATGGCTAAGTGTATACGAGATAATATACACAAATGTTTGTCTGATGGGGGAAAAAAGGAAGTTTGTGTGAGCATAAGTTTAACTGTAAGATTCCAAGGATATATTTGCGTTAGTTAGAGTTTTTAATTTATTTGCTTTAACCTCTGCTGATAATATTTTTCAAAACCAGTTTTAATTTCCTCGCATAGTTTTTTTACTTTAACAGCTAACTGCATGATATTAGGATGTTTATAGATAATGCGAGCTAAATTTTTCATTTTCTTATCTCCAATATCAAAGATTTATAAATTCGCGGTTTTATTACATTTGCTATGGTCTCGAACACGATTTAAGCAATTTTTTAAAAACTAATATACATTTTTAATTAAATTATTGATTGGCGAGAAAAGTTTTAAGATACAAATTTCAGCAAAATATTGAGCAAATGTAGATAATTATTACAATACTAGTAGGTGACTAGATGGAATTGCTTCAACCACACTGAGCAACACAGAATATTTTAATATGTATAGCCTTCTATTAGACCATCCATATTCGAAAAGCTTTATATTTGCAAACATATTCTCGTTCATCCGACATAGCTTTTTTGCTCAGATAATGAATTTCTTTCGGTTTTATTTTTTTGTACTTATCTCTTAAAATATAATGAAAATGTAATTAGGAAAATTGGGTTAGTTTCTCCTAAACTGTTATATTTGTTGTTGTTGTTACTTTTGTATGTTCAAGTGTGTATATGTGTATAATATACATACATATACACACATCCAGCACATTTGTGGAAGCATTAAAAATTACATTTATTTTTTGTATTTTTTGCTGTTCTCTGACCATTTTTTTTTGTTGTTGTTGTTCTTCTGTTTATTGTTAAGGCTATTTTTCATTATTATTACGATTATTTTTCCAACTGGACGACTGGCTTGAATTGAAGTAATTAAAATAAATAAATTGTACAACATTGTTAAAATACAAAAAAAAAAACCAACAACAACACAACACAACAACAAAATTCGTTTTTAACGTTTAACGTTAATTTTAATGTTGAGTTTGATATAGAGAGATAATATCGCACAGGCAGGACCACCGCATAAGAAGGGAAGCATATATTATGCTTGTTTGTTTTTTTTTTGATGAACACCATATGAATCTACCATGGTGACTTGGTGAAATATTATAATTAAATTATTTAACATAATCATGGTGGTGACTGGGTCCCGGACACAAAAATTAATGAGGTGATAAGTGTTTAATGTGAAAAAGGGTGTTATATGGTGCCTAATAGTGGCTATGCTTATTCGTTGGTTGGACATTTGAAATTTTAAAAGTGTTAAAAGGATTGAAAATTCACACCGTAAATATTTAAACGCATTTATCATTTGTAGGACAAAAATCAAAATAAAGAATTCAAAATCTCAGAGTACATATAGTATAACATATTTTTAAAATAAATTACAATAGTTAAATAGCGAATGTCACTAATATATTAAGATTCAGTTATGTTTTCCCCTCAACAGAGAATTCTTCTAGGCCCATTCCCTCTCACATATTGAAAATTTTGTAGGTTTTGGCGAAGTCATACGTATGAGTACACATCCGAACGATGTTTACTAAAAAAAATAAAATTCATTTTCCCATAAAGATAATTTTTATATTTGGTTTATTTTCGAATAAAAATAGATTTAAATTTTCAACCAACAAAAAAAAAAAAAAAAAAAAAAACTTGAAAAATGAAAATTCATTCTATACATATGTATAGAAATATATATTTGTATAAATTTTCCACATATAATTTTATGTGAATTTTTTTGTCATGATCTATGAGGGTTTATATCCATCTAAATTTCCTTCCATTTTTCGATTATGTATTTATTTTTGGTATGTGTTCGTTCAAATACCAATGTTTTAAATTTAAAACAAGAGAATTGGTTTCATTCATTCCGTTTTTATCCAACCATTTGAATCGGATTCCGGAGTTGAATTTGTAGTATGTATAGCGATGTGGTGGAATTTATTACGGTTTGATTACGTATAATACAATTTGTATGTATAGGTGAATTAAAATTGACTGGCATATGGTGGAAGGTTAAAAAGTTAATTATGCCCTTCGATCTAGAGCGTTGACTAAAGCAATTCAAATTTGAATGTCAGTAAATTTATGCCCACCAAAAGCTGGGCATAATTGTTGACAATCGGATAAAATACTTTTAAATGTGGTCGATTCAAAATTTATCCAATGACAAATTGTTTGTAAGCTACCTGTCGAGTATAATATAATCAACTTAATATTAATCAACCATATTCATCCTTTTACCAGAATTTACCATTAATAACTCATCACTCAAGGATGTGTACAAACTTACACACACACACCCACATATACACGCATTACATAACCGTCCTTTTTTTGTTACTTACGAATTGTTATCCTTTATCAAATTTTTAAGCCAATTAAACCATATGTAACTTTTCATGAAAATCTAAAATCTTAAATACTGATCCTTTAAATTATCGGGCTCTTATATAGTATAATATGTAGAAGGCAACCCTGTTAAAAAAAAACCCGTATTTGGAAAATTAATTGAACCCAATTTATTATTCCGTTCAGTCGTTTTCCACATCTTCTTTCGTGTTTGTTGTTCGCCACGAGTGTTTTCCATATATGTAAATAGCAGAATACAAAAGAGTTAACATGAGAACGGTAAATTACCACGGTAAAATACAATTTTTATTTTTTTTTTTTGAAATATATATAATAAAAGTAAATTTCGTTTTCTAAATCCCACATGAAAAATGATGTTCGGTCGGTCATCCTTTTTTTTTGTTTGTTTTGTACCAAGCTTTAGAATTTTTTTTTCATGGACACAAATGCTCATGTTTATATGTAGAGAAAAGCACATGATACAGTACACGGGAAAAATAAACAAAATTCACTCGACTCGTATGTATATGCATAGTATATACATTTATAACCAGGTAAAAGGTGAAAATGTGTAACTATTCAAATTAACAACACGCAGATAAAAAAAAAACATGAAATGGTTGAGTAGAGTTATTTTGGGTGCTGATATATACGATGGGCCAATCGTTTTTAGTTTAAACTTGTTGTCCTGTTAT